>CP143013.1:0-600000 GCA_036287555.1 Hanseniaspora guilliermondii | reverse complement strand
TTAGAGGACAGTATGGAAGAAGATGTTGCTGATGCTAAACAAATTGGTAAAGAATTCAAGACTTGGGCTACTGAAAAAATTAAAGAGCTTGATTCAGCTGATGCAAAGGAACCGGAATATTATGTACCAAACATAAAAGTTGAACAAGTGGTACATGAAGAGGACTTAGATGATGGTTTACAAGAAACATACATTCCTATTCAAGAAGGTTTGAAAAGAAACATAGTTCAAATAAATGTTAAAAGATCTGATGAAATTCAAAAGCAAAGACAAAACTTGCCTGTTTTCAAGGAGGAACACACTATTATGGAAGCCATACACCACAATGATATTGTTATCATTTGTGGTGAAACAGGCTCGGGAAAAACTACTCAACTGCCTCAATTTCTGTATGAGAATGGTTACGGTTCAACTGAAAACGAAGATTTTAGTGGTATGATTGGTATAACTCAGCCTAGAAGAGTGGCTGCAGTTTCCATGGCAAATAGAGTTGGTAATGAAATGGGAAATCACAAAGAAGCTGTTGCACATCAAATAAGATTTGATAGCACTGTTGACTCAGAAAAAACTAAGATGAAATTCATGACAGATGGTGTTTTGTTAAGAGAGATGATGCAAGATTTCAAGTTAACTAAATATTCTGCCATAATCATTGATGAGGCACACGAAAGAAATGTCAACACTGATATTCTTATTGGTATGCTAAGTAGATGTGTAAGATTTAGACAAAAGGAAAACGCCAAGGATCCAAGAGCCACCAAAAAGCTAAAGTTAATCATCATGTCTGCTACTTTGAGAGTTGCTGATTTTTCTGAAAACACCAACTTATTCAGTGTTCCTCCTCCTATTATTAATGTTGAGAGTAGACAATTTCCTGTTGCTAATCATTTCAATAAAAAGACACCTTATGATTATCAAGAGGAAGCCTTCAAAAAGGCTTGCAAAATTCATCAAAAGTTGCCTAAGGGTGGTATTCTTATATTCATGACTGGTCAACAAGAAATCCTACAAATGTGTAAAAAATTAAGAAAAGAGTTTCCTTTTCCTGAAGAACTTAATAAAAAGAAAAATAACAGAAGAGGTAAGAAGAATGTCAATATCAAGGTTGATGCTAATAAAGAGGATATTGAGGTTGAAGACATGGACTTAAGTATCAAGGTAGATTATAAAGAGGATCAGGAAAAGAAATCTAAATACTATGAAGATGATCTGAAGGCTGAAGATCTGGATGATGAGGTTGATTCAGACATGAATGATGAATCTAGTGATGAGGAAGAAGGTTTTGATGAGGAGTTAGATGAAGATCAAACACCAAACGATCCACTTTACGTATTGCCTTTATATTCCTTATTACCAACAAAAGAACAGTTGAAGGTATTTGAGGAGCCACCTAAGGGATCCAGAATATGTATTGTTGCTACCAATGTTGCTGAGACTTCCATCACAATTCCAAATATCAAGTATGTGATTGACTGTGGAAGATCTAAGGAAAGAAAATATGATCAAGAGAAAAATGTTCAAAGCTTTGAAATTGATTGGATTTCCAAAGCTTCTGCTAATCAAAGATCCGGTAGAGCTGGTAGAACCGGACCGGGTCATTGCTATAAGTTATATTCCTCTGCTATTTATGAAAGTGCATTTGAGGACTTCTCTAAACCTGAAATATTAAGAATGCCTATAGAAAATGTTGTCCTGTTAATGAAAAGTATGAACATCCATAACATCATGAATTTCCCATTTCCTACATTACCTGAAAAAACAAGTCTTCATAAGGCAATCAAGCTTCTGGGATATTTGGGGGCTTTGGAAAATGATAAAATAACTGAAATAGGTAGAAAAATGTCCTTGTTCCCATTGAATCCTAGATTCTCCAAAATGTTGTTATTGAGTAATAATATCGAGTTGCTTCCTTATGTGGTCTCTATTGTTTGTGGGCTAACTATTGGTAATCCATTCATTGATTTGAACTCCATAACAAATGGATTGAAAAAAGCTGAAGCTGAAGATCAAGACTCTCAGAGTTTGACCAAAGAAGAAGAGGATGAAATAAAGAAAAAAAGTTACAAGTACAACAAGAATATGAGTAAATTCACCAAACTTGATCAATTCTCTGATATTTTCAAGCTGTTAAGTTGTATAAGCGCTGTCGATTACATACCTCGTGAAAAGCTAGAAGATTTCTTTAGGGATCATTTCTTGAGATCCAAACTGATGTTAGAAATAATCAAGCTAAGAAAGCAAATCGTTAATATTATAAAAACACACACAGGAAATCAGACAATGAAGGAGTTGAATCAAGACTCCCTGAAAACAGGAAAGCCTACTGAACAACAAATCAAATTGTTGAAACAGATTGTTTGTGCAGGTTTTGTAGACCAGGTTGCTATCAGAGGTGATTACTTGTATCCGGATGAAGTGCAAATAGGTAACAATACCAGCATAAGCAAGATCCCTTATGTTCCAGTTCTTCAAGGTAAAGAAAATTTGGAGTCACATGCAGAACTCTTTGCCTTCATACATCCTGAATCCATCTTGAATAGCTGTGGACAAGCCCCACCTAAATACATGATCTACAACACTTTGTTGAAAAATAATGATGGTACCAGAACTAGAATTTTCCCATTGTGTGACATAAAATCTTTGCCTTTAGTCAATATAGCCAACACTACCTCATTAATAGCTTATTCAAAACCAATCAGTAACTTGACTGTAAAACCTAAAGATATCTCCATGACTGAAAGATTATGTTATGTTGTTCCTCACTTTGGTGATAACGACAACGACTTGAGAGTATCATTTGATTTGAATCCTGTTTATGTAAGACAAAAGAAGGTCAACGGTGATTGGAAAGTTGTTGAATTTATTAATAAAAAATAAAGGATATAGAGTATATATATAGTTTTTGGTTTTTTTTTTTTATTAATTATTTTTTTTATTTAAAGTTGATCTCTTCTGATTTTACAGTACTTATCTCTAATTTCTATAGCTTCATATTTACCTGGAACCGAGGTTTTAACCTTATATTTGAAGTCATAAATCTCATCAATGAAAAATTCCTCGGAAATCTTATCTCCACTTTCGTCAAATCTGGCATAAACTATAGAAAATGGTGGAATACCTTCAAATTCAATTTCAAACTCTGAGCTGTCACCGGCAAATATATTATCATATGATGATTGACCATTAGATATTGAAACTGTAGGAATTTCATGAATGGTAACTTTCAAAGAGTCATATTCCTCTCTCATGCTTGGCTTCAAGTAATTAACTACACAGTCATCGGCATTGGTCTTTAACTCATTGATACTTAGTTCACCAGGATATTCAGCATATCTGATAAACTCTTTATTTCTTATTGGAACATTGAAAACCTCATTATCAAGTTTATATTTCAAGTTGAATGGAGGGATACCGTCAACCTTGTATCTTATAGTGTCACCAACACAATAAACATTTTGATCCTTTATTAGTTCTATAGAAGGCTTGCCAGTGATCTCAATGCTGAATGTACTTTCTGACATTTTAACAGATTTACAGCCTGTTAATTTGTCAACAACAGAAACAATTCTCAACACATACTTACCAACTGATAAACTCTTATAAATCTCTGTGTAATCAATACTCAACTTCTTTAAGTTAGATGTTGGCTTAGCTGCTAGAACATATATTTTTTTATAATCCATATCAACATTGTTGATAGCAAGCTCTACTTCAAATAAAGAATTTGCATTTAACTTTTGAACTGAGTTTAAGAATATAGGCATAATTTTAGCAGATGGTTCATCCAAGTTTGCATGACATGTTTTGAATCCCTTTGATTGCTTGTCAAAGTATAGCTCAGGTAAAGCATTGACATATTGTTCAACAATTATGGAATCATTCAAGAATTGACTGTTTTTGTAATTTGCATCGTTTATGTTCTTGATAGTAATCTTGTAAAGACCATGTTTATTGTTCTCAAATGCTATACTGGCCTTGTTATTGTTGGTGTTCAAAATTTTGTTAACTTCAACCTTTCCACTTGGTGATTCAATGTCATAAGTAACCTTGAAAGGTGGCAATCCTTGAAGTTCTAAATCAACGTAAGTACGTGTTTGTATGCAAACATCTTTCTTGGAGAAAATTAAAAGGTTCTTGTCTTCATAAGTCTCAACATTAGCAACCTTCAATGTTGGAGTATCCTTGTGTCTCACAATAAAGTGTTGATCCTTTTCGATCATACCATTACAGTTGGAATCCTTGAATGACTTCAACTTATAAATACCTCTTTCTTTAAATTGGAGCATTTGATTTGTTTGAGATCTAATTTTAGTGGTCATTAAGCCGGATTCCACACCTGTAGTTTCATCAGTAACAGTATATCCAATTTCAAATGGTGCATCACCTCTGATGTTAAGAGGAACAATGGCAGATTCAAACTTGTTAATGTATTCAATGTTGTTATTTTTCGAAGTCAGGTCAAAGGAAGCTTTAGGAACATATTGCTTGACATTAAATTCTATTTGTTCATTCAGTATGTTGATACCACAGCTGTCTTTATCTGCTACGGAAACCAAAGAAATGATATACTTACCACCTTTTTCAAAGTTTTCAGTGTTTACAGTAATCTTGTTACTTTCAATACCCTCAATGGTTTGTACATTACTATAAGTAGATTCAGCATGCATCACAACGTATTTCAATGACAATGGCATTTGACCAGTCAATTCAACATCAAACGAAGTCTTGTCATTTAAACATAGATCCTTCATATGATGGTTGAAAGGTTTGAAGTGTCTCTTATTAGATATCTTGGCTTCAGGTTTTATGTTAGTTGAAACTTCAAAAGTCCACTTGGATGGATCAAGTTTAATTCCATCAGGATAATTTTCATCAGATACAGACACAAATTCAATTTTGTAATCCCCAGCAGAGTTTGGAATGTATGACTCCTTATTTTGAATGGTTGAAGAAGTCCCCTTCTTCTCTTCCAAAAGTGAGTAGATACCTAAATTGTTCTTCTTGTAAACCTTATAGGTGTAGCCAAACTTTGGATTACCTACAAACATTAGGTTGAAAAGCAAGCCAATGTGTCCAATACAGTCATCATTTAATGTGGTGGAGTTGACAACTAAATCTGGTTTATTGGGTTTCTTCACATCCACTGGATCATCGTTCTTTATGAACCCAGAACAGAACTTTGATTCAACATGAGCTAATTTGTATTCGCATTGATCTTGAGCCAACAGTAAATGTGGTCTTTCATCATTAAATTCTGCAGTAATGTTTTCACCATTCGACTTGGAAATTATAACTTTAATAGGAGAGTCCTTTAAATTATAGTTCTTAATGTTGTTGACTGTGCTTAGCAATAAAGCCTTCTTGGTAGGAGATTTATTATTTGGTACCATTGTCATTTGTACTGTTGGTCTTTGGTGAACGACAAATGACCTTTTATCCTTTAAGTCAATTTGATTATCAAAGGCATCAGATATGGAACTTAGTTGATAGCTGTATTCCCCACAAGTATCCAAATGTTCAGAAATGTCTATAGAAAATGTATTATTATTAGAAGCCCATGAGAAATCAGAGATGTACTTTTCATTTAAAGTTTGTAATGATAATAGATTATTGTCTGCACCCAAAAATGGGGAAATGTAATCATTGTTCATATTCTCTGGCTTGGTAACAATTTCAGACATCTTCTCTTGAACTCCATTGACTGTTCTTGTGTATTCAAGCTTTATAGGGAATACACCATTTACTTCAATAACTAACTGGTTTATGTCACCATGGCACTTGTCAAAGTTTGATGTTATAAGATCAATTTGAGCTGAAGGGCATTCAGGAGCTATGAATTTATTTTCCTTGGTTATCTTAATGCCCAATTGTTGGTCATCTGTTGCCTTTATAATTTTGTAAAACCCAGGTTTCTTTATTCTCATTTGATAGAAAGTGGAAATCGTTAATTGGTTTTTTAAATTAATGGCATGCTTATTTCCAGAGTTTGTCTTAAATATTTTGATGTCCTTGTTGTGTTTCCTTTTATTTATAAAAGAAAGTTTGTTTTCAAATTCATTAGAAGTTTGCACATGGATGTTGCTAAAATCTTCATCGTTTAAACCTTTATATTGAACTTCCCATAGCTCAACGTTGTTTGTAGAGTTTACCTTGATTGGAATATCAATGAAGTTGTTACCATTGATGCAACTTATTTCATTAAATGGATTGAATGTAGCTAGACTCTGTGGTTGTATTTTAACAATATGTTGCCCCTTGAAATGTTTGTTAGCTTGGATAAAATTATCAGGCTTGATAAGTTTCCCACTGATAGTTAATGATTTACTTGAGTTGATGGACATTATGGATAAGAAAACCCATGAAAATATAGGTAAAGTCATGGATGCATTTAATAGCGACAACAAGCACACTATTATTGTACTGTAAATAGTCTTAAACTTTAAGTAAGGAATTCTTAAAATAGGAAGAGTGAAAAAAAATAAACTTTCCAAAAGAAAATACTTTAATATAAAGAAAATTTTTTTATTAATTATGAAGAAGTTGTTAACAAAACTATTAATGAAATAATCTGTTTTTCCAATGTTATTAATGTTCATGATATCATAAATTTTGTACCCTTGAATCAAAAACAAAATTGCAGCAGCGAAAATTTGTTGACTTTGAATTGACATATATTCTTCCGGTATAAGGGTATGGATTGATCTTTTTTCTATAATAATATCATCTTTATTAGGATGATTCTCCTTTTGATTATTATGATTAATTTTTTCATTATTGTTCAAGAAAAAAGTATGGTATTCTTTGTTTGAAGAATGTGATGAAATATTTGTTGAAGAATCATCTGAGGTGTTCCATCTTCTTGAACCAAAAGATGACTCTGAATGGTTAGAGAGTTTAGAGTTTCTAGAAGAGAATCTAGATTCTGTATCAAAGATATTATTATAGTATGACATACAAAAAAACTTATAAATTAATGTATTAGATGATAGTAACTTATAATAAGATCTAGATGATGTAGTTTGTGAATTGTATTTCTTAACTTTTGTTTAATAATAAGTATTTGGTATATATATTTTAATGTTTGATCAAGTGTTTAACACCACAAAAATAAAAAATAAACAAATATAGAGAGAGAGAAAAAAAAAATGAAGTTTCTAAAAGTGGATGGGATAGGGAACCATAAAAAAGAAATGAAATGAAAAAAAAAAAAAAAAAATTTTTTCACTCTATATTACAAAGAGAAAATGTTAGGATTAACTTAAGTGTAAATATACTCTTATCTTCAAACTTATGTTTCACTTTATGAAAAAAATACACTGTAATATATATTTTTATCATATAGTTAACAAAAGCATTAATCAATACCTATTCAACGTATATAATGATAATAGAAGTAAAATGGAGAGTACTTTTTTTTTTAAATTCTTAGAATCCTTGTTATGATGCAAGGTGATGAGGTCACATGACTTGATACATTAGCTTACCAATCACACAAGCAAAAAAATCTCAATGGAAACTTAAATCAAAACATCTCCCTTTTAATTTATTCTTTTTTTTTTAAAAAAAAAAAAAAAAAAATAACAAATATATATATAACTAATATTATATCATCTCGTATAAAAGGTCTTCAATTTCTTCTACCAGTATTAATTAGTATATATCATTAGCATACATATACCCAAATAAATAATAAACATCTAGTCATGATTACTATAAACAGATCATATAACTTCTCAAACTATAAAAAATATATTGCAGATTTAATAAATCTTGTAGGTCCAGGTGTCATTGTATCTGTTGCTCAAATCGATAATGGTAACATTGCTGCATCAACAACTTCTGGTGCTCTGTTTCAATACAACCCATTGTTCATAGTGGTTCTATCCAACATCTTTGCCCTAATTTTTCAAATGCTCTCGTGTAAACTGGGTGTTGTTACTGGTAAAGATCTTTGTAAGCTATGTAAAGAGAAATTCCATCCAAAAGTATCCAAACTAATCTTTGTTCTCATTGAACTATCCATCATTTCTGGTGATTTATCTCAACTCATAGGATCCGCTGTTGCCATGAACATTCTATTCAAGATCCCAACAAATATAGGCCTGGTATTGACCATAATAGATTGTTTCTTAGTTTTGATTTTTTATAACAACAACTCTTTGAAAGGAGTCAGAATCTTTGAAGTTTTGGTTACCATTCTTGTCATAGCAACAATGTCTTTATTTGGTATAGAACTTCTACAAATTCACATTTCGGATAAATTTAAGATCATTCAAGGTCTCTTCCCACACATAATGGATTACAAGGAAGGTTCATTTTTATACTCACAAGCCTCTATCATCGGTTCAAATGTGATGCCCATTAACTTAATCATTGGAAGCTATGTAAACCAAGTAAGACTAAGGAACTTTGATGTGATCAAGTTTGGTAAGTTCATTCCAAACAAGCCAACATTGCATGCTGTAAACAAAACCTTGAAGAATTCATTGATTGAATTAAGTATTGCATTATTGGTTGCAGGCATCTTTGTCAATGGTGCCATAGTCATATTATCAGGTACATTGTTTTATAACAATCCCCAGGCTGTTGATGCTGATTTGAAAGGTATTTATATAATGCTTTGTGATTTGGTTTCACAATTTGCCGGTACCATCTTTGCTGTGGCCATTTTATTTGCTGGACAATCAGCTTCATGGGTTGGGGTGGCTGCTAGTGAGATAGTTTTGTTAGGTTTCTTGGACTTGACCGTTGATCCATGGGTCACTAAAGTGTTCACAAGATTGT
Organism: Hanseniaspora guilliermondii; assembly: GCA_036287555.1. Classification (NCBI taxonomy): domain Eukaryota; kingdom Fungi; phylum Ascomycota; class Saccharomycetes; order Saccharomycodales; family Saccharomycodaceae; genus Hanseniaspora; species Hanseniaspora guilliermondii. Next base: position 591,216 of record CP143013.1, on the reverse strand, counting down.
TGGCATTGATTCCTTGCTTGATTGTGGGCCTCTGCTTTGGAGACAAGGGTATTAACACTGTTTTGAATCTGTCACAAGTATTGTTGTCCTTGATATTACCCTTTGTTGCTGTTCCTTTAATTATCTTTACCAGTGATAAGGATATAATGAATGTAGATTCAATGCATGAACTTGAAATAGAACAGGGTCAGGAGCAACAAGATGAAAACTCTAGATTGTTAGGTAATGAAGAAGGTATAGTTAACAAAGATGACGGGTATCACTTTGAAAATGGTAAATTATTGAATATTATTTCATGGGCTATATGTGTGTTGATAACTTGTTTAAATGCATTTATGATTACTACTATCTTATTTTAATATATATATATAAAGAAGGTCTGATAAAAAATGAGTTATGAATATTATATACTCACATCTTCTAACTGTTATCATTTCATTATAATCTCTTGATTACAAATAATAATGTTATCTTATAAAAGTAATCTGTCATTATTAAAAGACTTATCATGATACATATAAGTTTAAACTTTCGCTACCAAAAAAAAATTTTTTTTTTTTTTTGTTTTTTTTTTTCTTGCTTTAAAACTTTTATCTCTGTAAATTACGCTAAATATATTTGTTATGTTCTTTTTTTTTTGCAAACAAAATTAAGATACCAACCAAAATAGGTAAACTTTAGTTATATTTTCCCATAAGAATATCAATATTAATAAACTCTGGGATACTGTATTTTAATTCTTTTATTGTTTATATCAGTGTTAATTATTCCTTTTTTTTTTTTGCTCATAACTGTGCTTTATAATACCACGAGAATTACTGTAAAAGATTTGAAAAAAAACTAATATAAATATACTTAAGAAATGACAGAATCTTTAAACGATATATTAACTACTATTCAAGAAATAGTTCAAAATACAACAATCTTTGATGAAATCATTTACGAAAATATTAGTTCATCTGATGAGGACTTAAATATAGAAGCTTATGTAAACCAATACATAGAAACTCTGAAGAGTTTAAAGCAAAATCAAGAAAATAATAGGAAGTATACAATATCAGAAAAATTAAAAAAAAATGAATATAAAAGTATAAAAGAATTTTACAAGGATTTTGTTATTGTTTGTTTTGTATTGATCAATACGTTGAATAAGTTTTCAAGTGCTTATTATCGTATAGACAAGTACTTCCAAGTGGTAAGTGAGCTTTTGTTGAGATACTTAGGAACTGGATTGAACAAGCAGATTGATGCAGTGTGTGATGGGAAGGATATTCCTGTACCATCATCATTGAAAAAAGGGTTGGAATTGCAGTTTGATAGTATTATGGAGTTTTATCAAGCACCTGTGAAAAAACAAGCACAAATTGAAATTGATCTACAAAAAAATGCAATTAACAAATCAACTAGCACCACATACATAAATCGAATGTATAATAAGGAAGCTTTGTTTACATCATTAATGCATAAGTCAATTTTAGATAAAAGTCAAGAAGCTCCTATTGACGAAAAGATAAATTATGTTGATGTATTACCTGTTGATGTCACAGATACAATAGATGCCCCAAAGCTGGGAGCAATCATGCCTTTAGCAAACAAGAATATACCAGACCCAACATTACCTAACACAAGAATCCTAGACAAGTTAGTAAATCCTCTTTGGTACACATTACCAGTGGAGACTTGGGTACATAGTTTAATTACGGAAAAGGATGAAGATATGAATCACATTGTGAGCATTGTAACAAAAAACTCTTCCTTGTTGAATTCTTCAGAAAGTAACGATTATCTTCATAAAAAATTAGACTTTTTAAAAGAGTACAACTTAAATAAAGTTGAAGAAGTTGATAATGCAGAAGAGATTGAATCAATCAAGAAAAACATCTTGGAAAAAAGACATACTGAAGTGACTGACGAAAATGAAAAAATCAACTTGGAACATTTATGTAATTGGTCAGAAGATCATTATTACAACGATGAGGAAATTGAGTTATTGACGAAATGTAGCAGTATGAAGGAAGTGCAAGATTTTATTGGTAAATACTTGGTACAACTTTCAAATGTGCAAAAACATAGATTGAAAATATCAAAGTCTATGAAGGTAAGTCCAGTAGAATTGGAGCTTTATGGAAAGATTAAAAGACTGCTGAAGTTTGTTTTATTAAATGGTGATAAGGAAAAGATTAAAAGTGTTAAGTTAAATGTTACAAAGAATGTTCCTGTGTTTCAAGCAAATTATTCTGGTACCCTTCCAGTGAAGAGGATCAGTATGGGTAGCAACACCCATGTAAGTAATAATACATTCAAATCTAAGCATAAGAGAAGAAGATGAATTACTATACTAATTGACGAATTGTTGTATTTGTTTTTTAATATTATATATTTGAAATTGATGATATTTTCATATTTTTGAAAAAAAAAAATATATATATATGCAATAATCACGGATATATAAATGTCGTAAACAAAGATGAACTTTTAAACCATTTGATTGTAATCGTTATAACTAAAGGAAGTTTTTTTGATCTGCAAAACAAATCAACTAGAAGAACAACCAATTAAATAAATACTGCATTATTCGTTTAGTCTATGAGAGTAAAGGATAGGTTAAGTGCAACTTCTTTTATACAGAAATATTTAAAAGCCCCGGAAATACCATTGCTTTTGAAGCCAAAGCTCGTTACGTTTGATGCATATAATACTCTTTATGCTACCAAGAAGCCTGTCTTGATGATTTATGCTGAACAATACAACAAGCTCTTGCATAACGAATGTCATAAATACATCACTGATGAAACTTTAACAATAATGAACAACCATTTTGTGGGAATATTCAAAGCACATATGGCAACACATCCAAATTATGGAAAATACACAAATATCACCCCCACACAATGGTGGATCATTTTGATTAAGAGTATTTTTCAAGATGTGAACATAAAACTGAGTGATACACAAGCAGAAACAATTCTTAAGCCTTTTGAGGGAGATGTTTATGATACATTTCCTGATGTAAGATCAATACTCAAAACAATAAACGGGAAAAGTAGCATAGGAGTATGTTCAAACACAGATCCGATGTTTTATAAAATCATCAATCACCTAAGTTTGAAATACAAAGAAGATTTTGTCTTACCAGAAAAAAAATATGAATTTTTGAGTTTTTATATGGAAAAGAAAAAAGACTTCACTGGTGAGTTTTTCAATAAGGTTTACGATAGGTTAGAAGGTATCAATAGAAAAGAAGTATGGCATGTAGGAGATGAACTGAAAAATGACTTGATAGGCAGTATAAGTGCAGGTTGGGTTGGTGTTTGCATAGATAGAGGAAATATTTACGGATACTTCAGCTCTGTAGAGGGAAATAATAGCGTTAGTAATGAAGTTATCACTCAGGAAAAAATCAACAAAAGTGTCGATGCTATTTATGAGGAAGGTAGTAAGTGTGACGATGTTGTGTTGTTAGAAAATAATGGTTTAGTTGTGAGAAATCTTTATACACTTGAGCAGATATACAAATCTTTACTTTAATTAAATATTGATCAAGGTACGTGATTGCTAAGGATCCAAAAAAAAAATAATGGATGTATGCGTAGGTTGTATAAATTATCAAACATATTTATTTTATTTTTTTTTGAAAAAGAAAAAAAAACATTATGCTTTAACATTTCTCTTAAAGATACACTTTTGCTATTTGATATGTACATGAAGAAAATATGATTATCTTTAGGAACAGTCTTGTAAAGGAAAATATACATTCACCATCATCAAGAAATCATTAAACATATATAGCCATAGTTTAATATGTCTGGAGATAAAGTTCAAGAGAACAAAGAAGGTGTAATAGATAGTATTTTCCAACCAGGTACCAACAAGGGTCTTCTTATATGCACACATGTTTCCTTTGTCGCCTTGATCATTACCCTATCCAGTTTGGTTTACATAAGCAAATACAACATTCATTACATAAATCTATTGATAATCTCAATATTGTTGTACATAACTGTAAACTGGTTCATTATTGAGCTAGGTAAAACAAAACTGTTGACTAATGAAGAACTTGAAGATAAAGCAAATAAAACCAAAAAAGACTAAGTTGTTGCTTTTTCTTTGCTAGCTAATTTTGGTTACAAAATTATTCGTTAATTACTATTATTCTATATGTAGAATACAATAGATGTTGAATATACGAGGTGTATAGTTAGATTGAATTTGAAATTAAGCGATAAAAATTGCTCAAAAAAAAAAAAAATAAAAAAAATCACTAATCAATACCATTTAATTATTTTTTTTTTCTATATATGATATTCACTATGTTCACAATTCATCAGTGATCCATAGCCATTGTTATCATATCTGATGTAAAATAATTCCATTAATTTAATTTTTTTTTTTTCTTAGATGCTATATTTAAAGTATTTTCTATTCATTAACTAAAATGTAAATTATCAAATTAAACAGATCTTTGTTTTAAATTCTTCAATTAACCTATTAGTTAAGAATACCAAATAGGATTATCCATTATTTTAGCTAAAGGAAAATTGATAATCACAGTTTTATCTCTAATAAATATATATAATTTTAGAAATATAGATTGTTTTATCCAATCATGAACGCTCAGTCTGATGAAGAAAATTTTATCAATGATAACACATCAAATCCTTTGATCATATCCGAAGATTCTGAGAATATTCTTGAACACGCTTTGTCAGCAATAAGAACCTCATACATCTCCAAAGGATCTGGAGAGTCTGTTTTTGATGATTATGATACAAATGACAACTCTTTGAAGTACAAATTGAAACAATCTATTAATACCCTCATTGAAAATATCTCCAAGCCTAATATTTATATATTATACTTTCTTGTGACAATAAAGGTACTGGCCGAGAACATGGTATTATCTATAATTCTTGATCAAACTTTGAAAAAGATCACACATGCTAAGAATGAAAATCAAGGTAAAAAGTATGCAACTGAAATTGAAATCCATAAAGAATATACCTTATTTCAATCATACACATCAATAATACAGTCGCTTTCAGGCTTTGTGATGTGTTCATATTATGCAAACCAATCTGATATTCATGGTAGAGTACATGTTTTGAAGATGTGTGGCTGGTGGACCATTCTTGGATCCATTGCCAATGTGTATCTGTACTGCTTTGAAACTATTCAATATTCAAGATGGATTTATATAATTTTATATTGCATTGAAGGACTTAACGGAGGAATTCTTTCGCTAACTGCCATAGGAAGCAGTTATATCTTTGACATATCCAAGGAAAATAAAAGATTTGTGAAGCTTTCAATATTCATGAGTATTATATATGGGTCTATAGGGTCGGGCCCATTGATAGGATCTTTTTTGGTAAAAAATAATACATTCAACAATGGTCAAATGATATATCTAGCATCTATAATGAATGGGTTATACTTTTTGGGGTGTTGTATTTTATTGAAGGAAAGTAGACAAGAACGAGATAGAAGACAATCACAAACTATTTACTTTCAGAAAAGGAATTTAAAAATAGAGAAATCAAGAAATATTAACTCAAGTTGGACATGTAAAATTCTTAATTTTTTGAACTATAAGGATCAAATAGTAAACTTATTTAAGCCTTTAAAGACTCTTTGGGTGCCTAGAACTCATCAAGGCTCATTGGTCCCAAGATACAATGTCTTAATATTAATATTCATTGAAGTTTTTGTCAATGGCTTTGTAGAGGGGTGTGTTCCTGCAGTTCTTGCTTATGCAATGTTTGACTTTAAATGGACATCTGTTGAAATAGGTTGGTTTTACAGTATTTCAGGTATAGTTAGATGTATAGTTCTTCTAATTGTAGTTCCAAAGGTTCTGACGTTGCTTCAAAAAAAGTTCATGGTATTGAATGACTCCATAGATAAAATAGACAAAATATATTTGAATTTCTTTTTGATTTTTGCTATTGGTGGGTTCTTATCAATGATAATAATTGAGGAATCTTTGGGAGTATACATGAATGCTATATTTTTGAGTTTGACTGCATTTGCCATACCAACTATTCAAAATGTCATAATCAAATACAGTAGCAAAAAAAATACAAGCATAGTCTTTGCTGGAATTGCAATATTGAGAAACTTGGTGCAATTGATATCACCACCTATTCTTCTGAAAATTTATAGTTCAACCATAGAAAATGAAAAACTGTTGTTTTTATACGTTCCTTTGGTATTTTCGATATTTAGTTTGATACTTTTAAGGTTTGTACACATAGTTGATGATCATGAACTTCTTAGAAGATCATCCACAGTAAGCCATCAGATACTTACAAAGAATAAAGGTGATGAACATAAAGGGTATGGAAGTTTAACCATCCCAATTAATGGTAAAAGACAAGAAAATGATATAAGTAGAAGTCATGGTAGAAGAGACAGCTTTTTAATTTGACTCTATACCTATCTATATATCCAAAACGAGGAATTATGTTTAACTAATGGATAGAAAAATTGCCCCTCACAAGTATTTGAAAAAAAAGGAAAAAAACTTGATGTGTAAATTTTTTCTTATTTTTTTTTTTTTTTTCTTTGAGAGCTGTTGAATTTAATTCCTTTTTTTGGAAGCATATTTTCTTAAGCCTTAGGGGGAAAAAAAAAATTTTTTTTTTTTTTTCTTTTGTAGAACAAAACTTTGAAAATTGTTTCACCTAATTTTAGCTTATATTTTTTGATCTTTTATTAAATAGACTATACTTTTAAGCTCTTAAAACTTTAGAAAACATCTGAAAAAAAGTAAATTAAAGAAATTATATGGAATAGTTTTTCAAATTCATTTTTTTTGCTTTTAGAACATTGATAAATAATTTACTACCTCATTCCCAATAATCATTCAACTAAATTAATAAATATATTACTCTATTTATTTTAGTATATATCTTATATAATTAATATCATTCCTTCAGAGTTTAATAGCTTTTATATTAGAGAATTAAAAACAAGCTTAAAAACCATTATAGAGAAATAAATTTTCAATAAGCAGTATGGATGCAGGTATGAGTTCTTTTAACCATTCAAATGGTAGCAATCAAAACTTTCCAAGAAGATATCCTAATAATCAATCAAATTTAGAGTTTTCTAATATGGACTCATTTGAGAATCAATATGCCTCCAGAGGTAACACAATGACCAGTTACAATCAACAGGCTTACAACTATAATCAACAGCAATACTCTAGAAGCAATACAATGACCACTCAAGCTCCAATGAATAACTTTATGAATCAACCACAGCAAAGCAAGCATAACTTTTCCTCAATGTTCAAGAAAAAAAATGGATCTAAAAAAGATGGTGGTTTTGATAAAGATGATGATGAGGATGTTCTGTTAGGAGGCAGTGAGAATATTGTCTCTTTCAATGATATTTCAGGCTTTAGAAAGGCTGGTGGCCCTGCCTATGGTTACAACAATAGCTCTGATACTGCTCCTATTATTCCTACTGTTTTAACTACAAGTACCAATATTGATCCTAATAAAATGAACAACACCACTTACAGAAAAATGCTTACCAACCAAAAGAAGTCTGCCTTAAGTCAATACAACAAACAGTTTAAAGAGGAGGCAGGGCCACCAAGGGCAATGTCCATGCAAAGTTACCAGCCAAGAGCTATGACTTTCCAAAATGGTCAACAGTTCAGACCACCACAGGGTATTCCTGGTCCACCTCCATTTGGTAGTAAAAATGGCACACCATATGGCTCAAGAAGTAACTCGATGATGAATGGCATGCGTCAAAATACAATGCCAAACAAGATGTATCCACAAAATCAGTTTCCAAATAAGGCAATGACCTTGGCTCAAGGAAACAAGGCACCATTCATGCAACAACCACAGATGATGAATCCAAATTATAGAGCTAATTCAATGCAAATGAGATCTATGCCTCCACAAGGTAACAATCAGTTCAGCAATGGTTCCTACTTCCAACAACAGCAACAACTGTACGGAATGCATCAGGGACCCCAACAAACCGCATATAAAGATCAATACAATGATTCTGAAAGAGTTAACTTGAGACCCTCTAATGAAGAAAATGTTGTTCCTAATGAATCTCCTGATAACACTGAACAAACAAACAGTCACAAGAAGACAGAATCAATAAAGTTGAGACCAAACAGTGCATTAATCAAAGGACTTGATACGAATGATGAAGATCTACATGAAGATTTCAGACCCATTCAGGAGAATGTTGGTTTAATGGAAACACCTAAACATGCTCACAAGGACTCCATAATATCATTCAACTCTCCGATTCCAGAAAACACATTGGTGAAAAAAAATAGAGAGTTCTATCAAATGGGAAAAAGTATCAACACCACTGGTGACTTTGTCACCGCACAAGAACTTCCAATTAATAATGATTTTGAATTTGGAAATAAGCAAAATGATACAACACCAACAGACTCAGTTTCCATCAAAAGCAAAACAAAGAACTTTTTCAAGAGGATGTCTGGTATATCCACGCATTCTAGAAGCAATAGTAATGTTGTTGATCAAGCACATGACTTTAAGGTACACTCTGTAGTGAAGACCAGTGATGATGCCGCTAGTGAAAAGGAAAAGAAAATGTTGATGGCTGCCAAAAATAGAGGAGATTTCACATTCAAGGCCAGTAAGACATCCTTTAGTGAAATTGGCAATCTAAAATCAGGACACACAAATCAAAGTGAAGTCTTCAACAGAAGACAATCTTATCATTCACTGTTTTCTATAGAGGACACCGATCATGCTAACAAGCCAAAGGCTATACAAGAAGAAGCTGAAGAACATGAAAGTAACACCAATGAAACCATTTACGATGAAGACAATGGAGACAATAGAAAGATTCCAAGTGACGTGAACAGTTCGATATATGATCAAGAAGAAACTAAACAGAACGTATCATTGAACTCCTTACAGCAAGATGATGTTAAGGAATCAGAATCTGATGTGAACAGAGACATAAGAATTGAAAAGGATAATGAGATGCATCAAAAGCTAATGAAAGAAATATTCATTTTATCTGAGGAATTGACTGAGTCTATAGTAAGAGAAACTGATTTAGAGAGAAGATTGATGAATAGCAAAGGTGTTAGCAGTGCTGGATCAAGTCCTACTAAAAAGAGTGTTTCAGGACCATTGAGCTCAGCCACAACATCCATAGGTTTATTGGATGTGCAATTGGAACTGAGAAAAAAATCCAAAAACATAGTGCAGCTAATTAAGGACTTGAATGAGGAGAGAATGAAAAGATTCATAGCTGAACAAGAGGTTCTAAATGTCAAAAACGGATGCAAGCCAGATTACTTGGAGTTGTCTTACAAGTATAAGAAAATGGAAAGTGAATTAGCTGAGAAAAATGAAATCATTAACTCGCTGAGAGAAAAGCTAGAAAGTGGTTTATAAATTATATATATAGAACAGAAAGAAAAAGAAGAGATGAATTAACTTTTAATGTTGAATATTAATGATAAAAAGTATTCATTATCTAAGGAATATATTATGTACTATTATCTTAATGAACAGGGGCTATTAACTTAATATATCTTGTCTCAATTGTTTACAAATACAATATAAAGCAAGCTTTTTGAGCATTTTTAATTTAAAGTAAATTTTGGGTAAATAATGTTTTAAAATTAAAAAACCAAAATGTAAACTACAAATTTGGATTTTTTTGCTAAATGTTTACACACAGTCACGTGTATAATTGATAACAATTATTTTTTTCTTTACCCCACCAGAAGCGTGTCTCTTAAACGGGAAGTCATGTGGGTCCAGCTAAATTTGCTTTATGTTTTTTTTTCTTTTTTTTTTTTTTTTCGTTGGGTACTTTTTATTGATTTTAACAACATTTCAAGTTTCACACCTTCATTATTATTATTATTGTTTTCCTAACATATTTTCTTCAATCATTGATAGTTTTATTATTAATAAATTTTAGATAAGAAATATAATAAAAAACCTGTATAAAAAGAAACATATCATAGTTTACATAAATTACTTGTCAACATGAATGAACAAATTGTTGATGAAAACAGAAAGAGAGGTCGTGATGAAAATGATGAACAAATAGATCAAGTCATGGATGCTGAACCTGTTCAACAAGAGCCAAACAATGATGAATTATGTAAAAGACCTATTGCTGGCCAAAGAAGACAACACAACTCTGATTTCCATCAGAATCAAAAAAGAAGAAATCAACCAAGAGTCAAAACAGTCTCCCCTATCGTTGAGCTTTGTAGACAAATGCTACCTGATATTTGTACTCTTGGTGAGAAAAAAGATTTTCTTAGTGAGGATTTAGAATTGATAGGTCAAGGTATCTGTGCTAATTTCTACATAGACCAAGAAACTGATGGTAAATTCAAGAATAGTGTCTTAACTACAATCATTGCTGTGGCAACTGAGCAACCTCAAAAGAGACACGCTTTGGCATTATTGATTTTGAAAGTCATCGGTATAAGTCATGTTGTTGGTAAAGAAGTATTGGAAACTTTTTTAAAGAAGTTTAAGACAAGTTTAGAAGAACAAAATTGGAATAATGTCAAAAACATTCTAGGGTTCTTAGCATGTATCAATTCTACTTTACCAAATGAATTTTTGTTGGAAAATTTTAAGAATCTTTTCAAGTTGTCTTTTGATTTGAAAGAACAGGGAAAAACTCTCACTGCTGACATGATTTTCTTCAATACTTGTGCAATGATTCCTCAGCTATTTATCTTTAAAAGATCTAATGATCACCATTTGTTAGGTCCTGTTGTTGAAGTACTACAAGAATTAAGTGAGAAACTTGAATTCGATGAAAACAACAACTCATTGGTAAACTTTATTTTACCTGCTGTTAAGAAGTTTATTGATAATGACTTTGAGGACTTGAAGAATTTCTATAGCAATTATGAAAAGGATGTTACAATTCTTAAGGCTGAAAACCTAAACTTGAACATTGATCCTTCTTTATATGAAATTGCTTATCCATCTGTTGATACCATCATTGACATTGGTACTCTATCAAGAGAAGAGGCCAAAAACCCAAAAGACTTTTTATGGTCTATCAAGAGACAAGCATTTACTCTATTTGAACCAATAATGGTTGAACAAGAAAACGAAGAACCAAAGCAAATTTTCACCACTGCTAATAAAAAGAGCTACGAAAGTTTGATTTTCAATGACACAGTTTCTGATATCTTGTTGGCCTTGGAATTCAACAAGATGACTGCCATTTCGACCATGTTGTCTTTTTATAGTTTTTTCAATGAATCATTCTTCTTTGAAAAGAACGCATCAATTAAATCCTTGACTGAAGCCTTTTTGCAAAACCCAACGGCCAACTACTTCAAGATTGAAGACATGCAAATTGAAGCTATTTTACAATTGGTCTTTGACCTGTACCCTAATGATGCCTTATTGAAGACAGACAAGACTTATTACTTCTACTATGTTCTTGTAGGTATTTGCTTTGATGAACCTTCAGTTGCCCCAGTTTATGGTAGAGCATTCACAACATTGTTTGATAAGTTATCATCAAATGAGTTTGATGTAGACTTTAAGAAGAAATTTGTGAACTGGTTCAACCTGCAATTGAGATCCTTTGATTTTTTTTGGAAGTGGAATGCTTGGTTTGATGACATCAAGAAATTTGGTCATCTGAAATATAATGGTAAGATGCATTTTTTGAAGGATGCTATAAACAAGAACTTAAGGGTCACCAATGATCCTGAGTTGGTTGCCTCCTCTTTATCTGAAGAGTACATAGGCTTTATTTTAAATGCCAATACCACAAAGGAAACTGATGAAGAAAAGGTGGCCTATTACAATTCTTTGTTTACTCAACCTTTATTGGAAGCTAGTGATCTAAAGAGCGAAGAAGACGGATATTTCATTTTGAGTAACAAGAAATTGCCATTCCATGAATCCATAGAGAAAATCATTGATTTCTTCAAGGGATCTGGTGCTGATGAAAATAATGAATCCAATTTGAACTTTTTGATTGAGGTATTGGGTAATTTGGAAACAGAACACGGTTCCTTAATAGCCAACTTTGATAGATTTATCATCACTGTTATGATCCAAGCTGTTTTGCATGCTGGTAGTAGATCGATATCACACTTGCAAAACACATTATCTCACCATCATGACAACTTGATCAATCTATATGGTGCTGTTGGAGAAAACTCAGATATCAATCAATGGATCATGGCTGCTATTTACAAATATTGGGGACAAAATGTCAAGAATGTGTTTTTGGTATTTGAGATCTTTTATAAAAACAAATTGATCTTGAACAAATCCATGATTATTGATTTCTTATTCAAGGAAAAATGTTGTGAACCAATATTGTATGATACTGTTTACTACGATTTCTTGGTTAATTTACTACACAAGGTTTCTCTTGAAGAAAATGATAATGAACTTGTGTTGAGAACATTTAGTTACTTGACTGATATCATGAACGATTGCACAAAAGCCTTAAATATTAACGGTGATGTTCCTTTACCTAATGTTCAAGAACTGGAAAATAACGCAACAAATGATGAAGGTGTTGAAATATTGGAAACCTATAATAAGTTAAGATTCACAGTCAATTTAGCCAAGACATTGCTGAGAAAGTTCCACAGAATCTTTGTTAGCGGTGGTAACATATTCAGCTCTATAATGGACTCTAAGGTCATTGAAAGAGAACTGAGCTACTATCATAGATCTTTATAAAAAAAAAAAACAAAACAAAAACAAATACTTATTTGAATATCTCTATATAAATATAACTTTACACTTTTCTTTTTTTAATCGGTTGAAGCTTTATGTCAGAAAGTCTTGCCTCCAATTTTGGTTTTTTTTCAGCTTCTGAGTTGACATTTCTATGCATACTTAGTGTTCTAATATTATTTATTTGTTCCAAATCGTCACTATCATCATTGTCATCGCTGTATTCAAAGTCAAACACTGGAGAGTTGTCACTGGAGTTAGTATCTTGGTTGTTGAAGTAGTCATATCCGGCACTACCATCTCTTACTGAGTTTCTGTTATTGTTAGGTTTATTAGTTTGTGCTAAAAGAAATATGTCTTCTTGTAGAAGAGATTCTTTGTTTCTATAGATATATTGATAATCACCAACATTGCGCAATTTATTGTATTTTGCTTCATCCAGATTTTGCTTGATTTTATAAAAGTCTATGACCATTCTCATAAACTTGACAAAATCGGATTCAGTTATGTTTGTTAAGGCCGAAGTTCTATTACCAAATTTCAATTTATTGTACAGTTTGATAAATGCTTTGAAGTCAAAGTTATGTGTATCAATGTTGTACTGCTTACATTCAAAGCTCAAGAGTCTTAGATATTCCAGATAAGTAAGACCTGTTTTATCAAACATGTTCATTTCGTTCAACTCCTTCATTTTCCAGAACTGAGGATTTTGACCAGCAAGTGTGAACAACTTAAGATCTTGAGAGAAGGCCTCTATGACTGAACTATAATTAGTCAAATATGGCAACATGTCCTGGATATTTTTCTTTTCTATATCAATCTCTGAATCATCTAGATTATTGTAATTGTTATAAAGCTTAAAGTTGTCAAATGTTTTTTTTGGAGGTGAAATACCCTTGTTAAAGACTAATTTGTTTTTGTTATAGTTAAAATAATGTTGAAGTTTAGGCATCAAATCGAAATTCTCTAAAGTTAAATTGTAAAGGTTTGGATTAATCAGCAAAAACTTGTATTTATCTTTTTTAGAAGCTTCTTCATTAGACACGTTAGATTGTGTAAAAATGGGAATGTACATCTTTGGATTGTATTTCAAAATTTGCTTCAAAGAGAAGTATCTGTAGAAAAACCAATACAGGTTCAGAATAAAAATAGAAACAATACCACCTATAGTGATGAAAAACTCTAAAAATTGTTGACTCTTAGCAGCATGGGCCAATATATCCAAAGGTGAGACAGCTAAGAAACCTAGAAACAGTAAAGATGTAAATAGAGTAACAACCTGGAAAAATAACCTAACGATCTTGTATCTGTTATAGTTTCCCAAGTTTAATCTATTCAATAAGGATTGAACATGGATATCATTTTCTAGCATGTGTTAGTTAATTGAGAAGTAGCATAAAAATAGGCAGAAAAAAAATGATTGATTACTCTGGTTGACTATGTATGTTATTTGGATTTCTATCTATATTTTCTTTTTGAAAAAAACTGGTAAAAAAAAAAAAATAAAGTATTTGAACTTTATCGTTTGTGTGATATTTTTTTGAAAAAAAAAAAAAAATTGAAAAAAGTGAAGGGGGAATGCATCTTTAAATTTACCATGAAGAATTATACTAATAACATCAGTTATTAGATTTGATTGACGATCCACTCAAAAAAATATAAAGTTTTTAATTTCATGATTTGACTTATTAAATGTAGTTGAATGCCAATGTCATTGTTGCTACTCTCTACAATGGTTCATAAATAACTTATTGATATCTTTTCATTAACATCCCCTTTAGTATTATCACTAGATATTTTGTTTTGATAAAAATATAATCATTTAACTATATATGTATAAATATAGGAAGAAAACATCAAGTCTTAAACATCCTATAATACATTTATCCTTTGATTTCTACTTTTCTTACATTAACAACATAAAAAGAAGAAGAATAAAAAAAAAAAAATAAAATAAAAAATTAATTATAAACAATATAGCACAGAATATAATTTATTTACATAGAAAAGCTTTTTTTATTTTTATTTTATTTTTATAATAACAATAATAAAATAACTTAGTTGTTAACATTATACTGTTCTTAAAAGCCATCAAATACATCTTGATAAGGATCTTCTTCACCATAATTCAACATTATACCATATTGTTTCATATCCTCTGTGTCTTCTTCAAAATATTCATATTGAGATGTATCCCCATGCCCAGCTTTTATAGGTGGTTCGTAAGGTGTTTCTATGTTTTTCTTGTACATCTTATGCCAATTCACTTCCTGGAACCATACATGGGATTTGATGTCCTCTACTCCATTTTGTAAGTTACCAAGTCTTTGAGACAAGTCTCTGTTGATTAACTTCGTCAGAAGATCAATGACTTCGTTGCTAAAACTCTTGCTCATAGGGAACTTCAAAGGAGCATTCAGGATGTTGTCATATGTTTTCAATGTATTTGAATCATAGAACGGAGTGAAACCAGATAACATTTCGTATATTAAAATACCTAGAGACCACCAATCAACAGACTTGTTGTATCCTTTAGTTTGAATAATTTCAGCAGCTATGTAATCAGGAGTACCCACAATGGTGAATGTCACATCATTACAGTATTTGGCAAAGCCAAAATCAGTTAACTTTATGTGACCATACTTGTCCAAGAGAATGTTTTCTGGTTTCAAGTCTCTGTAGATGATATCGTGTTTATGGAGGTATTCAATGGCTAGAATGACTTCTGCAGCATAGAATTTTGCCACCGGTACAGGGAATTTTTTAGACTTTCTTAGTAAGGAGAACAACTCTCCACCTTCTATGTAATCCATGATCATGTAGACAAAGTTGAGATCTTGGAAGGTCCCCCACATTCGAATGATAAACGGGTGGTTGACTGCAGAGAGCATCAGTCTCTCATCATTGGTATGTTCAACTTGTTTCAATTTGATGATCTTAGACTTCTTGAGAACCTTCATGGCATAATATCTGTAGTTGTGTGTTGATTGGACCAAATGAACTCTTCCGAAGGAGCCAGTACCCAAGGTACGCATGATTTGGAAATCGCTGTGTTTGTATTTACCTTTGGTGACTCTGGGCACTATTTGATATTGCTGAGATGATTCATTGTCTCTAATTTGAGTTGAAGAGCAAGATTCATTCAAGAGTAAATGAGGTTGTCTAACAGATTGAGGAATGGGTTTATGAATTTTATTTGATATGTCATTGTCTATGAGAGTCAAAACAGATGTACTACTTTCAATTTCGTTGTTTAAATTATTGGTCATGGTGGCACAGTTAGATTCAGAAGAGCTAAAATTTTTGTATTTATTGTTGGATAAGAGTTCTTCTAAGGATAGAGGTTGAAGTTGAGAAGGTGGAAGTTTGTTGTTGATATTTGAATATGAGTTATCAACTTGATTGTTAATGTTAGAATTCATCATTATGTATAAATGATTATGGTATTGATGATAAACTTCTTCTTGTAAATAAGTATAAGTAATAACAACTTTAATAGTCTTTATTAATAAATTGTTACTTATTTAGTTAAACCAAACACACTTTTATAAAAAAATAAATAAAAAAAACCTTTATGGTTGGAATAAAATGTTTAAATATTTAATCAACCGTATTGAATATAGATGTCTCCTTCAAAAAAAAAAAAAAAAAAAAGAAGAAAGAAGTGTACTCTTGAAGATTTTGTCTCCAAAAAAAAAAATATATATATTTTTCTTTTTTTAGTGAAGTTATCTAACGGCTGTTCACAATTTTGATCATTTTTGCTCTAATTTTTTTTTTTTTTTTTTTTTTTTGCCGTTATAAAATATATATAAAAAAAAGCAAAACTTTTTCCTTTTTTTTTTTTTTCGCCCTTTAAGTGAAAGAGAAAAGGAACACCTTCTAGAGCAAATATTTGGTTACTCTTTAAAAAGAGCCTAAGAAAACAAAAAAATTACGAATGAAAAAAAAAAAAAAAACCATTAAAATTAATAAAACCCTTTTCACAATACTCTAATGGACTTAATTAATAACTTAATTCAACTAGATATATATCTTATTTATTTAATATAGACATCTTTCGTTGACTTAATGGTCTTTGTTCTCTTACACTTCCATAGTTCTTCTTAAACAATTTAGGAACATCCACCTCACTCTCTCTTCTTAACAACATTGGATTATTTATTAGCTTAACAAACTGTAACAATATCATACTCAATACACTTAAAACAAATGGTATGCTCAATATCAAATTAGGCTTGACATCAAATGTTCTTGAATATGTCTGTAAAAATATTATTGGTAAAAACAACATCGTTAAGTGCCTCAATTGAGTATGTGCTGCAAATATTTGTCCTGTTATTTTTTTGGAACTGTATTTCAATATACAGTTTTGTATTGTTGGTGATATTCCCGCTGATAAGGCTTGGAATATTCCAGATAAGTACAATGACCAATTGTAATCCTTACAAAACAATATCAACCCAGTTGATATCACCAAGAAAATTGTTGATACAATTAGTAAAGTCTTATCCATCTTGTCCACTCCATTATTTATTACCTCAAACTTAAATACTCTTTTCAAGAAGGTCAAGATCATTGGCATTGTTATTAGTATGGCACTTTTCCCCAATCCAACTATACTCACATAGTATCCTAGTTCCACTGAGGTCCATTGATATTGCTTTATGGCATACAACATTATCACAGGCATGTATCCAGATGTTGCTGAACAAAAAAATGTATCTATGATTATCAACAATATAGTATTTATTCTTGGCACCAAGGACCCACTTGCTGTCCTCTTTATCCATAACTTTCCTATAGGCTCCACAGCCTCTATGATTGTCATGTGGAACCATAAATAAAATCTTTGCTTCATGGTCATATTCTTTTGTTGCAAGTCTTGACTTTTTGTATCAAGTGATGATAAAGATGATTTTCTTCTCAATCTGTTCTTTAACAATACCTTTGCCGAATACCGTTGTGCATCCTTATGTCTACTCTCTTGTACAAATAAACTCACTGCTAATAAGTAAATTATACTTGTGGCTGTTGTAAAGTAAAATGGTGAAATCAATGAGTTTTTGAACATCTTAATGATATATGATGAAACCAATGGTCCAAATCCTATTGATCCATAAATGACTGACATTAACAAAGAAATGTATCCTGCCAATGTCCCCTCACTTGACGGTATGATGTCACTGATATATGAATTTCCAACTGATATGAGAGTTAATATCCCCCCTGTCATGTCACTTGACATGGCAAAAATAACCAAATATCTGTTGAATGGTGTCCTTGGATGGAATGCTATTAACATCAATGTGGTGTGCACAACTCCTATAACCCCCACCAATTTCAAGACAAATAATCTCCCAAGTCTATCTGATAATTCACCATACTTTCCAGATAACGATATACCAATGATGGACACCAACAATGAAACGATGGATGTTATGTTACTTTGCTCAATCTGTACCTTCTTCATGTCACAAGTTGTGTTGTACTTCAGTTGAAATTCATTGCACAGCTTCGCAGACAACAAACCAACTGTTGGTGTCATCAATAGTGTAATACACATGACTCTTAGGACAAGCACCAAGAGCAATGTGAAAACAGTTGGTCTTAAATACCAAGGCTTGCTCTTAAACTTGTCCATTGTTTGTTGATACCAGATATCTGAAACATCATCTGTAATTTCATCTTCCAAATCATCTGCAGCTTGCACAATGTTGTTCTCTTCATCAGATTCAGAATCTAAAGCTGTTCCTTGATATTGTATCAAGGGGTCATTTTCATTGCTAACATTAGACGTGCTTCTGACTTGATGCTTTTTTGCCTTGTGCTTGGATGAGTAGTTTTCTTTAATCTTTTCACCAACCTTCTTGAATTCTTCATAACTATGCTCTAATACATATTCTGGACTCTCATTGTTCATGATACGAACAGTTTCACTATTCGTTCTTTCCATTGATCTTGCATCAATGGAACTTTCATCTACAGATGAGTTGTTATCGGTCATGTATATATAATTTTTGGTTATTATCAACTAAATTATTTATACTATTTGATTTAATTGTATTCAAATATAGTTCTTGATATACTAATGATGACTATATGATTTTATTTCCCTCCGTTTCTTTTCCCTCAACGATGATTAGTTAAATTTTGCCTTGGAAAAAAAAAAATAAAATTGAAAACAAGGTAAACCTGTGATTAATTATTAAGATTGAGAGTGGTTTGTGAAATAAATAATAAAAGAACCTTTATTTTTAGAAAACTATGTCTTTAGATGAACTGTTTATATATCTACTACCGTTTTATTGTTTTATGCTTTTTTTTTTTAAAGACCAAAGGTAAACAAGATATTGGGCAGAATGGAAAGATGACATATGTTTTTACCAAATTATATGATAAATCAAAGGGTGAAACTAAACGACCAACAAAAAAAAAAAAGAGCCAAAATTGCGACACTAGATCAGATTTCGATGATAGCTATTTTTTTTTTGGTAAATTATAACCTCTTATCAGCGAAAAATTGAAAACCCACCAAAAGATGTATGCTATGTAGTTATACTATAGAATCATCTTATTATCTTCGTGGTTTTTTTTTTTAAATTCATTCAAATTATACAAAATAAATAGTTAAAATCGTCTGTTGATATAAATCATATACTTATACATTCTTGGTTTTGCATACCAATATTACCTCCAGTACCTCAATCTTTCTTGACCTTCTTTTCTACATTAACACCAACCAAGAGTATATGTGACACAATTTCCAAAATGATCATGAACAATGACGACAATATAGCTAAGCAGTAGTTACTGATAGTTATACCTATATCCAACCAAGAACCTTCCGTTTTCAACAAATAAAAGAAATTCAATGGTAGTATATCAGAAACTGATATGACCAATGATGATATCGTGTATGGCTCCATGTGTAGCTTCATGTTGATGATTCCCAAGCTTGCTGATAACAAGACATATGGGATAATCAACTTGATAACAAGCAAGGCACCCATAGCAAAAGGATCAAAAATAGGCAACAATCTATAAACCGAATCAAGTGAAAATGATGATATGGATGCTACATTTCCTGTTCCAAAGAATGCGATTTGCAGCAAGAAGAATCCAATGACACTAACTCTTAAGATTTGCATGTTCTCTACATTAGTATGCTTAGTTTTTTCCTTCAAGGATACTTCCAAGTTAACCCATTGAACCAAGAACATTGAAAAGAAGAAATAAAAGAACATCTCAAATGAAATACTCAAAATAACAAATGTTGGTGCAAATGTAATGAATATCAACAACATTCTTACATCTGCATCGTTGTGTGACTTGTGCTTAGTCTTTATGTGTGCCAGTGGCATCACAAAC
This sequence comes from Hanseniaspora guilliermondii, assembly GCA_036287555.1. Lineage (NCBI taxonomy): Eukaryota > Fungi > Ascomycota > Saccharomycetes > Saccharomycodales > Saccharomycodaceae > Hanseniaspora > Hanseniaspora guilliermondii. The sequence continues at coordinate 571,132 of CP143013.1, read as the reverse complement.
AAGGATACAAAAAACAAACACCAATTTATTATTTGTACTGTTTTCGGCAACCCCAAGTTATTGCTTAATGAGTTGACTGCTAAATTTGTAGTGCATAGTATGGCACCTATCAATGATACTTGAAATAGCATCAAGTTTCTTGTGTACAAGTCATCATTTAGTATTTTCTTAATCTTGTTGTCAACAATCATTGGTAACAAGGAAACAATTATTGTCATTATTGTAGCTACATTAATTTTATTCAGTGATTCTATCTTGACAGCATCAAATGTGGTGAATGTTGATAAACTCATGCAGGTTATTACCCAAAGAATATGGTTTTTGAGGTTGCTTCTTATTGAAACCCCCATGAACAATGGGTAAAATGAAAACAAAACAAAAACAACTGTGAAGACATTTCTCTTGAAAAAACCATAAACTATACATTCAAAGACACCAATGATTTGAAGTATAACCATCAATACCAACTTAAAGCTTCTTTGCTTATTCTCCTTATCATTGATGTCAAAGAAGAACTTCTTGGCACCGACTTTCAAAACATTCAAGTTCAACATAATGTTGTACCAGAAATACAATGGGAAGAGCAAGTACATGTAAAAGTTGAAAGTGGAATTCTGATAAAACAAGACATAAGTCATTAATGAACCCAACAAGATAAAGAAAGTCATCAATGTAATAGTCTTTGTTAAACTAGCCTCTGGAACCTTTTCATGTTTTAAGATAAATGATTTCAAAAACACCATGAATGAATAACAAATCCATCCAATAAAGCCTAGCGTAACAATACTTCTAATCAAAATCCAATTGTAAGTGGTTAAGTAATACAATCCTTCCAAGGTGATCTTCATCAAGTTTTCAATGGAATCAACAATGAGGATTTCAGAAACCTTTCCGTTCTGAATTAAAGATTCAATTTCTGAGAGATACTCCTCTGGCGACTTCTTCTCAAATTTAGAATATGGCTTATACTTAAACTGATGGTTGATGACCTCTTGTTCTTTAATCTTATATTGTTCAAGAATACTCTTAGCATTGTTCAACAACGACAACATCTTGTTCTGTTGCGTGTTCTCAATGTAGGCTAGGGGCAATTCACCAACTGAGTTGACAGGGTAGTCCTGTCCCAATAAGTAACTCATCAAAGATGCAATGTCCGCTTGGTTGACATCGTTTCTTGATACATTTCCAAGATGCCAATTCTTTGTATAATCATCTGAGATGTCAATCTGTGTCTTTTCAGGCTTTTTGATACCTGCTCCCCAAGCAATCAATGGGGTTCTTGTGTTGTTTGGGTGGCCATCACCATGAGAACCAAATGCAGACATACCATGATCAGCTGTGAAAATGAATGCTGAATCATCATCTCCAAAGAACTCGTGGATCCTAGGCACCAGCTGTTCGACTTGATCGTTAACATAAATGACATTGTCATAATATTCAGCGCTGTAAGGTCTCTTACTGTGGCCTGCAGTGTCACAACCCAATAAGTGTAAAAAGAAGATGTTCCCATCCTGTCTTACCAATTCGTTCAAGTTTTGATCATATGTTGTGTTGTCCAAGAGCTTGTAGAAATGGTTGAAGGAATAGGCATCAAGTTCTATGGATGAGGAACTAAAGTCCTCAAACTCATGTCCATACATCCATGTGTCGACTTTACCCTCAGTGGCCCCACTCTTGAACATTGGTAAAATATCTGGAGATCCAAATGAAAATGTATGTTTGGATCTGTTGAAACATGAGTCAAAGTCAACTGGGTTTTCCTTCCAGCCTTTTGTGACAGCAGAAACATCCTCATAAAAACCAGCTATCATGGCCACATGGCCTGGTCTTGATTCAGTGGGCATTCTGGTATGTGAAACACCCCATGTCCCGTGATTCAATGCAATATCTCTTAGATATGGGGCTAAGTATTGTTTTTGCTTTGTTCGTGGATGTTCCAAAAACTCAAAAGTAGTGTCTGCTCTTAAACCATCACCAACAATCAAAAATAATCTTTTAGCAGGGGAAGAGCTTGTGCTTGATGGCTTTGAAGATATGGAGTTGGATACATGAACTAATGGTGATATGAAGTAGATGTCAAAAATAGACCATAAATAAAAAAGATGGAAACCAACACCAATGAGTATGAAAATCACTCTAGGAGTAAAGAAAGATGCCATTTATCTATTGGTATTAGTGTTTGGTTTATTTGTTTAGTTTTATCAATAAGTTAAATTATATAAATTAGTAAACAATTTAATAAATGATATATATTATTAAAGTGAGAGTTTGATGATGGGGAGACGTGTTCATCATCTTTAAAAAAAAAAAAAAACAAAAACAATAAACAGCGTTAACCTCTTTGAAAAATTCTGTATCGTGCTCAGTGTGTCTTCATTTTATATTTTTGGTAGCGTCAACCCATTTTCACTATATTTTATTTAAAAAATCCTTTTTCTAATATGAAGGATTCTAATAGAGTATCTTTAAAGTAAAAAATAAGAAACCAAGAAATGGTTTCAATATTAAATAAATACATTTTTTTTCTTTTCGTAATTTGGTAAAAGTCCTTTAAAATATATATATATAAATTATATATATCAATAATAACATCATTTGTCAAGTATTAATTTGAATATCGTTTTAGTAATTCTTCTCTCTCTTTTTTTAAAAATATAATTATAGTTATTTGATCCCTAGAACTTTAAAATAATGATTTAATATTCTTTAAACTTTATTATTTCTTTCAATAAAACTTTCAGAGTATTGTTATTAAGTAAATAATATACTTTAAAAGCTTCTTGAATATTGGAAGAAACAAAATAAAATCATTGCTTTAAAAAAAATTTAATAGTGGCTCATAAACATCTGCGCAATTATGTATACTACACCAACTTACTAGTAAAGCTTATCATAATATCATTATTTTATCAATAACTATTCATTTTTTATTTTTCCTAAATGAAAAAAAAGGAGCTAGAATTAAAATATTCCGTGTTTATTATTAATTTTTTTTTTTTTTGTATGCTAAACATCGATGTGTTATTATTTTGTTCATATTCAGTTATCTGATATCCTAATGCAGTTTAATGAAAATTGTTGTTTATAAATTAACAATCGGTGAAACCAATAGCTTCTAAGTGAACTGGTTTACATTGAGCACCAATATTTTCATCATATAAGTTGTAGAAGTTACCAGATAAACATTGCCAGAAGACATCTTCGTTACCAATGGCTAAGTTACCTTCTGGAGTGATACCCCAACCTTTAGCATAGATGGCTCCGGCTTGTGGTGGTGGACCATCGAATTGGAATTGTCTGTTAGCAACAATGGAACCAATTCTACCCTTGGAATCAGTCAAGACACCTTCCTTCAAAGACATGGATAAGGTACCGTTGTTCTTACAGGAAACAGCCTTGATTGGACCACTGGAAGTGGCTTCAGAAGTAGCTTCGGAAGTGGAGCTGGCTTTAGAAGTGGAAGAGGCAGAGGTTGCCTTGGAAGCAGAGCTAGTGGCAGTGGTGGCTTGGATTTGACCATCACCGATTTGAGAAACTGGCTTAGCAGTGGAGGCAGTAGCAGTGGTGGCTTGGATTTGACCATCACCAATTTGAGAAATTGGTTGAGCAGTGCTTGGCTTCAAAGTGGTTGTGGAAGCAGTAGCAGTGGTAGCTTGGATTTGACCATCACCAATTTGTGAGATTGGTTGAGCAGTTGGCTTGACTACAGTGCTGGTAGAAGAAGTAGCAGTGGTAGCTTGGATTTGACCATCACCAATTTGAGAAATTGGTTGGGCAGTAGACTTAGCAACAGTTGTGGTAGAAGAAGTAGCAGTGGTAGCTTGGATTTGACCATCACCAATTTGAGAAATTGGAGCAGCTCTCTTAGCCTTAGTAGCAGAAGAGCTAGCAGAGGAGGCGTAGAAAGAAGCATAAGAACCAGTGGTGATTGGTTCAACAGCAATACCGAAAGAAGAAGTGTAATCAGTAACGGCAGAGGCATAAGTGGCAGTTGGAGTTAAAGTGGTCCATGGCTCGGATGGAACATAAGCAGCCATGGCAGAGGTAGCAACTAGAGTGGAAGCTAAAACAGTTTTTTTGTTGTATTGCATATTTGTAAAGAAAATTGGTTTATTTATGTGATTGAATAAAGATCAATAACTATTAAAATAAATATACTTTTGTTGATTGTGGTTATTTATTAATTTCTTTATAAATTAATATAAAATAAAAATAATATTCATAGCTGATACAATTTTGTTAATTGAACCTTCCTTTATATACTGAATGAATTGGAAATTTTTCTTTTGAATAACTTTTATTTTGACCTGTAATTCACTTACTAAACGTTTTATTCTAATATATTTTTTTTTTGAAAGTTCAGCATCAATAAACTTTTGGTGCATTTTTTCCGGAAACCTAACCATGAAATAAACAGTTAGTGTGAAATGGTATGGGGGTAGAGAAAAAAAAAAAGCTTAAGTGTGTAGAAATTCCTAAAAATAGGTTTAGAAGTTGTTTTAAATTTAGAATATATTTTTTTTCTTAAGCTGTTTTCCCCCCCCCCTTTTTCTAATTAAATCACCAAAAAGAAAAAAAACATGTGCACGGCTGATTAAAAAAAAAAGAAAAACAAAATTTCAGTTCAGCACTACCATCAACTTAGTTGGATTTATTGTTTCTTTTGTTAATTAGCAAGCACTTAGGGCTTAACTAATTTTGAAAACACTTCTTGTTTCTCTCCCTTGTATGGAATAATGCTATTTTAAGAATATTATCAATTATTAATAATAATAAAAAAAGAAGCCAATATTTGATAACTTAGCTTTGTTACATCAGCACTTTCAATTATCCAAGGGACTTTTTAGTAAAATACATAATCGTTACTATATGTGGGATATTCTTTTCTTCCTTAATTGCATTGTGTGGAGTACATTTGTTAAAAGAATGATCAACTTAAATTGATGATGTATTAATTAAATTTTGGGCACAACCTAAGATAAAAGATTACTGAAACAATGTTTGACTTGATTCTATATTTTTGTTTATTTAAGTTTCTAAACATAGATCGTTTGTAGAATAAATACAATATATCATTTCTTTTGCTGTATTTTACATATCCAAATATGAGGTCAAAACATTTAAAACAGTTTAGCAATAACATTTCCCAGCATTTTTTTATTTTGCCATTAAATTTTATATTTCTTAATAGTGCTAGATGCTGTAAATAAATGTAGTTAAAATTGTATGTTCATTATTGTGCATGATCAATTCTTGTAAATATCTTGTAATTCATCAATAAGTCACGAGCAGTTAATATTTAAAAAAAAATATATAACACCTTTTCCCTCAGTAACTTTTTCGGAGATAGTACCCGTTAGGTGATTAATAAAAAAAAAAGAAAATCACTAAAAATTTCAATAACTTCATCAGATGAGTTAATATACTAAAATTATGGATTTATCTGACAAAAGAATAATAATAAAAGAAACTACTAATCATTTGTGAGGACCATAAAATCTTAATTAAACTATTACTCCTTATTTTATTTTATTTTTTTTTTTTTTGTAAAAAAAATTAGATATGTCTTCAAAGGAAAATGATCATATTGAAAGCTTCTATTGTGTTTATTTATTAAACTCATTACAAAAGAAAAACTCCACTTACATAGGTTCAAGTAACGATCCAGTTAGAAGGCTTCGGCAACATAATGGTGTTATAAGTGGTGGAGCTTACAGGACAAAAAAAGTTGCCAACAGACCATGGGAAATGTGCTTATTTGTACATGGTTTCCCTACTAAGTCAATGGCTTTGAAATTTGAACATGCTTGGCAGCATTGTTACCAATCAAGATTCACAAAGATAAAACATCAAGAATGGGCCATGAAGAAGAGTAATAATAAAGGCCTTCTACTTAAAATTAACACTCTGAAACTTTTATTAAATAATGAACATTTTGCACATTTCGACCTAGAAGTGGTTGTTTTCGATACACAAGGTTTAAATAAAATACAGAATATATGGTGTCAAGAAGTCAAATCTAAATTTAAATTTGATGACTTTAATTTTATTTACAAAAAAGGGTTGAATGTACAAGAAAATTATTTGGCAAAAGTAGACAATTTAAATAGTGATTTAAGTAAAATTACAGAGGAAAATTTAGCATTGGTTAAAAACTTTTATGATACAAAAATAGCAGAACTTAAGTACCTAAGAGAAAGTATGGCAAAAAAACAAGTTGATGACATAAATGAATGTTTTATTTGTTCAAAAAATATTAACAATATCTCCATAAAGTGTTATCATGAAAATTGTCATTTCAAGAGTCATTTTTCATGTATATACCCAAAAATTTTACCAGAAGAAAATGATTCTTTAGTACCCAAAACTACATTCAAATGTTTTAACTGCAACAATGAAATCAATTGGTTTACTTTACAAAAGCTTTAGTAATATATAAAATTTTAAGGTAGATTAAATGTTGTACTCTCGAAAACAGGAATTTCCAGATTCTCAATAACTTTGTGCCCGTTTTCATTACATGGATTCAACACTATTATCTTTTCAATATATTGTGGTGTGCAACTCATATTTGAAACTATGTTGTCTATTATTAATACGTTATCTTCGAAGCTCATTAATGATTTAACATATCTGTCTGATTTTTTGTAATCATACGTTTCCCCATCGTCGTAATAAATTTGAGTTTTTTTGACCGTACCTTTTTTATCTGGTGCAATGATTAATGTGTAATTATCAAACTTCATTGCACTTGAAGATCTTCTTGTTCTTTCCTTTAAGTAAATCATACTGCCACCTTCTATGAACATAGGTATAGAATGTATATCAACATCAATATTAACGTGTCTATTCGTAGAGTCTTTATCAAATTCAATTTTTTCATCTAACTTGTTAAAGTTGTAGTATAAATCATTACTTTCAGGGAAGTACATATCAATTGTGTTACAATTTGGTGTTGTAACAGGCTTAATCAAGAGATTCCCTAAGTAGAACTGATCCTCTATCATAAATACCTCAGTTGAGCTGTCATAATTCTTCCAAAGCAAGGGTTTCATAATTGGTTCACCTGTTAAAGAACTTTTCTCAAATTCATTATAAATATAGTTCAATAGCTTGTATCTTAATTGGATAGATTCTTTCACTAGTTTACCATAAATTGGGTCTTTATCCAACAAAAGATAAGGTTCTCTTCTATTTGTGTCTAAATGGGCATGTGCTCTAAAGAATGGGTATAATACTGCCAATTGATACCATCTTACTAGCAACTCTTTATCAGGATTACCATAGAAGCCTGCAACATCAGCACCAGTATTAGGCATACCAGCCAATCCATTATTCAAAATCATTGGAATTGAATTTCTTAGATGCTCCCAAGTTGCAAAGTTGTCACCTATCCATGAAGCTGCTGTTCTTTGCGAGCCTGCAAAAAATGAACGCGATAAAACAAATGGTCTTTTATTATTCTTGTAAGCGACCTTCAAGGCATTAAAGGTTGCTTCATGCATTGTCTTTCCATATAGATTGTGAACAGATCTATGCTCAAACCCATCATTATGCAAAACATTCAAAGGCAATGTTCTTTCAAATTTCTTGAAAAGTGACGGTTCGTTCATGTTGTTCCATGCGTGGTGGTTACTTAAGCCAGAATCTGTAGCACTCTTCAAAAATTCTTTGTAAAATTCTTCCCATAATTGTTGACTTTCTTCTGTTTTTAAAAAATCAAGCCATAAAGATTCCCCAGACCAACTATCACTAATGAAATCCTTCATTTTGGCATCCTTCAATGCCAATCCACTCTCTCTAATCTTTTCAGATATGTAGTAGTGTAACTTCATATTCGGATCAATGTTGGTAACAAGATTTTTCTTACCATCTTGATCCAACTTGAACAATAGGTCTGTGACGTTTGGAAAGGCACTTTCCATCCAAGTAAAGAATTTTTTGTCGTTTGTGTAGTCTAAATCCAACCAAAAGAAATCCACTGGAATTTCGTTTTTTTTAAAGTTTTCATTGATATTAAGAACATCTAAACTACTTTCATACGACCACCTTGATTGATGGTAGCCAAGACTGCTTAGTAATGGTAGCTCAATGGTTCCAGTAAGATCTGTATAAGCCTTCATTACATTTGCGGGAGAATCCTCAATAAAAACGATGAAATCCAAGTCGCCTGTTTCCATGATCCAATGGGTGAGGGAATCATCTTGATCATATTTAATATCAACATCTGTATCTGATGGGTTGTTGTTAAAAACCCCAATAGAGTAGTCTTTTGTAACTCCCAACATGAAAGGAATAGAGCCATACAGAGGATCATTATTGGATACACTGTGTTCGAACGCATCAATATTGAACAATCTGTAGGGCTCAAGTTCTCTGTCCCATGTTTGTAAAAGTCTCAATGAACCTGGATGCTCAGGAATTCCGTATAAATTTTTAATCCCCATAAACTTGATATCGAGACCTATGGATTGTGGACCAAATATGTAATTTTCTCTTTCAAAAAACATTTCAGATTGTGTGTAGGAGTTGTAATACTCGCTGTCTGATCTAAATGCTCCAAATGTACATTCATGCTTGGATAAGTTGATGTCCTTGTCTCTTTGTGATCTTAAATGTTCATAATTTAGTAAATTCTCTTCATTTATTACTAAGACAGTATTTTCTTTATATAGATACTCGATTTTCAATGATGGCGAGTTGGTTAATTTGATTTTTATGTTCTGTTGTCTTTTGGGAGTAATCACCAGAGTATCATATTGTTTGTCACTGTACTCTAAAGACACAGCATCATCTTCATTAGCTTCAGCATCCCATTCAAAGTACCCTGGATCTTTAAAGGTGTGCTTATAAGTTTCATTGTATCTATCAATTTGAATGTTCTTTGGTACATTCTTTTTCATGTCATGGTTTCTGTTTTCTTTTATCAAGAACCGTACTGTGTTGTAGTCATTATTTGGATTAAACTGGAACTCAAATGGAAGAAACACACTTTGATATTCTAATTCTTGATCTATTTCGATCATGAAGGATTTCTCAATTATTCCTGAAAATTTTCCCTGCTGTGAAAAATCCAACGAAGAGGAAACAAACGTGTAGTTGATCAAAATAGGGTCATATTCTGTTAAGTTTTTAATTGAAGCTCTATAATGCATTTGTCTATGACAATGTGGCTTGTCTTGACATTTTCTAAGATAAGGTAAGTGAGCAGATGATTTTGTTATCAAACAAATAAAGGTCATAGCAAGTACTACAAATCTAAAGCACATCATCTTAGAGAATTGATACATTTTCAAAGATTTTTTTTAAAGATTATTCTCCAATTTAATCAGTCAAACCTTCTTTAATATTATTACTTGTTTAAATGTTATTATCGAACAGGGGTCTATTTTATCTTTATAATACCTTGCTAAATTCTCAATATGTTTGAAAAACTTTTTATTTTTTTTTAAAAAAAAAAAAAAAACAGTTCTAAGTTTAGAGTTTATTTTAGAAAAAAATAATAAATTATCCTTGCAATTTGGTAGCGCTCGTTTAGGAACGAAGATGCACATTAAACAAAAATGGCAACTAAAAATTTGCGAAAAAAAAAAAAAGAAAAAAGAGAAAAAAGAAAAGACAAGAATGTCCTTATTAATCTGAACAATTTTACATAACACATTCAATAAATGAGCACTGAACAGAGAAACATTAAAGATAATACAATAAAAAAAAAAACGCCCTCATAGAAATCAATTAATTAAACAAATATAGAAGCATTAAAATACAGGACTTTTATTTATTAGTACTATCAATATTAATATATACAGCAACTACAATAAACAAAAGTATAAAAGAATAGTATTTTGATTAGCTTTAGTCGATGTTATCGTGTTTGAGAGTTCGTACACTAAATGCCTATCCAGGGGCATTAAAATCTAACTCTATTGCATACAGATGTTTTTGTAATTTGTCTTATATGACTATTACTGCCAGAAGAAACAATGCTGATATAGCAAAAAAATCAAAAAAAGAAAGCTTTATAAAAGAAAGCACCAAAACAGATGCCTTTACTTTCACACAAAAATTGGCTTTTGAGCTGGAAAATGTTAAAGAATATAAAGAGTATGTTGATACAGTTATCTTAGAAAAAATTGAAACTATCTTAAAGAAGCATAACTGTGAAGAAGCTGCAAGTTTAAATAAGATTCTAAAAGAACATCTTAATAAGGGACTATTACAAGAGGAAGCCTTTGATTCAGTCAACAAAAACTTAGCTAACCAGATAGGCCAAATAATTTCTAAAAAAGATTTCACAATTCATTATCCTAGTCATGAACTAATAACATTATTTGCATTGTTCACCAATAAAGTATTTACATATTTGGAAATGATGTTTTCAAACTCAAAAAACAATACAGAATTAACAAGTGGTGATTTTCTAGCAACATTGGCAAACAATGAAGCTTACATAACTGCAAAGGCACTATTTGGAGGCTTAATGGGCAAAAATGAAGACATCAACTTGATGAGTAAAACTTTTTACGCTGGATGGTTGAAGTATAGTGAAGGCCACATTAACAAAACTGTTGATAGTATAAGAGCAGACAATACCATGTTGGAAACCATTAAGAGTCCTTTGAATTGGTTCCCAAAGACTAAAATATACAAAAGAAAGTTTTTCTTGCATGTTGGACCCACAAACTCAGGGAAGACATATACGGCTTTGAATCTGTTGAAGAAATCAAGATCTCGTTCATTTTATGCAGGTCCTTTGAGATTGCTTGCTAAGGAGATATTTGATAAGTTCAATTATGAGTACAAGATACCATGTAATCTGTTGACTGGGGAAAAGGTCATCAATGTTATTGATCCAAGCACTGGAGGATATGCAAATATATCAGCAGGTACAACTGATTACATTGCAAGAACCATTGAAAGTCAAAAAGAGTATGACATTGTTGTTGTTGATGAAGCCCAGTTGATAAATGAAGAATTCAGAGGAGGAGCCGTCATGAACATAATATTTGGATGTAGGGCAAAACAAATTCACTTGTGTGGTGAGCCAAGATTAGTTCCAATTGTCAAGAGATTGTGTGAATTGATGAACGATGATGTTGAGGTTATTCAATATGACAGAAGATCCAGGTTGAAATTGGCGAAGAATAGTATGCCTCATTTAAGCAAGTTGAAAACAGGAGATTGTTTGATTGATTCATCAAGAGTGTCCATTTTGAGGAACAAGGCAAGAGTTGAGTATCTTTTGAAGAAACCAGTTGCAACCATTTACGGTGGACAACCACTTTCCATAAGAGCCTTTCAAGCATATTTGTTCAATACTAGACAATCACCAATTCTGGTAGCCTCCAATGCAATTGGGATTGGTATGAACCTAAACATTGATCAGATTGTTTTCAATACATTGAAAAGAGGGGGCATACCTCATAGCAGAATTCGATTGCAACCAGCTGTATACTTTCCAGATGCTGACATCAAACAAATGGCAGGAAGAGCAGGAAGAAACAAGAGTTTTGGAACTGTCACAACCTTGTTGAACAGAGATGAACTTAAAAGCAAATACAATGACCATGAGAGATTGTCGTATATATTCCACAAGGAGAATGATCCTATTGAGGAAGTGTTTGTATCACCACCAATGCGAATACTCAGCAAAATGTTTGAAATTTTCAAGAGAAATTTTGACTTGATGTATGGGGTTTCAGCTGATAAGCTAAACTGTGAAAGAGCTTATCATGATCATTTAGCAGATGTCAAGTTTGATCAATTAATGGAGAAGGAGAAGGTAGATTTGTTGATGTTGAAGCATCAAAAGGGACCAACATTGATTTATGATGTTTTAGCTGATATGGATAACATGACATTTTTGGAAAAGACTACTGTGACTTTCATACCATTGAAGGTTAATAATAGAATTGAAATGGAATTTTTGAAGACAACAGCGCGTTTGTTAAATAAGAAGGAGGTTGTGTCATTGAATAACTGTGGTATACCATTTGAACGTATGTTAATGATACTAAGGATGGAAGTTGTTAATGCATATGCAACTAAAGAACGATTAAAAGAATTTGAAAAGAATTTTGGTTATGGAGTAAGACAAAACCTACAAGATGTTGAATGCATATCTAGATGTTTAACAGGTCTTTTGTGGTTGAACACAAGATATCCAAATAGAATTGTGAATATAAGTGGGGTTGAAGACTTGTTAATTCAATGTGATTTAATCATGCATTATATCTCAGAAGTAGAATCTAAAACATATGATAAAGAAGATGAGAAATTGAGATATAAGAACAGAAGTCGATTTTTGAAAAGAAACCCTAATTTCAAATAACCACTAATATAGAAGAGATTTAAATTTCCCTTTTTGGTTTTTTTCTTCTTCTTCAAAAAAAAAAAAAAGAAAAAGAAAGAAAAAAAAAAACCAAAATTAGAGAATTATCTTGGTATATGAATATCACTTGTAAATAAGATTATATCTGTCATAGGATATAATAATTTTGATAACAAAACACACACACAAAAAGAAACAAGAAAATAAAAGAAGTCATCAAAAAAAAAAAAAATAAAGAAAGGTTGTTAATAAACTTAATATTTCAAAGCGAAAATAAAAGGTTATATTGGATTACTTATTATAATTATGATTTGGTAGAATTCTTCTGTTGCAATAATAATTTTTTTATGTTGTTTTTTTTTTTTTCTATTATAATTAATTAAATCAAAACAAGAAAATGGGGGTTTTTTTTTCAAAATAAAAAGCCTAAATTAAAGGATACTATTTAATGTTTTTTTTTTTTTAAAGTTGTTGAATTTTCGGTTCATTGTTTTTTTTTATTTTTTTTACGAAACGTCAAAATCAACCTCCTTATTTTTTTTTTTTTCTTTGATGGTTTTTAAACAACGATTTACATTATGCACAAAATAACCTCTCTTACAAAATACTGGAACATATTTCTTCTTAAAGAAAAAAAATATGGTGGGTTCCTAAATATTTTATTATTTTTTTTAATTCTAAAGGAAAAAAAAGTAAAAAGTAAAACGGTGGAGAGGTTATAATCTTCAATTATAACCTCTATTTTCAAAAAAAAAAAAAAAATGTATGCTTAATGCATTAAATTATTACTATCTTTTTCCTCTCTCTTTTTTTGTTTTTTTTAAAAAAAACAAAAAAACATTAAGAATAAATTTGAAAAAGTTTTACGAATGAGATGCTCTTAAATAATATCTTAGACATTTATTTCATTTATTATTAACCTTTTATTTTTATTTTTACTTATATAAATAAAAAAAAAAAACACTATTTCAAGTCAAATACATCTAATGACATTTAATTCAATAAAAGAAGTTAAATAACCTCTCTCTTTTAACTTGATTTTCAACAATAATTATAATATTTATTTTAGAATTTCTATGAAAAGAACAATAAGAATACCATCAATAACCTCTTATTTTTGAAGAGCATCATATGAATTTTTAATTTTAATTTTTAGTTTCTTTTTTTTTTAAATAATTCAATTAAATCAATATTTGATTTCATTTCATTTTTCACAATATATAAGAACCATCTTTCCATTGATAATCTGATAGAATAATTATCATCAAAATATACAATATCATAACCATACACTAAAGAATAGAATTTACTTCCCTCATAGTACTTTTCAATTTAATACAACAATAATAATAAAAAAAATGTCAGCATCAGGTGTTATTCAAGCTAGAGATTCATGTACCAACAGTAGTTCATATGATGGTTACATGAACTTGAGAATTCTTTCTATTTTCATGATTTTACTTTCAAGTGGTCTTGGTATTTTCTTACCTTTAATTCTAGGAAGTAATTTCTTGACTAAGAAAATCTTCACTTCTAAGAGGGAATTCTCATTCATCAATGTCTTTTATTTCATTTGTAAGAACTTTGGTCAAGGTGTTATTTTTGCTACCAGTTTCATTCATTTGTTACAACCTGCCAATGAAGAATTAACTGCTGAGTGTTTATCTCCTGCATGGCAAGTTTACCCATATGCCTTTGGTATCTGTATGCTTTCCACATTCTCTATTTACTTATTGGAAATTGTTTCCAGATACTACATTGAAACCATTTTGAACAAAGGTGATGCTGCCAAACACCATGGCCATGGTTTGTTCAATGTTGGTGAAATCTTAGAAACCGGACACTTAAAGGAACATGGTATTGTTGCTCATGGTAACCACGAACAAGCTAACAGAGAAGTCAAGGAAGAAGACATCAATGCCATGGAACTTGGCTTAAGCAAGAACAATGACGATGTTACATCTGAAAACTCATCCACTGATACTGTTTTGAAGGGTGAATCCTCCACTTATGCTCATGAACTAGATACTCTTCACAAGGTCTTATCTGTTTGTATTTTGGAATTCGGTGTTATCTTCCACTCCGTCTTTGTTGGTTTGACTTTAGGTGTTGTCAGTAAGGACCAATTCAAGGTTTTGTTTGTTGTTTTAGTCTTCCATCAATTGTTTGAAGGGTTAGGTTGTGGTACAAGAATTGCTGAAGTTGAATTCTCCGGTAGAATCAAATTCTTATTCGGTGTCATGTATACCTTAACCACTCCTGTTTCCATTGCCATTGGTTTGGGTGTCAGATCCAGCTTGGACATGGACTCCAATGGTATGAACATTGTTTCAGGTGTCTTTGACTCCATCTCCGCCGGTATTTTGATGTACAACGGTTTCTCCTTATTATTCAGTTCTTTCAACGATTTCCCAGGTAGAATCGTCATGAAACTACTTGCATACGTCACCACTTGTTTCGGTGTTGGTATTATGGCCTTATTAGGTAAATGGGCTTAAACCAAAAGCAAAAAAAAAAAAAAAAAAAAGTATAAAAACCAGTTATAATTAAATTTACATAAATTATATATAGGAAACACAATAAAATAAAAACCCTCAAAATATCTTATTAACTTAATAATCAATCCTTATCTATTAAACCCCCAGTGCGTGGAATTTTTAAAAAAATTTATCAAGTCAGGGGGCTTATTTATTATTTTTTTCCCCCCCCTTAACCATAAAACTTTACTTAATTATAAACAACATCAATATTCATTCAACTTAACTGTAGAGATACAATTAAAGTCATAAAATAATCATGTAGGATTGTAACTAATGAAATATTAAATCATAATACAAAAGAAAAAAAAAAACAAAATAGATTATGAATTGATGTTTCGAATATATATTTATTATGTTTGTTTTTTTTTACCTTTATTGAAATAAATATAATGATTAAACTTTGCTGATTATTACATACAACATTTAATTCTCCTTTCAATATTTATTCTTACTTGATAAAAATATCATAAAATTGACTATTTTTTATCAAATTTCTTGTAGAACTTCTTGATGAATAAGCTATCAGCAGCCAAAAAGGCAGTAGCACCAGCGGCAATTGTTAAAATTTCTTTATCAGTCTTACCCTTTAAGTATCTTGAATGATAGTGAGCGTAACCATTCAATGCAGAGGTGATCAAAGTGGAGTAGAATAATACATGTCCAGATACTATAGGGTTCTGCAATTCAACCAATAGACCTTGCATACCAACAAGAGTCTTTTGATAGGCTAAAGTGGTCTTGGCCTTCAAATATGAGTAAACCTCTCCCAAGACAGATTTAACTTCATCAACGTAAGGACCACATTTCTTTTTGGTTTTATCTAAAGCATCTTCACCATTTTTCTTGGCATCCTTTGAGGCAGAGGAAGCTAGGTCTTTGGCATCTTTACCAAATTCTTTAGCACTTTCTTTTGTTTTTTCTAATTGTTCTTTAGTGTTGGCAGACATAGTTGTTTATATATAGCGTTTTGTGGGGTTATTATTTTCTTTACTGTATAAAGCTATATTAAGATAGAAATTAGATTAAAAATTCTTTTTTATATAAATAACTAAACGAAATCAATAATATAGTTAAAAGTCCTTTTTTTTATCAATTTATATATATATACTGTATCAACACCTTTCCTTTAATTTTTTTGTTTTTTTTTTTTGAGTTGTTTTTTCCCCTTCTTTCCCCTTAATCAAACGTCATATCTAAAAAAATAAAAAAAAAATATATAAATTGGAAATATCGTCAGTCAAGAAAAAAAAAAAAAGTAGAAGAATACAATACAAATGTTAATTACACATTGTTTAGTTTAAGAGAAATGAGGTTCTTAAGTTATTTATTAGATTCATGGAATATAAATGGAATATCAAGTCTTGTATGTTATTCATCTTGATTGATGAAAGGATATATATTAAATGTGTGTATTTTCAAGATATATTTTTTTTTGCTTATGTAGATAAAATATTGTTATTTCCTTATCTCTGTGATTAATCCTTTATGTTTATGTTTATTTTACTTTTTTTTTTTTTTGAGAATTTAGAAACAGCTTAGAGCAGCACGTGACTACCCAATTATGATTTTGAATATTGATAAAATTTTATTAGGAACATATATATATATTTTTTTTGTTACATTTTTTTTTTTTTTGTTATTGGAAATACAAATAGATTCCCAATTAGGAAATTGTTTAATTTTTTTTTTTTCCTAAAAAAAAAAAACAATTACATAGAAAACTGTCTTTTATAATGTTTTCACAGATTTTTCTCATTTTTTCTCTCCCTTCCCTCTTCTCTTCAATTCAGTGTAATATACAAAAAACAAAATATATACTTGTAATTTCAAAAGTAAAAAAAAAAAAATCTGTTTAAAGTGAAAAATTTAATCAATTTCATTATATTTGTTTATTATATTCTGAAAATTTTAATTAAATAAAAGTTAATATTTAGTCTAAATTTGACACCAAGTTATATCATTATCGATTGAAAATTACATATATTAAAGTTTAGTTAATATTAATCAATTTTCCGTGTATTAAAATTCCGATATTATTATAACATAAAAAAAAATATTATAAACCCAAATTTAAAGCAAAAAATGTCCCAAGAACAAAGACCAAGAAGAAACGCTGGTAACAACAGAAGAGGTGGTAACTCCAGAGAAAAGGGCTGGCAACCAGTCACCAAGTTAGGTAGATTAGTTAAGGCTGGTAAGATTTCCTCCATTGAAGAAATCTTCTTGCACTCTCTACCTATCAAGGAATACCAAATTGTTGACCAATTATTACCAGGTATGTCTGAAGACGTCATGGCCATCAAGTCTGTCCAAAAGCAAACCAGAGCCGGTCAAAGAACCAGATTCAAAGCTGTTGCCATTGTTGGTGATGGTAACGGTCACGTTGGTTTAGGTATCAAGACTGCCAAGGAAGTTCCAACTGCCATCAAGGCTGCCATCTTGATTGCCAAGATCTCCGTTATCCCAATCAGAAGAGGTTATTGGGGTTCTAACTTAGGTGAACCTCACTCCTTGGTCACCAAGACCTCCGGTAAGTGTGGTTCCGTTTCCGTCAGAATCATCCCAGCCCCAAGAGGTTCCGGTATCGTTGCTTCCCCAGCCGTCAAGAGAATGATGCAATTAGCTGGTGTTGAAGATGTCTACACCTCCTCCACCGGTTCCACCAGAACCTTGGAAAACACCTTGAAGGCTACCTTCACTGCCATTGGTAACACCTACGGTTTCTTGACCCCAGACTTATGGACTTCTTACGCTTTAACCCCATCTCCATTAGATGTTTTCGCTGATGAAGCCATCAAGGGTAAGAAATACTAATTGACTTTGCATACTATATATACTTTATCTATGTACTGCTTTAAAATTCTTTTAAACGTTTCAATACAAAAAAATCAAATAAATATAGTTAACTTATCAGTTTCCCACCAGTTGGGTTATAGTTACAGGATTTTTATTTATTTATATTTTTAATTTTACATTTAATTTAAATCACATAAGATTACAATCTGATAAATATAATCGTTACTGGTTTCAAGAGCAAAATTCAAGGAAAGAGATTTCAATTACAAAATTTAAGAATGACAAATCACACGAATATCAATACATTGAGTTCATGTCATTTTAAAAAAAACAAAGAGAGAGAAATTTAAGAAAAACATCATACAATTGATGTCTCTATCAATTAATAATTTAGATTTTTTTTTCTAATTATTTTTATTTTTATTTTTATTTTTATTTTTTTTAATTTTTTTTTAATTTTTATATTTATATTTGGTTTTTTTTTTTAATTTTTATTTATTTTTATTTTTTATTTTTATATTCTATTTAATATTTAGAATAAGTACTCTTATTGTTGAGGCGCATTGAAATTAAATTGCGGTTGTTGTTCTTGAGCCATAAACTGTTGTTGTGGCTGTTGCTCTTGAGACATGAATTGTTGTTGGCCTTGGGGTATGAATTGTTGTTGACCTTGAGGCATGAATTGTTGGTTGTTTTGCATGTACTGATTCTGATCTTGCATCATTGCATCATTGCTTTCAGTTGTATTGCTAGTGTAATCAAACATTGGATTGTAACCTGAGTCATGAGTTGGGTTTTTTCCGTTTGGATGTTGGAATCCACACTTTGGATTAGTACATTCAGTCCCCCACTTACATATTTCATTTATAGGATGCATGAAGATACAGTCATATCTTTTACATTCAGTTCCATCTCTACATTGTGTATGGGATTTGGCATGTCTAAATTTACACTTCATATTAGTACACTTTTCATTGTATTTACATTGCTCCAAAGATTTGCCCATTTCTTCAGGTGTGGCAAAATGGCCTCTTCCTTGTTTTGAGGATGTATTGACAGGTCTAATCTTGGAGGCAGAGGCATGAGCCTTTGGACACTTAGGATCAGAACATTGTAAATTGTCAGCACACCAAGAGAAATCAGTGACCTTTTGGTCATCATTGATAACAGTTGGATGACCATAAGGACATTGTGGATTTGTACAAACAGCACCAAACTTACACAATATTATACCACTCATCTTCTGTCTCTTTGTTTGAATGGCCAATCTCTTTATTTCTTCTTGCTTTTCAAGTAAGGCAATTTTATTCTTCTTAATTCCTTCAATCAAGTCGGCATCTTCATCAGGATGCAAGTAGGAGCATGTACTGTTGACAAAGGGACAGTTTGGATAATTTCTACAGACAGATGTTGGATGTGATTGAGGACATTCTGAAGCTGGCAAAGGACAGTTCGGGAACTCTGTACATCTCCCCATCTTGTTAGTTCTTGGCTGAGATCTTGGTTGGAAATCACTTCCTTGATGAGCTTGGGATCTGTAGCCACCTTTGTCACTGTATCTAGAGCCCACAGAAAATTTACCGTTCTTTTGATTCCCATGTCTGGATCCAACATTTCTATTACCCATTTGACTTTTCATGACTTTTTGTGCTTGTCTTTTTTTTGTTAAACTTGCTGGAACAAAGAAGTCATTACTTAGAGCACCAGATTTGTTGACTTCTTCAGCTGCTGCTTGAGTAGCATTACCAAAGCTAAATTGAAAAGAGCTCTGTGGTGCAGCTTCAACAGGTTGTTGTGTCTGAGGTGGTTGTTGCACTTCTGTATTCTGTTGTGGTGATGGAACAGATGCAAATATTGATTCTGGTGTAGCACCATTTTTTAGCTGTTCAGCAGCACTGAATGCTCTATCAACCAAGTCAGAGGCAATATTTGGATCATTGATACCAACAGCAGCTATTTCTGAAACTATACTTTCCTTGGAACTACCATTTGTAATTAATAAGACAATATATTCAGCAACTGAATTGACATCATCCATCTTTGGCAGCAAGTTCAAAAGTTTGACTATAAACTCTTGAAGAATAGGTCTGATTTTATCAACTTCACTATTGTAGGTAGTTTCCATTTTTATGACTTGGAGACGGGTTTGTTATTTTGATGGTTGTATTATGATAAATCTATTTTTGAATTTTATGAAAGTACAAAAAAATAAGAACATAACAAATTGACACATTAAAAAAAAGTATATGTGTGATTTACCTTTAAACTAGTGTTATGAAAAAAAAAAAAAAGAAACAAAAATTTTTTTGTCTTCTTCTTTTTCTTATTTTGCTATGTTTTGCGCCTTTTCCTCTTCCATATATATATATTTTTTGGGGGGGGGGGGAAATTTGTCCTATTTAGAAATGTTTATTAAGCAAAATTAGATAATCTGCACGTGCCGACAGATATACTAGATTCCATTTGAAAAGAAGAAAATGAACAAGTATCTGTTGAACATAATGGTTCACAGATAATTATTTTATTTAAAATATTTTTTTTTCTTAATATTATATCAGATATTTCATACTTAATGAGATGATATACAACCTGTAAAAGTAAAGTTTTAATTCATGGGGATATATCAATAGTCTAATTAGAATGATTTGAGGGAAAGTATTTGCATTAATTTATACTTGCTTTAATAGGTCCAGAGAAAATCAGCTTAATAAATAGCTTTTTTGTAAACTTTTTTTTTTTTTTTATAAACTTTCTTTCTTATATATGTAGTAGTTGTACAACAAAAAATAAAGTTAAAAAAATAAATTGAGGAAAAGGTTACGGAACTGATAAGAGCTATAACAATCTTGTAAATTTTTAAAACAATGACTTGTAAATTTGGCACCAAGTATATAAGGGTTTTTTGTTGTTGTAATACGTTATAAACAAGTTTTAACCTCTTGGATAAAATAGTTACCAAATATCAGAAAGAGAACTACATGTATATATATGTAACTTATACTCTTATAAGATCAATGATTATATCCCATATTTAACCATGTACATTACTATCAAGATACATTGAAATTTATAAATTATATAAAAGTAATCACTAGTTGTTCTTTGTATTTTTTTTTCATATGTGTAGTAAATGCCTAGAGACTGGGAGCATTATATACACGTGACTTGCTCCCATATGTTAATCATCTTCAGTGATGGTTAGGGTTTAAAGATTCGTTTATTTTTTTTTTTTCTTTCGCATTTTAAAACCCAAAAAAAAAAAGAAAAAAAAAAACAAATAATTTGGTAGGTAGTGAAGTCATCCCATTGAAAAAAAAAATAAATAAAGAATGTAATTCCCTGTTTCTAATGATCATATCCCCCATGTTTTTTTCTAGAAGAAAAAAACAAAAAAAAAAACAAAAAAATACTAGAAGCAAAAGTATGTGTTTTTCTCAACGACGTGTATTATATTCATAGAAAAAAAAAAAAAACTTGTGGGGATTTCATATGTCAACAATATAAGTCATCAACAAATAATGATATGACTACAATAACTATTTAGGAAAAGTGATGAGATATATTTAGTAATGGTGACGTGTACTTAAAAAAAAAAAAAAGTTATTGTCTGTTAGGCAATTATGAATACTTTTGTATATCCATATTACGTATGGCATGTTTAATTATTATTTATATATTCATAAGCGTAATATTGAATAAATTATCACATTCCTGAGAATTATTCACTTTTATGTCATTTTGAAGTTTATGTAAAACTATTTAAAAAAAGAAGTTTGATAATGTTATAGTAATATGATTTTATTTAGATTCATTTTAAATAATTAAAAAGAAAAAAAAAATATGTAGTATATATTTGTTAATTTATATAAAATTGTTGAAATAATGTAATTTTTAGTTTAAAGCATACGTATGTTAATGCTTCTATATTTATATTGATCAAATTTATTTCAATATTTTGACAAAAAAAAAAGAAAAAAGAAAAAAAAAAGCTGAAAAAAAAAGACAGATGTCATTCTTTACAATATTGTTATTTTTAGCTATTTCACTTCAATCATAGTAACAAAGTTTCTCGTTAATAGAGAAGTGAAAATGTTTCTTTTTTTATATCAATAAAGAATGTTCTTTAAAGCGTTCCGAATTCGTAATTTTAGTTATTTTTTTTAGAAGTAGTGCTGAACAGTTATGTTTGACATTTTCAGCATCTGATTTGATTTTTTTTTTCTCTATTTTAATCATTCATTTCTACTTCGATACATCGATCTGTTGCTTCAACCAAATTTTATAGTTGAGACTGCTTGGTGAGAATATCTGTTGAAGATCTGGAGAGGAACTTAAACCAGAAGTACTAGTATTAAACGCAATGATATCTTCCATATTGTAGTATTTGTGATTACTTTTAAAATCATATAGATTATCATGTTGCTTTTTATATGTATAGTTATTTAGTTCAGATGAGTTTACAGAGGTAATTTCATCATATTCAAATCCGAAGTTTAATTCATCAAGTTCGTTGTTAGCGGCGTAAGTTGTAGCAATCATTATTTTTGGTATGTGTTTCTTATTTATTTCTTTGAAGTAGCTTGTTCTTGGTTTGCTTGAAATAATAATTATTATAACATTAATAAAAAAACATTTTCTTATTTAAATTAAGTAAATGAACACAGTTATAAACTCTTTAAATATAAATGAATTTTTCATGAATGTTTTTAGTCAACTTGTTCATTATTTATATTAGATGAGGTACGAGAGGTTAAGAAGAATTAAAAAAAAAATATGGTGTAAATTTGTGCACCATAAAAGTATGACGCCATATATGAGGAAAGGTCTAGAAAAAAAAAAAGTACATAAATAATATCACTTTTCTTTTTTATTTTGGTGTGAATGATTTTTTTTTTTAACAGCAAGAAAAATTAAACCCATGCCCGCATTTTATTATCCTGGGTTTTTTTGTGGTACGCGGATAAGCGGTTATTATTAGGATCATAACTGTGGGCACTTAAAAAAAAAAATAAGTAAGGTAAATATATTACAAACCCACAGTTACCTCAAATAATATGCAATAAAGTCATCAGCAAGAAATAAAAAAAAAAGCGTAAATTACACACGCGCTTGATTTATTCTACAACGTGCACCTTGTTAATTTAACATGTTAGTAAATAGTCATCATTATAAATGCTATAAATAATTACATTATCCTACAAGTGTGACACATGTGTATTACTATAAGTCATTTTCTAATGATTCATATATTTCCAAATGTGACTTGAAAAAAAAAATAACAACAACCAAACTTTATTTTTAAGGAACGAGTTTCTTATTCCAACAACAACCTCTAGATCATTATTTATTGAAAAAAAAAAAAAATTAAACCCTTAATAATCAATAATATACGGATTTAAGGACACCTTCTTTGTTGTTTAAGAAAATCATTTCTGTATGACTTAAACCTATTTTTCTTTTTTTAGATGAAAAAAAAAAAAAATAAAACCCCCTTTCGTTGACTACAAAGAATGACAAAAAACAAAAAAAAGTATACAAAATTTTAATCATTTTTTTTTTTTTTTAAAAAAGAGGATAATTTGAAAATATTAAAACCTCTTGAATATCTTATTTGTTGATTACTCAAAGGATAAGAAATTATTAGTATTCTCTAATTATTATAATATTTTAACCTCTTAGAATATGAATCAGTTTTCATATGATTTTTTTTTTTTTAAAAAAAAAGGAGAGGTACGTTTTTTAAAGTTTATATTATAGAATATTGTTCACTGCTCTTTAGGGGTTATTTAATTAAAAAAAAAATTTTTTTTAAATAAAAGTAAATCGTTTTCTTATAGAGGTACTTTCTATTTGATTAAAAGGCACCCTTTTAACTAATAATTACTGAAACCGCTATTTTAGTTTATTGAAAAATTTTAAAAATATACAATAAAGCATAGATTTTAAATAAATTCAGATCTATTTTGAAATGAACATATTCAAAAATGATACTAATTTAAGAAGATATGAATTATTATTTATCTTGTTTTTTTTTTTTATGAAATGGAGCTATTCAAAATTAAGCTGCACGTGAAAACTACAGAGCTTACACTCGGGTTTAGAGTTAGATGAGACTATATCGAACATTCAAAAAAAAAAAAAAAACATCAAAGAAAAATGTGTGTACCCAAAAAGAAAACAACAGCAACGTGTATACTTTTCTTTAACTGAGAAATGAATGAGTTAAGTGGTGATTTTTTATTTTTCTTTCGAGTGTATTCTTACTTTAGTGCACCCAGAAAAAAAAAAAACTTATTAAAGGAATTAGGATATATATATATTTTTTTTCGTGTATTACTAAACTATTACGTTATAACAACACAATATTACCTTATCAGTTGTATTATCAGATGGATCAAGATCATTTAAGTGAACAGCCTTGTTTGGCTAAAGCATGTGCTATTCAAACTTGTCTATTTAATAACGATTATAATGAAAGCAAATGTTATTTAGATATTATGAATTTATACTCTTGTTGTTTTGATTATTATAACTTAAAAAAACTTCAAACACCAGAAACAGATTTTGAAAATCTTCCTTTGACTACCAGCTGTCCTAAGTATTCTGTCCTTGTACAAAAAACTGAAAAATTGAAACAAGAGAACCAATGAAATTAAAATACGAAAAACTATTACCAAGAAATAAAGAAAACATCATCAAAAATTGTATATTGTTTATTCATGGATTAGGTGATTCTCCAGCTGGCTTTGCTAGTTTGTTCAAGCACTTACAAACTAGCCCACAAACAGCAAAAGTTTTTGAGCATTCAGTCATTGTATTGCCTTACTCTCCAAATCAAGCTGTCACTGCTAATGGTGGTTATGTCATGCCTTCTTGGTTTGATATCAAGTCATTTGGCTCCTCTGATCCAAAAAACTACAACCTTGAGGAGTTCACTAAATCATCTGAAATGATTTCCGAATTAATCAATAATATTCAAAAGGAGTATCAAATTGAAGATGGCAAGATTATTGTTGGTGGCTTTTCTCAAGGTGGTGCTTTGGCATTGTCTTCAAACCTATTCCTAAAGGAAAAACTTGGTGGAATTATTTGTTTATCAGGATTCAATGTTTGGGATTCTTCATCCAATCCTCAATTATCATCCTATTATAAAGAATTATCTTCAGAAGTCAAGAAGGTTCCTGTGTTCCATGGTACCGGTGATATGGATCCTATGGTTTCCCTACAAAGAGCTAAATCTGCTAAAGAATTTTACACCAATTCTATACAGTCATTGAACTCAGAATCTTATTCATTCAATGTATACGAAGGTTGTGTTCACAGTACTGATCCACAAGAACTTTTCGATATGACTGAATTTGTCAGCAAAATCGTTAAATGAATCTAGTATTAACATCAATCCAACCTTTTTTATATATCACATCATTATATAGATCATAAGTGTTCTAATTTTAAGATTTTACGAAATAAAAATATTAAATTAAAGGCATACATAAGCTTTTATTATTTAAAGTAAGAAAAAAAAAGAAAATGTACTTTTTTGATTGATACGAAACAATTCATCTTTCTATAAGGTTTTCATTTTTTTTTCATTATAAATAACAAAAAAATTTGAAAAAAATATAAAAATCCATTGCACGATATTGAATCAAAAAAGCGTCCAATACTGAATATTTCTATTCATTAATCTAAGACTAACCCGAGCACAGAATATAGCACCAAAATGTTGGAATTGTTTTTGACACTATACTTTCCAACAAGTGGAATTGATATTTAGGGTTAAAATAAAATAAAAACTGTGACTCTAGGGTGTCTGTAGCGTTTTAATAAACGCGTTAAAGACATTGGTTTTTATTAAAAATTCCTTTTTTA
This sequence comes from Hanseniaspora guilliermondii, assembly GCA_036287555.1. Taxonomy (NCBI): domain Eukaryota; kingdom Fungi; phylum Ascomycota; class Saccharomycetes; order Saccharomycodales; family Saccharomycodaceae; genus Hanseniaspora; species Hanseniaspora guilliermondii. The sequence continues at coordinate 545,593 of CP143013.1, read as the reverse complement.
TTTTATATATTTGAAATAAAGTACGTTTATAATTACAACTTTTTAAAGGAAATTAAATATAAATTTGGAAACAAATCATGAAACGAGCCTTTTATAGGCGTACATCTGATTTTTTTTTTATTATTTTTTCATCAATGAAAATTTTACATGTAGAAAGAAAAAATTACATTTTTTTACAGTGAAATTTTCCTAATTAGGTAAGCAGTTATCAACTTTAGTTAACAAGAAAACGATAATAGAAAAAAAGCAATTAAGAACATAAACATAATCAGCAAAAACATTGATATAACAGCAATATTATTTAATATAATCTAATGCCTCTATATCACACAAAATATAATATCTATAAAAAAGATTATTAGTGATTTATTTTTATTTTTGAAATCTGTAATTTTTATTTATATGTATCTGTATATATTCTTTTTAAATGTTTAAATTATATAAGGCACATTAAATTAATGCTTTCTGGAGGCAGCAATGACGTTGTTCATTTCTTCAACTTTAGCTTTAGCTCTACCGAAAGAACCTAATCTCTTCTTGGCGATCTTCTTGGCTCTCTTTTCACCGGCGTTTCTGATTAATTCGATTAATCTCTTTTCGTATGGAGCTAAACCAGCAACTTCCTTAACTAAGGATCTGACGAAATCAGATCTCTTGGATAAAGCACCCTTTCTGTAAGAGATCTTAGTAGCTGGGGTCATGGAAGAGACCTTTCTACCTTTGTTTAAACCAGTAGCGATTCCTGTTTAACTAATTTTATGCGTGTATAATCATTACTCTTTCAACTTAATTTTTATTTTGAATAATCAAATTGAAGAATAATATTTTTTAATTGTTAGTAAATAATTAAATTCATGTGAGTTTTTTTGAAGAACGTATTTCCTTCAAATTGATCCAATCAATGTTTGCTCTTAAGAATAAAAATTTCATACAGACTCATTTTTTAACTATATTAGCATTCTGCATGTATGGATAAAAGAAAAATATAAGGGTCATCTTGTGATTTTTACTAAAGAGTGTTAACACTTTGCTTACAAATCTTGCCTTCATCAATAACCTTTACAAGAATGCCATTCTAGTTTTCCATATCTTTGAACCCTTATAGTTATAGTATCAACTCAAAGCCTTTCGTTCTATCCACAGATATTAAAAATCATATTTTGTAAATAAATTAAATTTCAAAAATATTATCTCGCATCAACTCTAAAAATCATTGACTCCTTATATTGAGAATATTGTTTCTTTAATAGTTACATTCTTAGAATTTATCTACAGTTTAATAAGGCATGGTAAAAGTAATTAACTGAATTTATTTCTTACAAATGCATTTAGAAAAAAAAAACATTGTTACAATGCATCATTAAACTTGTAGACATTACACATGGGTCACTTTTTTAAAGGTTTAAATAACTTGAAACTATTTAATGAATCAATTTTAATATCATTTGGTGATACTTTCATATATCTTCCACAGCACAAAGTAAACTGTTCTATTCACTTAAGTCCATTATCAATCACCCTTAAATCTGTAGAGTCAAACAGTGAAATCTTTCTAAGTTTTGTGACTAGATTTTCGTATCTTTCCCAATTGCTGTTGCATCATTCTAATATTGTTGTATTTCTAGCTTAACATGATATCATAGCCTTGTTATTCATTTTCACTTGGTCAAACATTCATTGGATTAATCTATATTCATATTTCTATATGGTACATACCTGTCTTAGCAGCCATTTTGTTCTATGTGTTTATTATTTGGTGGTTTATAAAGGTTTACTTTATTATCCTTTTAAGACAAAATGTTCTTACTAAATCATATATATTTAAGATATCAATTGTATGTATTAACCTAGACGAGTGTCACTAGGAAGAAAAAAATTTTCGAAGAAAAAAATAAAGAAAAAAAAACTAACAGTGACTTACTGCAAGAACCCGCTAACCAAAAACAGTAAAAACAGAGAAAAAAAAAAAATGTAGTGTTGTCCATAAGAAGAAATACAGCTAAAAATTTGAGAATAAAATAGAGTAAGCAATTTTTTTTTTAAAGACATACAAGTACTTATAGTAGTAATTTCTAACTAAATGAATAAATATTTCCCCGTCTCTGTTTTCCTATTTGATTCTATACTGCAATATATTTATTTTAGCTAGTATTATTTTGTAGCAAAGTTAAAAAAAAAAATCTTATAAGAAGGCAAAAAATATATTAAATTTCCATAATCGTACAACCTTTTGATATATTGATATAAAATTACTCTTTTAGGAAATTATAAAAAATATTTATTATTATTTTTTTTTAAAGCATCTGCAAAAAAAAAAATTATGCTTGAAAAAAAATGTAGCAAAAAAAAAAAATAAGAATTTTAAATTGCTGTATTAATATAAAAATCAAATAACTTAGAAAAACATCACTTATAGTAGAATAACTTTATTCATATTTCTCTCAGAAGATTTTATGAATCATTATATAAGTTCATTTATTTACAGCATATAATATTATTAATACTATCTATTAAAATTTATTTTTATAAAATAAAGGAGAGAATTCTACAGCACTATTGATAATGTATTTTTCATCAATCCCAAAATGTTTGACGTGTATTCTTATTATTATTTTTAGATCTTAGCATTTTCTAATTGAGCTTTGATATCATCGATACCAAAATTCAATTCTTCAACAGTAAAGAATTGTAAAGGTAATTGATATTTTTCCATCTTTGATATTAAGTTCTCATCATTAATATCGGATAGCTTGGAATTTGGATTGTTAATTTGTTCTATTTCAAATATGCTTTTTATGATAAAATCTTTTGGATATTTAAATTTGTGTCCGTCCAATTCAAAATGAACGGCAATTTTTTTTCCGCTCTTATCTAAGACTACTTCTTTAGCATCTCTCAAAGCAAGTTCTTCAAGCCTGGCTTGCTCTCTGACAACTAAACATCTTAATTCCCATCCTTTAGGTCCCAATTCTTTAATTCTTGTAGAAGTATCTTTAGTCAAGTATTGGTCTAATCCACCTTCTCTTTGAATATCTCTGTATACATCCATTACTACTTTCAGTTTGAATGATCTATCTAAAGTAACGCTATACAGATTCTTTATGGTAACATTTGGAAGTCTTCTTACTCTTGTTTTAGCTTTAGTACCTGCTTCCTTTTCAACAGTAAAAGGAAATAATCCTCCGTATAGACCTTTGTTACTTTCTTTGTAGTAAGATGATTCACCATATAGATATGGTGGAATTCCATCTTTGTTCATTTTAGGCATTGATCTGTCAAAAATAGTGGAACCAATTTTAACTAACTCTTTAGTTCTAGCATATTTCTTCAGTTGCATTTGACCTCTGACTGTGACAGCTCTTAAGGGAATTCTCTTCTTTACGACATATGATTGTGGATTCTTTACAGCTCTACCATTACTTACAGCAGAAGCAGAAAAATTTCTTTGTGCTAAATTGGCCACAGAAAAAGATTTGTTAAACATTTTCAGTCTGTATTTATTTGAGCAGTGTTTCTTTTGGGTTGATGTATCAATCAATGTTTTGTTTTCAACGAAATTGTAAATCTATACAAACAGTTTACTAAAAAAAAAAAAATTTCAAAATAATCGATTTGTTAATATAAAAGTATAGCAAAAAAAAATTTTTTTTTTTTTTCAGAAAAAATGACAAAACCGGATTTAATAGGATACAAAATGGCACTTAAAACCATAAATAAAGAGAATCTATATACTATCCCAACACAGAACAATTACTTTTTTGCCTTTTTATTCTTCTTCTCCTTTTTCTCCTTCTTTTCTTTTTTATCCTTCTTCTCTTTCTTTTCTTTTTTATCCTTCTTCTCTTTCTTTTCTTTGACAGAATCCTCCGGTGTATTTTCAATCAAAGCCTTTTCTTCTTTTCTTTTTTTATCAAGCTTGGCATAAACATCTAGTCTTTCTTTGATTCTTTCTAAACTCATCTTAACATCACCTGGCATAAATTGGTCTAAGTTGAAATAAGCTGGAGCATATTCAAATAGCCATTCTGGTTTGATACCAGTGACTGTTCTGATATAGTTCTGAGTTGTCAAAACAAATTCATTGTATATAACCCATTCAATATCCTTACTTAAGACAGAACTTGGATGGATTAAAACTTGTTGATTATCTTTTACAGTTAAGAAGCCTTTTGAGTTAGATCTTTTCTTAGCAGCTTGCATAAAGAATCCTTGTGCTAAAGCTCTCTTGATATTCTCAAAGTATATTGGACTATCATAATCATTAGAGTTCAAGTTCAAGTTGTGTCTTTCCATCATTCTTTCTAATTGGTTTCTAATGTTGTCTGCGGCTTGGATAGATCTATAGTTCAAATAGTGGTCAAAACACCATTTCTTGACACCATATTCATAAGCCTCATCTGATTTGAATCCATGGTATACATTTAATAATGTTAAATGGTCACCATCTGAATGAGTGAAGATGGACTTGATTTCATCAGCTCTCTTCTTATCTTTACCTGGTCTAACAAATACATTAGGAACAGATAACATTGATACAATAGTTAACATTTCTGGTCCACAGTTTAATTCACAGGACTTTACCAACATAACAGCCAACATTGGATCTAATGGATACAAAGATACCAGTCTACCCAACTCAGTTAAGTTTCCATCCGCATCTAAACACTTCAAGTAGTATAATTCTTCCAAGGCTCTCATCATGGTTTCGGGAGCTGGTGGATCCATAAAGTCAAAATGAACTAAATCATCAATACCTAACTTCTTCAATTCCAAAACTGTTGATGACAAATTGGATCTTAAAATTTCTGGATAACTTTGAGGAATCAACTCTTTTTGGAAGGCTTCTTCAGTGTATAATCTGAAACATTTACCTGGTCTAGTTCTACCAGCTCTACCAGCTCTTTGTTGAGCACTAGCTTTGGACACTGGAGTAACCAATAAAGATTCGACTCTGATTCTTGGATTGTAAACCTTTTGTTTGGAGAAACCCGGATCAACAACATAAACTACACCATCAATAGTTAAAGATGTTTCTGCAATGTTAGTGGAAACAATGACCTTTCTTCCTGGTCTTCCATTATAGCCTTCAGGAGCCTTTTCAAAGATCTTTTGCTGTTGATGTGGAGGTAAGGAACCATACAGCGGGTATACCTTCATTGGACCACAATTTTCTTCTCTGACAAGTTTATCAGCTTCTAAGGACAATTTCGCAACAGCATCTTCAATTTCATCTTCACCGGTTAAGAATAATAATATATCACCTTCGTCTTCAGTAGCATGAATTTGTAAAACAGTTCTCATGGCGCTATCCAAGTAGTCTTTTTGGTATTCTGGAGTGTAATATACTTCAACAGGGAAAGTTCTACCTGGAACGGCCAATAATGGGGCCTCATTGAAATAAGTTTGGAACTTTTCTGCATCTAAAGTAGCAGACATAACAATGATTTTCAAGTCAGGTCTTCTATCTACGACTTGCTTAATCAAACCCATCAAGATATCTGTAGCTAATGTTCTTTCATGTGCTTCATCTAATATTATACATGAGTATCTAGTTAAATCATGGTCTTCCATAGCTTCTCTCAACAACATACCATCAGTCATGTACTTAAGTATGGTTTTATTAGAAACCTTGTGTTCAAATCTAACAGAGTAACCAACTTCTTCTCCAATTTTGACATCCATTTCGTTTGCGACTCTTTCAGCAACAGACATAGCAGCAACTCTTCTAGGTTGAGTACATGCAACTTGTTTACCCTTCAAGTGAGGCATTTCATCAAATAATACAAACTGAGGAATCTGAGTTGTTTTACCAGAACCTGTTTCACCCACAAAGACCATAATCTGATGTTTTTGATAAATGTCCAAAAATTCCTGTCTTTGTTGATGAACTGGCAAGTCTCTTCTTTTCTTTAAAATCCCTACGTATCTATCAGAAAATGGATTTCCTGTGAATGGGTTGATACTTCCTGATTCCAATTTTTCGGCTTGCTCAGCTGTGGTTTGATGTTCAATTAATCCATGAAACTCACCCGCATCATGATGTGTTAATGGTTCTTCATTTACTTCTAAATCAGTTTTTCCTTTCATTGAACTTAATGATTCAGATGAACTGATACTTTCAATAGATTCATTACTTAATCTTCTCTTAGTAGCCATAGTAATACTTCGTGTTACTCTTTTCTTCTTTGCCTATAATAAAAGTGATAAGCTTTATAAATAGTTTATTTGTGAGCGAATAGAATTGTTGGTTTATTGTTTTTATACCTTCTCTTTATTTTTATTCAAATATTTTTCTTAATATTGTATTTTTTTTTTACAATTTTTTTGATTTTGTTTTCGTTTGCCAAAATAGGCTCTTTCGAAAAAAAAAAACGCAACGAAAAAAAAAGAAACTCACAACACGTGCCTTTAGCCCTTATTTTTCACGTGATTTTTAAATTTTGAATTTTTTTTTTTCTTGATTAAAGCTTTGTCAATAAAATATTTACCCTCAATCAATTCTTCGTTTATACCATTATACCAAAATTCAAAACCAAACATAACCTATAACATATGCTCGGAAAAGACATCTTTAAACTTTATTCCAAGTTTAACACTCTTTTTGAAACTCTACAATATGCTTCAAAATCTCAACCATCAGCTGAATTTCAGAAAAAGTTTGGGACTCAATCAGAGTTATTTATCAAATTGATTCAAGATGAATTGAAGGGGTTAACCAGTGATCCTGCATGGAACCAAGCAAAGCTCTTGAGTGAAAAAGTTAAAAGGGAACAAAAGCTTAAGCAAACAGGAAATTTGAAGGAACATAATGTAAACATAGGAGCCAAAAGATCCTTTAGTACCTATTTAAGGCTACATCAAGAAAACAACAACAAAGATCAAGTATGTAATTGGTAACCTATCTTTAATAGATTTATATTATCAAACAAATAAATTTTAAAACACCAACAATGAACAATTTTTTTTGCTTTTCTTTACTAACATATATAACAATTTTAATATTTTCAATCTATAAAATTGTGAAATAGAAAATTTTTCAAAGTGAATCGATACCAACAAACAAATTGAGTAGAATGTTTCATTACACCAGTTTAGCAGCAGATGTATCATTATCAGCTGCATTTCAAGGTGCTAAGCAAATGTATAAAGGACAGAAGCCAACAATGAAATCTTTGATATTTACTGAGGAGAATATCACTAAGATTGCAAAAAAATTCAGAAGAATGAGAGGTGCTGCACTGAAGGTAGGCCAAATGCTAAGTTTTCAAGATGAAAAAGTTCTTCCAAATGATTTGTTCAAGATTTTACAAAAAGTTCAAAGTGAAAGCTACATTATACCAAGACAGCACTTCGATAAACTGATGGTCAAACAGTTCAATAGCAAACACTGGGATAGTGAGAAGTTTCAAAGTTTTGACAAAATGCCAATTGCTTCTGCATCTATAGGACAAGTACACTTTGCTACGTTGCCTAATAATGAGAAAGTTGCAGTTAAAGTTCAATTTCCAGGTGTTAAGGAATGTATTGACTCTGATTTGAACTCTTTAGTCATGTTTCTAACTGCTTCTTCTCTTTTGCCAAAGGGTTTATTTTTAGAAAAGACAATTGAAAATGCAAGAACTGAATTGGGGTGGGAATGTGACTACAATAGAGAGGCCAACTGCATTGATAGATTCGGAGCCTTGTTAAAAGACGATCCTGTTTTTAAGGTTCCTAAAGTTTACAAAGAGTTAACCACTGACATGGTATTGACAATGGAAAGAATGGATGGTTTAGAAATTATGAAATATGCAGAGTCCGCATCTCAAGAATGGAAGGATTTTGTTTGCACTGAAATTATGAGACTTTGCTTACAAGAAATTGCACAACACAGATATATGCAAACTGATCCAAATTGGGCAAACTTTTTGTATAATGAAAAGACAAACAAAATTGAGTTGATTGATTTTGGAGCCACTAGAGAATATCCAGAAGAGTTTATTTATAATTATAGAAAGCTATTAACATCTGCTGTTAAAAAGGACAGAACAAAATGCCAAGAATATAGTGAAACATTAGGGTATTTGCTTGGTTTGGAATCACAACAAATGGTTGATGCCCATGTAGATAGTGTTCTAGTTTTAGGTGAGCCATTTGCCCAACCAGGTTTGTTTGACTTTAAGAACCAAACTGTTACTGATAGAATAAGAGGCAATATAAGCGTGATGATTAACGAAAGACTAACCCCACCACCAGAAGAAACTTATTCTTTACATAGAAAGTTTTCTGGTGTCTTTTTGCTATGTGCAAAGATGGGAGCTAAAGTACCTTGTCATGATCTATTTCAAAAGTATTTTGCTATATGATTTTAGTCAATATATCTTTCCAAGTTCCTAGCTAAATAAGTGTGTAAGTAGTTATGTATATTGTTTATGGTGATAGTTATATATATATTTGCAATGATAATAAGTTGTAAATAACACAAGATACAATTTTTTTTTTCATAAAATTATTAGAACTAATGTTTTTGAAGACGCCAATATTGGGAATAATTAATTAAATTAAGATGATTTGCTTTATTTTTTTTCTTCAAAAAAAAAAAGCTCAGATTGAACGCCAATTTAAAATCTATTTTTGATGTGTAGGTATTATGCGTATTTTATTTATATGTCTATATGTCTCTATATGCATTTTTTTTTTTTTAAATACAAAAATTCTACGATCTTTGTCTAAGAAGTATGTATAATCAACCACAAGCAATCAAGAACAATATCATTTATAGAAAGTAACCTTTGAATATGTCTAAAAAGAGTGAAAATACACATGAAGAATCCTTCTCGGAAGTTGAATCTGTTCAGGGGTTGGATTTAGAGTCTGATTCAAATAGATCAGATGATGAAAGTTTTATCAATTCTGTCAAAAAAGCTGCTGATATTCAAAAACAACAAAAGCTTGAAGAAGACTCAAAGGAATTTAAAGATTATGGTGAGGAAATTTCTACTATAAAGAAAAGTGGAATAGGTCAAAATGATGTTGATGATCATTCTTTGTCTGAAAAAGAAAAATCAGAAGAAAGTGAAAAGGATGATGAAAAACACCAAGTACCATTAGATCAGAAAAAGGAGGAGAAATTAGATGAAATTTCCAATAATCCTATGGAAAACGACTCGTCAAACGATATTGAAAAACACAAAATTACTAATTTAGAAGAGAATCATAACATGGAACCTACAGAAATTACGGAGACTTCAACTAGAGTTATTTCTCCACCCATTCCTCCAAGAAATGATGGCAATGCCAATATAAGTAAAGCTCCTGAAGCTCCTCCTAGAGTGTTAGACAATCAATCTAGTAATATACATCCTAGCTTACCACCACGCCGAGTTTCATCTGTTTCTTCGAATCCTTTTGAAAAGTATGGTAAGGAGGTAGACACGAAGACTCAGGGAGGATCTCCAACAAGAAATTCCTTGATAAAGATAACAAATTCTGCAGACCATCATACACCTATAAAGCACCCTGTTCCACCAAGCCTTAAGGATGAATTGAACAATCCTAAGTTCTTGAAAAATTTGAGAATCATCAAATCATCAGATGAAAAACTCAACTTAAATGGTGATCCATTAGGGTCATCTATAAGAATCGATACAATAAGAGAAAATAGTGAAGCCGTCTCCAAAGACTTTGACTTGATTGTCAACAGATTTCAATTAAATAACAAGAAAAGAGATGTCAGTGATTCTGGAATCAAAGTTGATGATGATTTAAGAGAGGATTTCAAGAAAGTTTACGAAAAGGATATTTCTAAAGAAGATTTAGAGGAGGAACAAAAAGAAAAGCTTGACTTGTGGAACTATCTCATCACTGATTATAGCAGAATCATAAAACAATATCCTGATAAGTTAGAAAGAGCAGTTTTCACAGATGGTATTCCTTCTGACTTAAGACCATTTTTGTGGAAATTCATAACCCAATCTAACCTAAAGAATCTACAAAACTTATATGTAAATAACGTTGCCATTGAATCTGCTCACAAGGCACAAATTGAAAAGGATATCATGAGAACCAGTTTTATTCCCAAGGATAAAGAAGAGATGCTGAAGAACGTATGCATTGCTTATAGCAATTATGACTCAGACTTAGGATACACCCAAGGATTGTGCTTTATAGTCACTCCAATATTATTGACCTTGGACTCAGAAGAAGAAACATTTAGCTTGTTAGTCAAATTAATGCAGGATTATGACTTGAGAAGTTTCTATACTCAAGATATGCCAGGGTTGATGTTGAAATTGTATCAGTTTGACAAACTTCTTCAAGAATTTAGTCCTCAAGTTCATGCTCATCTTGGCCAATGTGGTATAGTTTCAAACATGTTTGTGAGTCAGTGGTTCTTAAGTTTCTTTGGATATAGATTCCCTTTTGAGTTTGTTATAAGAATATTTGATATCATATTGTTGGAAGGTTTGGAAGCTTTATTGAAGTTTGCCTTAGCAGCAATAATTAAGAATGAACAAAAGATATTGAGCTTACAATTTGATGAGCTATTAGAGTTTTTAAAAGGTGATCTGTTCAATGTTTATTTAGAAAAGGATGAAAAGGCAAATTTGAACTCCAATGAAGACAAATACAATGTAACAGAATTTGTTAATGATGCACAAGGTATTAAGTTGATGCCAATATCTCTAAATACAATAACAAAAGAATATTCGGAGATCTCAGAATTGAAGAAATCTTTCAATCCATTAGATAAGGAGATATCCAGACTGAAAATCATTAACAGAAATCAATGTGATGAATTGTTAAAAGTTAAATCTTCCTTTAATGTTTTGAAGAAAGATCACGAATTAATGACAAATGAATTGATTAGAAACAGACAAAGAAACATACAATTGGTTGATGAGGTTAATGAGTGGAAAGACAAGTGTGCAAAATTAGAGAGAGTATCAAAGAACAATCATCCTGATTCCAATCTACCTACTGATCTGAAGGAAGGGTTAGAGCAAGTGCTAGAAAGAAATAAAAAAGTTATGGAAATAAATTTAAGTTTAGAGCATGAAAACGAATCGTTAAAGTCTTTAGTGAAAAGCTTGGAGCATAGCTTAGTACAAGAAGGAAGTAATTCTAAAGAAGGAAATAAATGGAAACTTTTTAAAAGATAAAATGCATTAGATACTTTTAGATTATATATCATGTATAATTTTTTTTTTGAATAAACTACTCTGCTGATTAAATTTTGTGATGGGGTTTCGGATATAAAACAATATATGTGATTATTTTTTTTTTTTTTTTTAATGCGGTTTATATTTTCTTAGTGGTTCATTAATCGTTTTATTTCAAAAAAAAAAAAAAAAAGTAAAAAGCAAAGTTGAAGTCAATCATAATCAAAAAACAACAACAACATAGTATCATCTATATACACAACCAAGATATATTACATTTCTTAATAAATAAAATAGTAAAAAAAAAAAAAAAATTAAGGGAAAAGCTTAATAAAATGAGTAATTTGTGGAATACATATAATAGTGAGTTTCAAATAACATTGAAAAGAACACGTGAGCTGTTATCTCAAAAACAAACCATAACCAAAGAGAGTGTTAAAACAATTGAGTCCTTGAAGTTTGATTTAGAGAACTTACTTAAGAATTTAGACTTAGAATCTGGAAACAGTCAAGAAGAAAGAAATCTTTTGAGGGAGTACAAGAACATATTGAGGAATGAAATTAATGTTGAATACGAAGAACTGTTAGCAGAGCACAAACGAAGAGAACTGTTGGGAGATGGAAGAGAATACACTCCCTACAAAGACGATGATATGACCGATAGTCTCTTGAATAAAAACAGCCAGTTGTTGTCAGAAACAGGAAATCGTTTAAATAACATAAATGATATAGTGAATGATACAACCTTGGTGGGGAATGATATTTTGATGAACCTTAAACAGCAAAGAGAAACTTTAGAGAATAGCAGACAAACATTATACAACTCAAACACGTACATAGATAATTCAATGGTTACACTCAAAAGCATGAGCAGAAGATTGATAGCTAATAAGTACATAAGCTATTGTATTATTGTAGTTTTAATATTAATGATTCTGTTAGTGTTGTACAATAAATTCTAAGGAAATGGGTGTAATGCACTTTAATGGCCATATATATTTAGGGAATAAGAATAAAACGTGGTAAAGTTGTTATCTAGAGGGTTAGACATGTAGATACGAAGTCATCAGAATTTTATCATTATATATATATTTTTTTAAAAGGAAATTAACACACCCGCGATTTACCCCAGAAAAATATAACCTATTAAAAATAATTTGTATATATTTTTTATCAATTTCCAAAAAAAAACAAAAAAACATATATATCTACAGAATAAAATTACACAGTTACCCCTGATAAGTTTTTGTTTTGATTAAGAAAATTTTAATCAATTTTTTGTTTTTTTTTTGGAGAGGTGTTAATCATATATTTTTACAAACTATTTAAACACAATCAGTGTTCCATTATGTTTTATTAAATATCATCTAATCATATTTTGGGGTAGATTAAGGTACATGTGCAGATATACAATTCAACCAACTATCATTGTTTATAACACATATATTATAATCTTTTGATAAGCATACTTTGATACTTTTTTTTACCCCTTTTTTGTATATATAAAAATAAAGAGATTATCCATTTTCTTATCTATCATAATTATTTTTTTAAAAAAAAATAAAGAAATTACACTTTGTTATTAACCAAGATTTAATTATAATATATATAAATAAAGTAATTATAAAAAATAAAATAAAAAATCATTGACATCTATAACAAACAGCTACTACATATAACAATTGTAAAATGACTGCTCAAAAAGAACTAACTCCATGCTGTGAACCTACTAATGAAACTATAAATGTTCAATTAACTGAGCTTTTTAATGATTATTTAACTATCGATGGTACTGCTTCTCCACCTCCACCTAACACTACTTTGAATTTATCAATCATTCAAAGAGGGTGGACCAAGGAAAATGCCTTAAAAAGATATTTGTCTGAGAATTTACAATTCAAAAAAATTGAAACACTGACAAAGGAATTACTTGACTTCCATTATGACATTGATGATTGGATTACTGGAGAATTGGAAGTATGTGAGTCTAAGATCTTTTCAAATGTTATTGATAACAATTTTAATATTTTGAAGCTAAATTATTCCTTCATCAAGGAAGGGTCCATTCTTGCCTCTCCTTCCACTGAAGATCCCAACTATTTTTATGATTGGGTTAGAGATTCAGGTATTATTATGAAGACTATTTTGAACTTTTTAAAAGTCCAACTAGATTTCATCAATTGTGATATTGAAAAAGAATCTCTTTTGAGTCATATCTCATTCAAATCTTTTAAGTTGATCACTTTCTGCTTGAAAAACTTTAATCACAATTACATTTTGATGCAACTACCTAACTTATCGGGTTCCAGTTGTGACAAACCAGACGGTGATTTGAAAGGTCTTGGAGAACCAAAATGGAATCTCAATGAAACAAGATATGACGAACCTTGGGGGAGACCACAAAATGACGGTCCTGCCATCAGAGCCATGGCTGCTTTGCATTTTTTGCAATTATTGAAGAAATATGATATAAGAATATCCCAGCTTATTGAAGAGGTTAAACACCATAACTTATTGAAATATGATATTTTCTTTGACAATGAAGCGGATTTTATTAACAAGTTTATCTTATTTGACTTGAAATTTATCATCCAAAACTGGAAAGAGCAAAACTTTGATTTATGGGAAGAAGTTAAAGGATACCATTTCTTTACATCTTTGTGTCAATTGAAGGCAATGAAGTTAGGAGAAGAAATATTGTCATTGTATTTAAAAGACCAAGCATTGTATGAAATGTTAAATATTGATGATCACTTCATTGAAACTTTACACAACACATACGAAGAAATTTTAAACTTTATGAAAAATGAAGCTGGATTTGATCAACCTGACAAGTGCTACTACGTTGAAAATCCCATGTCTCAAGACTACAGATGTGGGTTGGACATTGCTACCATCATTGGATCAAACCTAACCCATGACTACATTTTTGAACATGACTTGCATGATACTGAGATTCCTTACTCTTCAAAAGATTTGAAGATCTTGAATAATTTGTATCATTTGGGTAAAAGCTTTGTTGAACTTTATCCAATAAATGACGAGTTCAAAAGAAGTCAATTGTCCATTGGTTGCTGCATGGGTAGATATCCTGAAGACATTTACAATGGTAATGGTACTTCAGAGGGACATCCATGGTTTTTAGCAGTATCTAACTCTTGTTTACTAGTTTACAACACCATCATGGACTACTTGCTATCAAAGAGAGACTTAGAAATACTCTTAGCATCATCTGTGGAATCTGAAAACTTCTGGAATTCCATATTTGAGCTATCAAACTTGAAGATTCCTTTCAAAGAAGATATTAAGGTAACCATACCATATGGTTCTGATCTGTGGGAAATGACACTAAAGGCTCTTTCAAGATTTGCAGATTTGTACATTTTGCAGGTTAGAATGCATTTAAATCAAAAGTATGGTTCTATGAGTGAACAATTTGATCGTTATACTGGTATAATGAGAGGTGCCACTGACTTATCCTGGTCATATTCCTCTTTTTGGACTGCTGGTTTGATGAGAGCAAAGACATTAAGTGAGTTTGCCAAGTTCACTGAGCAAAAAGAAAAGAACAGTTCAGAAGACAGAATGTTTTAACTTAAGTACAGGAACTCATTTAAAATAATATATATAACAATTTAACAAATCATTAAAAAAAAAATAAAAAATCAAATAATCTTTTATAATTGGTATCAATTCAAATAAGCCTTTGTTAGTTTATTTGTAATCTATCATTTATAAAATTTAACGATGCTTTAATCAAAATCATAAGAGAATATAGATTATCGGAGCTAGTTGGTAAAAATATATCTTAAAGCCATTAACTCCATTTTTTTTTAAATTGTCTTTTTTTTTTACTGCTTTTGCTGTATAAAAAAATTAAAACTTTTCATGGTTAAGTTAAAACAAAATTAAGATGGAGAGAAAAAAAAAAAATTCGAAAATCTGGTATTCTGATTTTGAAATGCACATATTTTCTTTCAGACTTATTGATATATCACTACAAATATATAAAATAAAAAACTAGCTTAGAAACCAATTATATTGTTCATTAACTGCTTTATTTTTGCTGGCTAAAAATATTATTCATCTTTATACACAAACTAACATGTTCAAAGCCTTAACTAAGACAAGTTTTCTTGTAAAAGCTCCATATAGCTTCAAACTAAATAACACAACCCAATTCAGAAGGGCATTCAGTTTATCTATTATAGCTAAGCATGGTCATATTCATCCTCCTAAAAAAGGTGAAGAACTTCATATAACCTTTGTATTGAAAGATGGATCCCAGAAAAAATACGAAGTTAGCGAAGGTGATTCCATTTTGGATATTGCACAAGCAAACAACTTGGACATGGAAGGGGCTTGTGGTGGTTCTTGTGCCTGCTCCACCTGTCATGTTATTGTTGATCCAGAGTATTACGATAAGATTCCTGAACCTACTGATGATGAAGATGATATGCTGGATCTTGCTTATGGATTAACAGAAACAAGTAGATTAGGCTGCTGTATCAATATGAACAAAGATTTGGACAACATAAGAGTCGCATTACCGCAAATGACTAGAAATGTCAAAAGTTCCGACTTTGAATAATTACAATTACAGAGAAGTAGCTCGAGATATAATCAAAGTTAGTTGAAATGATATTCTTTCCTTTTCCCAAAAAAAAAATAATTAACAAATGTAATACCTGCACATAGATTAATATTACATACAAGCACAAAGTAATAATCAAAAAAAGAAAAAAAGAAACGTACATCTGATTTAAATACTATTATATATTTATTCCTTTTAATTCATGTCCTCAAAGGCATTAAAATTAAAATTAATAATAGAAATGAAAAGTAAACTTGAAAAAGGTCTATTAAAGATGGTCATTTCAACTTAGTTTAAATTACAAATTTGTTGGTAGCGCTCAAAAAAAAATATACAAAAATTTAATGTTATTAATGATAATACACTCCACCTGGGGGTCGAACCCAGAATCTCTTGATTAGAAGTCAAACGCGTTGCCATTACGCCAGCAGAGCTACTTATCAACACTAAATTTTTCATATCAAATTTTTTTTGATTAAAAATATAAAGTGCAAACGTTATTGATATTAAATATTTAGTTTATCTTGAAAAGAACATCTATTGAAATCATTGTTGTTATTTATAATATTTTTATGACTTAAATTTGGTCTTTATTTGGCTACCGGTTTCTTTAATTATATTTAGATGCTTCTATTTGCTTTTTGAATTATAGAATGGTAAAAATTTCTCTTATTATCAAGACATACATCAATGACCGTTTGCTCATTTTAATCATTGCGCAATTTTCTTGATATTTGTTTTTACCTTTATCAATTCCTGTTAACTATGCAACTTATAAATTGACTAATAAGTCTACTTGACAAGTTAGAGGATATGTTTCATATATTTACATTTCAGAATGAGATTTAGTTAGTCTCTATGAGCTTGCACATCTATTGTGTTCAAATTTAGACTTTGTTCTAATATAAAGTAACTATACAAAATAAAGTAGTCATTTGGCAAATATAGAACAATGGATCCATACAAGTGAAGATATTTGTCCCATCATATAACTGTAATATGAAGTAAAAGAACAAATATCTAGATCACTAAGCAATAATATTAATTAAGTATATAAATAAAATCATTGATTTTTTTAAAGGAAATGTAGATGAATATAATGTAGATTTATCAGCCTTGCTCTCTATCTGTTAGTTTCTTCTTAATTAGTCTTGTATTTTAATATCAAGGCAAGACTTATTCATTTGTCAGCATGTTTAGTGGTACCTGGTTATTTGAATGAAAAAATTGGCACGTGAGAGTAATGACTTGATAAATTCCTCCGCGTTAAGATTGATAACTTAATTATTTTTTTTTTCTAAACGGTTTAAAATTTTTGTTGCTTCAAGTAATAAGACTCCTTAATATATATTTAGTAATATTATTATTATTTTTTTTAAAAAAAAGCGAATATATAAATCATAGAAAATCCAAAAAATAAGCTCTTAAATATTTAGCACGTAGCAGAATTGCTATCATCAATATGTTTAAAAGTTCAATGGTTAGAAAATTTCATGAGTTAAAGACTCTTCCGCCTCCTAAAGTTCTCAAGCAGAAATTAGATGATTACATAATCGGGCAAGAGAAACCCAAGAAAATTCTAAGCGTTGCTGTATACAACCATTATTTAAAAATTAAGGATCGTGAAGAAAAAGCTCAAAACGTTTCACAACTTGACTTGCTCAAAGCCAGATACCAAAATGAAGTCGATAAACTAGCCATAGCTAAAGAAAGAGCCAAGAATGACTTTTCAAGTGCTGGAAATAATAATCAAGGTACACCTGTGCCAGCAACAACGCAAGAGTTTGAGATAGGGTTGAAGTCAATGAAAGCAAGAATAAGTGCGCAAGAAGAGAAAATAGCTCATTCCGATTTTCAATTACAGCTGGCCAAATCAAACATCATGCTTATAGGCCCATCTGGATCAGGTAAGACCATGCTGACAACTACCATGGCAAAGCACTTGCATGTTCCAATCTCAATAAGTGATTGTACACAGTTGACACAAGCTGGGTACACTGGTGATGATGTTCATGAAGTTATTAAAAGATTGCTGATTAACAGTAATTATAGCAAGGATCTTTGTGAAAAGGGGATTGTTGTGCTTGATGAAGTAGATAAGCTGGCTAAGAAAAAGTCTAAAGACAGTGGAGGAAAGGATGTTTCTGGTGAAGGTGTTCAACAATCCTTGTTAAAACTTTTAGAAGGCCACCAAGTCGAGTTTTACTTGGATAGACCTGTAGATCCAAAAGAAGCTGATAGACAACTAAGAAAAACAGGTGTTCATTCCCCAATGTCCATTCGTGAACATTATTCAATAAACACTGAAAACATACTGTTTGTACTCTCAGGGGCATTTGTTGGACTGGACAAAATAGTCTATAGAAGATTGAACCCTCAATTGAGTGATGAAGAGTTCAATGAAATCAAAAATTATGAGTTCATTATAAATTCGAATGATAACAAAGTATCCACTTTGTCATTGGCTCAGCCTGAAGATTTGGTTAATTTTGGTTTAATTCCTGAAATGATAGGAAGAGTTCCTATAGTCACTGCATTAGAACCTTTAGAGGAATCTGATTTATTTAATATATTAAGCAAACCTAAAAACTCATTTGTTAAACAATATGAGTATATTTTTCAAAAAATTGGAATCACTTTGAAATTCACCAGCAAGGCATTAAAAAAAATATCCAAATGGGCTTTGATTAATAAAACAGGTGCTAGAGGGTTGAAGAGTATACTGGAACGTGTTCTATTAGAGTGTAATTATGATTGTCCAGAGAGTGGTATTCGTTACATTTTGATCACTGAAAAAAATGTCAACCATATTATAAAAGAATCTGGGCATAGTTTGAAAATAGGTGAAAGTGAACCTATAAAATATTATTCTAGAGCTGATCAAGATCTTTTCAGAATTGAAGCTGCAAAGGAAGACAAAGAACTAGAAAAGGACTTGGACAAGTTGTTTGGAACTACTCCAACCATCAAATAAAGGTAGTTATGATCAAAAGGTAAATATAACTGTTTATAGATAATAATCTAAAATGATAATAAAAGGTAAATGCTTTTTTTTATTTATTTTACAAAGTTTATATAAAAAAGTCTCGATTGCTTGACAATCTTTAACTGTTAATAAATAAAGAATTTAAATTATATATTTTTTTCTCATTTTTCAAAGATTATGAAAAATAAAACCTCTAGTTGTTGAAACTAGGCATATTCCAGTAAATTATGCATTTTGCGTTGTAAATGCATATTTTTTTGTTTTTTTTGTTTTTGTTTTGATCGTATCATACTGTTCTATTATTTTCAGTATTTGTATAATTTATATCTTAGTTTGTAGTGTTTTAATAATTAATGAAAGTTTGAATATGCAAGTTGAAATGCATTATTCATGAAGATCCTGATTCAACTCAATCTGCCAATTGTAACAACGTGAATAGTAATAAATCACCTGGACTTACGTAATCATTATCAACCAAAGATACAAGCAAATAATCATCAAGTACAGTATCCAAAACACTTGCAGCTTTAGATGACTTTTCAGATAGATCATCTTCGGAAACAGTTTGTTTCTTTGTAGATGGTTCGTTTTCAGATTCGGAATGCTTGTTTTTACCATTACCTTTGGATGATTTTTCCTTTTTAATTGAAACTGGGTTTTTACTAATACTGACGAAATTGTTTTTCCATTCTTTAATTATGGCAAACAATTCATCTCTCCACATCAAGAATGAGTTTTTCTCTACAATGGTGGTTGTAACAATTTCTCTACCTGGGAAACAACCCCATGTTACAGCAGTGGGCTTGGTGCATCCATGGAAACATTGACAATGCATTCTTTTACAAATATCTGGTAACAAATCATTGTACTTTTTTAAGACAGATGATTTCTCAATATCCGTTTTCTTTGTAACATCAGAAGCCATAACTCTACTTTGTCCATCATCACCTCTATAAATGAAGATCTCATCTTGTGAGTCACTGATCAAATATGTAAAAGTTGTTGTATTTTTTTGATTCATTAATGTCAAGAAGTCTTTCAATTTTTTCTTTGGAAGTAAAAACTCAATGTATTGCTTTTGGTAAACATAACCCAAATTAGGACCCCAACCTAAAATAGGATCTGAACTTGGAACACCATTAGCCTTTGGTTGAGAGTTAACAGTCAAAATACCACCTTGATTCAAGGAAATCAATAATCTTAACAATTGCTTAGCTTCTAAGGCAACGGAGGTATCACACCATGGTAAAGATCTTAAGTCACCCTTTAAATAATCAATAATCAAATCCCCCAAGTCCTTTAAAGAGGTTGGTGTACCCCAAACACTCAATGATTTGGATTCAGATTGTCTGATCAATTGAGTTAAAGACAAGTCCAAGTTACCAAATGCAGGGGATGAAGAATCACCAAATCTACCATTAGGAAATTCATCATCAATAAGTTCACTGTCAAAGTTGTGCTCATTGTTGACATCGTCGATATCTTCTCGATCTATATCTGAAAATTCACTTGATGATGAGCTTCCAGAGGCTGATGATGTAGGTACAGGAGTAATTGATTTATATTCTTGATCATTGAAGCTCGATTGTCTTCTGATCAATTGTTTTTTGCTTTTTTTCTTTCTTTCAATGTAAGTGAAAGGTCTAGATCTCCAAAATATAGGTTGGATTTCATTTTCCTTGTTAGGGTTTGAAATAATTCCTGATGTTAAAGGCAAGAGTCTCTTACCTAATAAACGCTCAAGTTCTCTTAATATAACAAAGGAGCCCTTTTCTAAATTCATTGTGTAGAAATGTAGATGTTTTACATAACCAGATCTAAACAGCTTCAAACACATTTTGGCAACATAGTTGGTAGCCAGGTTTCTCAATGCTTCATCATCTTGAGATACAGGTTTCAATATATCGTTTAGTTCTGAAGGAACATCAATTTGACACCAATTGCATCTTCTTAGGAAAGAGTCATAAGAAGTTATAGGCATGATACCAGGAATGATATGAACATATTCTGGAATACCAGCAGCTCTAACTTTTTGGCACCATTCAATAAACAAATCAGAATTGTAAAACATTTGAGTAATGATAAAAGTTGCACCCAAGTCAACCTTTTGTTTTAAATATTCAATTAATTTATCAGCATTTTTTTCTTCAGGGTGACCTTCTGGGTAAGCAGCAACCCCAATACAAAAGTGATCTCCATATTTTTCCTTGATGTATTTAATTAAATCAATTGCATACTTGAAAGGATACTTTTTGACTGTTTCATTTGGTTTGTCTTCAAGAAGTTCACTGCCTGATTTTGTTTCTCTTGGCGGATCACCTCTCAAAGCTAGAATATTTTGGCAGCCAGAGTTGTATGCCTTTTTCAGAGCAGTGTCGATTTCCTTGATGGTCATGTTAGTACATGTCATGTGCATGCATGAGTCTAGGTTCAATGCTTGCTGAGTAGTGTCAATGATATCATTAGTTTGAGGTGTCTTTGGAATAAGCTTACCTGAGAACTTAGATATTTCTTGCTTTTTTTGAGAAGATGATGGATTGATTATACCACCTGCGTTCCAAGTTATATCAACAAATAAAGGATTTGAATCCTTGTGCATCTTGTCGATACGTTCATATAAGTTGTATGAACCTTGAAGGGTTTTTGGAACAAAATATTCATAGGAGAAAGAAGGTATCTCAAAAGAGTTTTTTTCTTGAAATTGTGTTATTTTCTCATCAACTTTCATGATTAAAGCCTTGATCTATTTATTTATTTTTTTTTTTTTTTGAAAAAATGGATTGTGCTTTATTTTTTCTTCTTGGATAATGTTTATTTTTATGTATTTATCACTACATACAATTTAACAAAAATAATAAAATTTTAACTCTTTCTTTATTTTCCATTGCCAAGATGCACGTATTATATGTCACTTAAAATACATTGAACATCAATTAATTTTCGTTTGAATAAACTTTATAACTGTGTTAAAAAAAAAAAAATAACCAAAAATTCTATACAAGAGTGGCATTCGATAGAGAGTTGTTCAATGATGATACATGTGAAATTTTTTATTTGTGAAGAGGAATAACATCTTTGTTGTAGTGATCATTTACTATGAGTATTTTCGTATTTTTGTTTAAGAAATAATGGTTGAAAAATGTACACAGTATTGGCTTATCATTGATTATCAAAAAAGTGTATAACATTTTTTCTCCACACTTTTTTTTTTCTCTCCGTAAAAGGAGATTTCATTTTAATAGCGACAAAAAAACGCATGTAATATGTTAATAAAAGAAACACAAGACATAGACGTATAGGTATCTGATTTCCAATTATACGATATCCTTTTTTTTTTTTTTTTTTTTTGAAGTACTCTTCATGAAACCTTTAACTAATTCAAATAAACATCAATTAAATGTAATTTTTGCCTATGAAATAGTTGTACCTTGCAGGATTTGACTTAAGTATTTGATGTTTGCTACTTTTGTTGCTCATCACATGACTATCTAAATAAGTGGGGATGACTTTGACATGTGGAAAAAAAAAAAACATAGAAAATGAAGGTTTGAAACACACACAGTCGGAGCTATAAACCAAATCTCCCCAGATATGATGAATTAACAATGTACACAAGCATTTCATGCATACAACAACCTACATGTATATTATACATGGCTTTGATGGATTTTATTAATAGTTAATTTTAAATAAAAGTGTCTAAAAGTTCTTAGGAGAAATATTTAAATCCAGTAAACCTTTAATCGTTATCTAATATAAGTGTATAGAGAAAATTATTAGCCCATTAGGATTGGTATAATATTTTATAGTTTTTTTTTTTTTTTTTTTTTCATTTTCCTAAACAACTATATCCGAGATTTATACATACAAGAAGAATATGTGAAGATTGTGTTATAAATTAAACAATATTAATTTGAAATACTCGGTTAAATTGATATAACAAGATTTAAGTTACCATAGAATTTTTTCAATTGTTTTCCAGTGATATATCTCCAAAAAAAAAAATAATTTGTGGATTGTACTAATAATTAAGTGATTAAGTTCATATATTGTATTTTTACTTTTTCATAAATTATTTAAAAAAATTTGTTTTTCTTAAACCGTAGGACTTAAAATAAAGAATATTCAAAAAATTAGTGTTGGAAGACGGAAATCAAACAGCGAGGAATCTTCAATATAAGAAAATCTAACGTTTGAAAAAAAAATAATAATAAAAACTCTAGCAATTGAAAGCTTCACAGAGAGAAAAAAAAAATAAATTATTTGAAATAATTAAAGCTTCAAAATACACATAATACCTCACCTTTCAAGATTAAAACCTGTTTTATTTTGTTGAGATTAAATGAAATAAAAAAAAAGAAAAATGCTTAATGTATTTCTAACTTTTTAATTAAGCTATATTTCTATACTATGGTTAGCTTTGTTAATGTTGATCTTCATGTATGTTTATACATCACTAAACCGCCTGTAGTAAATCTTCAACATTTATAGTTTTTCCTAGAATCGAATATTCACTTTTTTTTTTCCCCTAGCAAAAAAAAAAAAATTAAAAATACCTCTACAAAAGCAACATTGTAGCTCATTTTTACCGTGTAATACATATATATAAAAAAAAAAATTTTCTTTTTAATAAATTATATACTTGGCTACTAAATAAAAAAAATTTTTTTCTTAATTTTCTCGTTTTTTACGAAGACATCTTATAAGTAACTTGATAAATGAAATTTTTTTTTTAATTTATATATATATTATATGATTTATCTTTCTTTATTTTGTATTAACAAATAAATGTACATTAATAGGAAACCGTGAAGAAATTTTAACACTATTAGTTATCTATAGAAGTTATTTAAATAATGTTATCCACTATCAAGAAATCTTTTACCTCTAACATTTCTTTAAAGAATGCTACCAGATTAGCTTCTACTAA
This sequence comes from Hanseniaspora guilliermondii, assembly GCA_036287555.1. Lineage (NCBI taxonomy): Eukaryota > Fungi > Ascomycota > Saccharomycetes > Saccharomycodales > Saccharomycodaceae > Hanseniaspora > Hanseniaspora guilliermondii. Next base: position 521,942 of record CP143013.1, on the reverse strand, counting down.
GTTAACTGTTAGAGATGCTTTAAACAGTGCCATGGCTGAAGAAATGGACAGAGATGACGATGTTTTCATTATTGGTGAAGAAGTCGCCCAATATAACGGTGCTTACAAGATCACCAAGGGTTTATTAGACAGATTTGGTGAAAGAAGAGTTGTTGATACTCCTATCACTGAAATTGGTTTCACTGGTTTAGCCACTGGTGCTGCTTTAAAGGGTTTGAAGCCAATTGTTGAATTCATGTCTTTCAACTTCTCTATGCAAGCCATTGACCACGTTGTCAACTCTGCTGCCAAGACTTACTACATGTCCGGTGGTACCCAAAAGTGTCAAATGGTCTTCAGAGGTCCAAACGGTGCTGCTGTTGGTGTTGGTGCTCAACACTCTCAAGATTTCACTGCCTGGTACGGTTCCGTTCCAGGTTTAAAGGTCTTATCTCCTTACTCTTCTTCTGATGCCAGAGGTTTATTGAAGGCTGCCATTAGAGATCCAAACCCAGTTGTTTTCTTAGAACACGAATTATTATACGGTGAAAGCTTCGATGTTACCGAAGATGTTTTGGACCACGACTACACCTTGCCATACTTAGCCAAGACTGAAAAGTCTGGTTCCGACATTTCCATCATCACTTACTCCAGAAACGTTCAATTCACCTTGGCTGCTGCTGAAATCTTGGAAAACCAATACGGTATCTCTGCTGATGTTGTCAACTTAAGATCCATCAGACCATTAGATGTCGATGCCATCTTAGCTTCCTTGAAGAAGACCAACCACATGGTTACTGTTGAATCCACCTTCCCTCAATTCGGTGTTGGTTCTGAAATCATTGCCCAAGTTATGGAATCCGAAGGTTTCGATTACTTAGATGCTCCAATCATGAGAATCACCGGTGCTGATGTTCCAACTCCATACGCCAAGGAATTAGAAGACTTTGCTTTCCCAGACCCAGAAACCATCGTCAAGGGTGTCAGAACCGTTTTAGGTGCTAACTAAACTTAGTTTTTGTTTTCTTATATTTCTGTTTAAATTTACAAAAAATAAAAAATAAAAAAAATTGATGTATAAACTACAACTTATATGGAATAAGAAAATTATTACATATGATTTAAATGAATTAAAGGAGAAGAAATTCTTCTAAATGAAATTAATAACAAACAAACCATAAAATACGAAATGAAAAGGAGCTATAAATTAATTAGCAAAGGATAAAGAGGAATAAAAATGAAAGTTTAAAAAATTATGGTTTTTCTGCTTTCTATATTTTTTCTTTTTTCTTTGTTTGTTGCTGCTTATGTCTTATATGTCATAAAATAGGACCCATCATACTATCTTTGATAACAAAATTCAAAGAAAAATAAAATTTAACTACGCAAAAGAAATTTAGATTGTTGAAACTTTTTGTTAATGTTTCATTCTTTTTTTTGAATAAAGGTTGTTTTGTAATCAAAAAAGGTACATATCAAAATATTATGTTTTGGTTTGTTGCAAATAAAGGTGTTAATTTAAATTAAAATGTTTAATACAAAGGCAAGTAGAGAACTAAATGATTATATTGGAACTTGAAACTGTTTTGGTATAAGGTTTTTAAAAAAATAACTTGTGAGAGAGTATATTTTTTTATTATTATTGATTTTCAAAATTCAAACTGAAAAAAATAAAAGCTTAATGATATCTTTGAAATATTATCGAAGATTTGAGATAAATGAATTATATTAAAAGAGGAAATTAGATTCGAGTAAAATATTAACCAAAAAAAAAATAAATAAAGCCCAAAAACCAAAAAATTATGTCAAAAGTTTCAATAAAAGATGATGTTTGATTGAGTTCACGAGGTGCTTAATGAGTAACAAAAAAGGAATCAATTTCTGGGTGAGAGCAGAAGTTGTTTTCAATACCATAAAATCCTTGTTATTCATTTGAATATCATCTATGATCATTTGCTCTTGATTGTTAAGTAAACATATTTTACGAAAGTCATCACCAGTATTTGCGGTACCCTTTTTCCTTCAAACATACTTTTTAAAATTGATTTTGAATCATCAGCATTTAATGATCAATTTTGTCGAAAGGTCATTGCCTTTTTTTCCTCTCTTTATTTCTACTTGTGTCGTTTTATTTTTTTTTTAATAATTTGATACCATACATAAGCACCTAAAGCGAATTTGTATTTATATATTCTAAAATTAATTAAATATTACCGAACACTTTAGTTGTTCCTTGTTTACATACAACTGCTATTTCCTTTTTTTATTTAATTTTGTTTTTTTTTTTTTCTGGTCTTTGAAGCAGAATAAAAAAAAAATACATCATTTGCTTATTTACAAGAACACGTACATCAAAAATTATACACGGTACTAAAATAAATTATTACTTTTTAAGATTTTATCTTAAGAAATTAGAAACAGATCACCAATCAAATTTCAGAACTAATATCAGCCCAAATAAAACATGAAGACATTGTCCAAAAAAGATAAACCACAGTTTTTACTGTTGGTGTGTCTATACTTTCTTCAAGGCCTTCCATGTGGGCTAACCTATGGATCGGTGCCGTTTATTCTGAAAACACTCACAACAAGTAATGATCCTAACAGCAACTCCAAAGCCTTGAGTTTAACACAAATAGGTATTTTTTCCATGGCCACATATCCGTACTCCTTCAAGATTCTCTGGTCTCCCATTATTGATTCCTTTTATTTCAAGAACATAGGTAGAAGACGAACATGGATCATTCCTTTGCAATTTTTAATCAGTTTTATATTCTTATTTTTGAGTATGAGCAAAACAATCATAGGCTTAGAAAGTGGTGAAGTGGAAAACATTGACTTAACGTCTTTGACTTTTTGCTTTTTAACCTTGATCTTTAGTTGTGCCACTCAAGACATTGCAGTTGATGGATGGGCTCTGGAAATCTTGAGTGAAGAAAGTTTAAGTTTTGCTTCAACAGCACAAACTTTAGGTTTGAACATAGGTTACTTTACAAGTTTTACCTTGTTTTTGAATTTGAGATCTGGAAAGTTGTTCAACCACAAAATTTCGATCATGCAATACTTTAGATGGTGCTCCATAGTGTACCTATTAATTACCTTATACATAGTCTTTTTCACCAGGGAAGATATGAATCCTGATTCCGGTTTCAAGGAAGATTTGGAGAAGGATGAGCAAAGAAAGACACTTTTGATGCTTAAAAATGAAACAGACAAGGTCATGGAAGCTGATTTTGTCAAGAGTGCTAAGGTTGAAAACAATGATCACTCTTTAAAAACAGTGTTCCAAAATTTTAAGCACATCATCAAACTATCAAATGTTCAAACTCTAGTCTTGATTCATTTAGTTTCTAAATTCCCTTTTCAATGTAATGACTCAGCTACGCAATTAAGACTGTTGGATAAAGGGTTTAAAAGTGAAGATTTGGCTATATCAGTGCTCATAAACTTTCCCTTAGAGATGTTTTTTGGGTACTATGTCGGAAAGTGGTCATCTCAAACTGCCAATAAGGACAACAGTATGGTTACTAAAAGGTTTAAAAATCCGTTTTTGAAATTTATGCTTGGTGAGCAAGGATGCTTAACAGCTTGGTTATTAGGATATTTGGGAAGATTGCTTTTTGGATCCATATTGGGAAATTCGATTGTTTACCTATATCCAAAGAGTAAGACTACATTACCCATGTGGTACTTTTTGATGGTTATTGTTCATAATTTGTCCAGCAGCTTAATGAATACTGTGCAATTTGTGAGCATTTGTTCATTTCATACTCAAATAGCCGACCCAAAAATAGGAGGCACATACATTACTTTACTTAACACATTTAGTAACCTAGGAGGTACTTGGCCAAAGATACTTGTATTAAAGATGATTGATTACTATACTGTGAAGATCGTATCAAATGGTAAGGAGTTTATTGAAAAAGATGGGTACTATAAGGTGAATATCATCTCAATTATCATCGGAATTTTGCTATATTTCAAGTTTTTGAAGAAAAACATAAATAAATTACAAAAGCTTCCAAAAAGTGTTTGGAGAAAAGATTAGAACTATTATATATATATGGCACTGTCAACTTATGTCATTAAATGTTTAATTCACACAAAGGTTTTTTATTATATTTTATTTTTTGATGTTATAGATATTCATTGTATATCCAATATCCTGAAAAATAACCCCATAAAAATCCAGTGACGATTTCAGAGTATTGATGAAATTCATTCAAAATTGTTATCATTATATTGTATCCATACATGATTAGCAAAGCAGCTGCTAATCCATTTGTAATGTTTTTAATCAATCTACCGAATCTTAATGTTTTGTTGTAAGATTTTCCATTGAGTACAAACACCTCCATACCCACAACCCAACACATTAAACTTAAGAAGAACAAATGTCCACTTAAATCATGACCATTCACCCACTTCCCTTTGAGGTTTTTGCAATGGCCTAAGGTTCTTACATTGATTTTTTGTTTTAAGGTCAATTCATTATCAAAAGTGTCATATTGACAGATTCCGCCTGAATAATAAAATAGAACATCTGTTATGCTTGGGACCTTTGTGAATGGCAAAATAGAAACTACAGTTACATACCAAACACAAAATACCTTGAATAAACGAGTAAGAATGCCAGAACTTCTTTCATTGGATATCAATCTATTCAAAACTATTAGAGGAAATACCCATATTAGTCCCTTCTTTATGAACAACAGATTCATTAAATTCTTCTTTGAGTAATGGAAAAAGAGCTTGAAAAGCTTGGTCTCTGATATATGAACTGTTTCATTAAAGTAAAGATTATGAATTGTTAGGGAAAATATGGTTAGTAGGGGTGTATAAATGGTTAAAAGGTCTTTGAATTTGAATGATGAGACATCATTGGCCGGTTTGATCTTGTCGGATCGAATAATTATTCTATTTGAACGTTTGGGTGGAGACATAAACGAGAGGGTTAAATATGTAAATATGTTCTTATTAAAAATTATATTGCTGTTTGGGATTTGAATTGTTTCTTGATAAGAGCAATGACTTCGATTTTTTTTTTAAAAAAATAAGTGTTATCTTGTCTATACCTTTTTTTTTTTTTCTTTTTCAAAATTTCAAAAAAAAAAAAAAAAGGCCACCTCACACAATTTTGTTCATCAACGGATTCTCATAAAAAAAAAAAAATCTTGAAGAGAAGTACACATGCTGTTTAATCAACATTTGAGAACCATTAAAGTGTTCTTAAGACAATTCTATATACTATATTAAAGTTTTAAATTTTTGATAATATGATCTTTACATTTATTTATACATTCTGTAATTTTATTTAAAATTGTTTTTTTATTTTTGTTTAATTAAAAAAAAAATCATATGTAAACTTTAACAAAAATGGTGTAACACGTGATGTTTACACATGTTTGGATAACTGACGCTTTATGTGCTTATTTCCTATCATGCTACATAAGAAAGAAAAATTTGCCACTGTCTTCAAAAGTTCCCAACTTTATTATTGTAAACATTTCCCTTATCTAACAATAGAGACCAAAGATATTAGTTTTCTTTTTATATTATATATCAAATTATAACTGTTTCTTCAATGTTTTTACAACAATAAAGTAAATCTAAAGGCGTCAGGGCTGAATATTAACAAGAAAAAAAAAAAAATTGGGGGTTTAGGCAAAGCACCCAATCTCCGATCATGGAATTACTTCAACTGAAAAACTTATAATTGTTTTTATGATTTTTTTTTTTATGTTCTACAATCATATAACAACATTTTAAACATGTTGACATATCCAAGCAGTATTAGATATACACAATAAAATCCAAAATAAAGACTCTTATTCATTAACTTTGAGAAAGAATACTTAGTACTAACAAAACCGTATAAAAACCTTCCCCCCTTACTTTCCTAACAATGTCTACAGAAATACCAGCTGATGTACCAGTCCAAGAAATGAAACCACCATCAAGATTTGAGGTGGAAATAGAGTTTGTGAATTCTTTATCGAACATCAATTACATCAATTACCTCATAAAAAACAGAAATCTGCTCAAAGATAGTAGTTTTTTAAGGTACTTGATCTATTTATATGTTACATATTGTTGCAATGTGGAGTTCAAAAAATACATAATATATCCAAATTGCCTTGTATTCATCAAGATACTAGTGGATAACATAATAACAGAAGAGGAAATAAGAATCACATCAATAGACAAAGTGTTACAAGAGTTGAATGATCCAAAGTTGTTTACAGAGATGTATGATAATTTCAAATCTAAATAATGCAGTAGTTGGTTGTTGATCAATAACGTTTTAGATCATTGATTTGCAAAAGAGTTATGAATATAGGAATAAAGAGAAATAATAGCGCTTTTTGTATCATTTCTTTTTGAAAAAGATTTCCCTTAACGCTTATTTCAAAATGGTTTCCGTTTATGGCAACTTGAAAAAAAAAAAAAAATGAACAAAAATAATGACCTTAAAGTATCCTTTTTGTTTGTTTTTTTTCTTTCTTAAATTTTTGCCGAAATCAAAAAAAAATGAAGTGAAGTCATCTTTTTATGACTCACCAAATACAGGTTTTTCCTAGTAAAAAAAATAAAAAAATTAGAATTCTTGAGTAGAAGCGAAAAAAATAAAGGCTAGTTACATGTATAAAAAAAAAAAACACATAGCAAAAAAACTAGCCTAAGTCTGTATCACACATAAATAGTTTCCTTTTTTTTTTTTTTTTTCTTCACTTCTTATGTTTTAAAATTGAATTACTATATTATATAAGAACGTTCTTATGAGTCTTCTAATTATGATTAGATTTTTTCTTTAATTGTTTACAACAATATTTATTTAATCTTTTGGATGAAAATATTTAATAAAAGAAATACAAAATCCCCAAAAAATATATACGTTGAAGATAGAATAAATATCGAATACAGATACAGTTCTTTGTTTCTTTATATTCTCTTTCCACCCTCTTTTTTTTTTTTTTTTAAAAACTACAAAACAACTATAACTGAATTAATATGTCTCAAAGACACACTTTAAGGGATGCTGATTCCCATATACTACCTTCATCTAAGAATAAAATCTTAGTCGCTAACAGAGGTGAAATTCCTATCAGAATTTTTAGAACAGCTCATGAACTTTCCATGTCCACTGTTGCTATTTACTCTAAGGAAGATAGATTATCCATGCATAGATTGAAAGCTGATGAGTCTTATCTTATCGAAGGTGATACTCCTGTTGGTTCTTATTTGAACATTGACAACATAATCAAAATTGCTAAAGAACATAACGTTAACTTCATCCATCCTGGATACGGGTTCTTATCTGAAAACTCCGAACTTGCCAGAAAATGTATTGAAAATGACATCATTTGGGTTGGCCCTGATCCAGAAATCATTGATTCTGTTGGTGACAAGGTTTCTGCCAGAAACTTAGCTGATAAGGCAAAAGTTCCAACTGTTCCAGGTACTCCTGGTCCTATATCAACTGTTGAAGAAGCAGAAGCATTTGTTGCTGAATACGGTTATCCTGTCATCATCAAGGCTGCATTTGGTGGTGGTGGTAGAGGTATGAGAGTTGTTAGAGAAGGTGAATCCATTGGTGAAGCCTTTGAAAGAGCCACCTCCGAAGCTAAATCATCATTTGGTAATGGTACTTGTTTCATTGAAAGATTCTTGAACAAACCAAAACACATCGAAGTCCAACTTTTGGCTGATAGATACGGTAATGTTGTTCACTTGTTTGAAAGAGATTGCTCAGTTCAAAGAAGACACCAAAAAGTTGTTGAAGTTGCTCCTGCTAAGACCTTAACAAAGGAGCTAAGAGACAACATTCTTGCTGATGCTGTTAGATTGGCTAAGGTTGCTGGTTACCAAAATGCCGGTACTGCTGAATTCTTGGTTGATGACAAGGGCAGACACTATTTCATTGAAATCAACCCTAGAATCCAAGTTGAACATACCATCACAGAAGAAATCACTGGTATTGATATTGTTGCCTCTCAAATTCAAATTGCTGCTGGTGCCTCCTTAGAAGAATTAGGATTAACACAAGAAAATATCACCACCAGAGGCTTTGCTATTCAATGTAGAATCACCACAGAAGACCCATCAAAGAACTTCCAACCAGACACTGGTAGATTAGAAGTCTATAGATCAGCTGGTGGTAATGGTGTGAGATTAGATGGTGGTAATTCATACGCTGGTGCCATCATATCTCCACATTACGACTCCATGCTGGTGAAGTGTTCTTGTTCAGCTTCAACTTATGAAATGACCAGAAGAAAAATGTTAAGAGCATTGATTGAATTTAGAATCAGAGGTGTTAAGACCAACATTCCTTTCTTGTTGACCTTATTAACTCATGATGTATTTATTTCTGGTGACTATTGGACCACATTTATTGATGACACCCCGGAATTGTTCCAATTGCACATGTCTCAAAACAGAGCTCAAAAACTATTGCACTACTTAGCTGATATGATGGTTAATGGTTCCTCCATCAAGGGTCAAGTCGGCTTACCAAAATTATTGAGTGATCCTATTGTTCCTGTCTTAGAAAATGCTCCTAAGCCAACTGCTGAAAATATCAACCAACTGCAAGGTTGGAGACAAGTTTTGTTAGCTGAAGGTCCTGAAGGATTTGCCAAGAAGGTCAGGGACTTCAAGGGTACCTTAGTTATGGACACCACTTGGAGAGATGCCCATCAATCCTTATTGGCCACAAGAGTAAGAACTGCTGATTTGGCTGCCATTGCTCCTACAACTGCTGTTGCCTTGAATGGTGCCTTTGCCTTGGAATGTTGGGGTGGTGCCACCTTTGATGTTTGTATGAGATTCTTACACGAAGATCCTTGGGAAAGATTGAGAACCTTAAGAAAATTAGTTCCTAACATTCCTTTCCAAATGTTATTGAGAGGTGCCAATGGGGTTGCCTATGCTTCTTTACCTGACAATGCTATTGAACACTTTGTCAAACAAGCCAAGGAAAATGGTGTTGATATCTTCAGAGTCTTTGATTCCTTAAATGACATCGAACAACTCTCTGTTGGTGTTAAAGCTGCCAAGAAGGCTGGTGGTGTTGTTGAAGCCACAATCTGTTACTCTGGTGACATGTTGCAAAAGGGTAAGAAGTATAACTTGGATTACTACTTAGAATTAGTTGATGAAGTTGTTGCATTGGGTACTCACATTTTGGGTATTAAGGATATGGCTGGTACCATGAAACCTGCTGCTGCTAAACTATTGGTTGGTTCTATCAGAGCCAAGTACCCAGACTTACCAATTCATGTCCATACCCATGACTCCGCTGGTACTGGTGTTGCTTCCATGTGTGAAGCTGCTAAGGCTGGTGCCGATGTTGTTGATTGTGCTACAAACTCCATGTCTGGTATGACTTCTCAACCATCTATTTCTGCCTTATTGAACTCCTTGGAAGGTGAAATCAACTGCAACTTAGACTTGAGCCATGTTAGAGAAATTGATGCTTATTGGGCTCAAATCAGATTGCTCTACTCTTGTTTCGAAACCGAATTGAAGGGTCCTGATCCAGAAGTTTACTTGCATGAAATCCCAGGTGGTCAATTAACCAACTTAATCTTCCAAGCCCAACAATTAGGTTTAGGTGAACAATGGTTACAAACAAAGAAATCTTATAGAGAGGCTAACTATCTATTGGGTGATGTAATCAAGGTCACTCCAACCTCCAAAGTTGTTGGTGATTTAGCTCAATTCATGGTCACCAACAAGTTATCTAGTGATGATGTTCTTCAATTGGCTGACACTTTGGACTTCCCTGCATCTGTTCTAGACTTTTTGGAAGGTTTGATTGGTCAACCATACGGTGGTTTCCCAGAACCTTTCAGAAGCAAAGTCTTAGCTAGAAACAAGAGAAGAAAACTAGAAAAGAGACCTGGTTTGTACTTACAACCATTGGACATTGATGCTGTTAGAAAGGAATTGATTGAAGAATACTCAAATGTTGGTTTAAGTGGTAAAGAAATTGATGAGACAGATGTTGCTGCTTACATCATGTATCCTCAAGTCTACAAGGATTTCAGAGCTGTGAAGGAGCAATATGGTGACTTGTCAGTTTTACCAACCAGATGCTTCTTAGCTCCACCCCCATTAGGTGATGAATTAAACGTTGTGATTGAAAAGGGTAAGACTTTGATTATCAAGCCACAAGCTGTTGGTGAATTAGATACTGTTACAGGTAAGAGGGAAGTATACTTTGAATTGAACGGTGAGTTAAGAAAGGTTTCTGTTGTTGATAAAAACGCCAAAGTTGAAGCTAAAGCTTCTAGACCTAAGGCTGATCCAGGCTCCAAGTCTCATGTTGGTGCTCCAATCTCAGGTGTTGTTGTTGAAGTCAAGGCTAAGGTTGGTGATGCTGTCAAGTCTGGTGATTGTATAGCTGTCTTGTCTGCCATGAAGATGGAAATGGTCATCTCTGCTCAAATGGATGGTAAGATAACTGATATCTTTGTCAAGAACGGTGAAAATGTTGAAGGTAGTGATTTAATAGCTGTCATCGAAGAATAAATTAATGTATTCAATAGTGTATAATATGTAGAGTAAACCGTATTTATTTATGAATATATAAACATTTCAAATTAACCTTTGTTCTCTTTAGGTCTATAATTGTGCATGCTATATTTTTTAAGTTAATCAATCAACCATAAAGTCTTTTTGAAGAATAATTTATCCATAATTCATTCTTAGTGTCAGAAAAATGCACCAGGAGATCATTCAACAACTCTTCACCCATTGGTATAAAAGAGTTGCTGACATACATATATAGATCTGGACTGGCTTCTATATCTCGTAGAAATTCGTTAAAAGTCAATAACTCGTTATCTTTGCTGTTATACTTGATGAACTTAGGTAATGTTTTAGGGGTGTCGGAAACAGCAGCCAAATAAATTTTATATAGTGCCATTAATTGTTATTTCTAAATGAGTGTAATGTACTTTATTACGTGTTTGGTTTTTATACTTGCCTAACCTTCTTTATAACATGTAAATTTGTAAAATTTTACGATAACGATGATTATAAAATACATCATCGGATGGAAGGGAAAGAAACAAACATCAGTACAAAAAAATGCAAAAAAAAAAAAAAAATCATTTTTTCTTAAACAAAATAAGAACAACTAATATATATATCATTCTTCATGGTTTACATATACTATAGGCTTTTTACCCTTTAGCTTAATTCCTTCTTGAATCTTAGCTAATATAGCTTCATCACTGTCAGACTTTACTTTCCATTCAATAACCTCATAGTCATCAGCGCTAAGGGAAATTTGTTTAGAATCGTAAAGGCTAGCCAATGAGTTGATGTATTTTAACTTTAAAGAATCATTTTCTTTGAAGATTCTTGTAATCCAAAATCCTAAGTAGGTAATGTTTTTGAAAATAAATGAAGTTGTACTTGCTACTACACCCTTTAAGGACATTCCACCATATGTATAAACTTTAGCATCAGCAGATAATTTTCTTTCGATACCAGATACAGAAGAACCACCAACAGAATTTATAGCCATAACAAAGTTAACGTTTTGGTCTTTGAACTTATCCATGAACTCCTTAGACTTTCCTTTGTCTTGATTGATTGTTTCAGTAATGACAATATCAGTCTTACTTTCCTTTTGAATTCTTTTAATAAATTCTTCAGTTTCTTCAGGAGTACTTCTTTCTCTTATAATGGAAATTGTTTTCAGGTGATCTCCTATATATTCCTTATAACCCATATGGGAATAGTCACTGTGAACAATTTGTGAAAATAACTTTGAAACTTGAGAATTACCAGCATTTGCATAGCAATAAAAGTCAGTTTTGTTTACATTCTCTTTACCTTTATGTTTACGTATATGCTTAAATGCATTTTTTTGAAATAAGTTAGCAAATCCCAAAGCTGTAGATCCATTTACAGCAGCTGTTGCTGCTTCTAAGATACCAAACCCTCTGGTTCCTTCAGGGGTAAGGTCAACTTCCGAAGTCACCCTCCAATAAGGTTTGTATTTGTCATAACCTATAGCATGAAGTGGCAAAATTTTGTAGTCACACCAAGTACCAGTGTTTCCTACTAAAGGAATAACAACATCTCCTACTTTGTACTGAGAGTGTTCAAAATCAGGAATAATTTCATTCTTTTGATTCAAAAAGGCCTGAACTTGATACAACCCTTCATTACCTGCTACAGAGAAGTCAGAGTCTTTTTTGAACACGCGTACCTTTTCGTTATATGCACCATAAGTACCATCAATTTGATTTTTATCAGATGGATTAATAGGAAAAGCTATAGTTTTTAATAAAACCCTTTCGCTTGCTCTGGTGGGCGTAAGTTGTTTAGAAAAGATTGCTTTTGGGTCAGTTGTTGGTCTTATTGGAAAGACAATCTTTGAGGAAGAGTTATAGACTCTAATGTTTTCATGAGTTGGAGTAGATCTCTCCTCTTTTATACCATAAACTATATTTTTAATAGTTGAAGGGATACTATTTGATGAAGGTTTGATGTTAAACAAATAGTTTTTGTTGATGCTATTTTTAGCGTTTCTTGCAACAAGAGAAGAGCTAACCATTCTTATTCAATATTATTTAATGTATATATGCTCCTCAAATAGATTATTTTAATCTTGGTTTATTACTTATAAAGTAGAGATTTTATAATCAAATAATTTTATAATGATTGAGTAACCCTTAGAAACAAAAAAAAAGTAACAATTAGCAAAAATTAAAAGCGATAGCAAATTCACAAAGAATTCAGCATAAAAATTGAGTGATAGGGGTGTTTTTTTTTTCTTTTCAGAAATACGTCAAAAAAATAGTATAAAATATTGTAAAGCTCAACGAGAATAAAACCGAATAATTGAAGAATACATAACAGGTCTGTAAACAATATAGCTTTTTTTTTAAAAAAAAAAATTATTTCTTTATACTCTACTTTATTATTATCATCAATTATATATAATGTGATTTAAGTATGATGCTGGTCACATTTGATGCTTCAAGTTTATAAGAGGTGATTTATCACAGTCATTTGTTTGAACAAATGCTGGTAATGTAGAGTCATGCGCGTGCCCTAGAAGTGATTGCCCATTGAAGATTCTTGCCTTATTTTGCACTTTTTTTTTTTTTTTGGTGGTATTTTGCCGTTAGGGGGAAAAAACTCAGGCACTTTATTTTGCTCTTTTTGACTTCTTCGCTATCAACATTATTCTCAATGAGTTAAGACTATAATTCATTATAATCAATTATTGTTCTATGTATTTTATTAAAATACTTATAATAGTTAATCCAAACCTAGAAAAATCTCTCATCAAATCATTAGAACCCAACCAAAAGAAAAAAGGATGTCATTTATAGATAGCATAAATTTCGAAGATGTTGATTCTCTTGAACAAGGAATGATCAAAATTGTTGAAAACAACAGCGATGATGAATTACAGAAACTAAGGAAACAAATTGAAAGTAAGACTTCATCTCAAGAATGGATTGTCACTGTTTTACTTCCTCTAACCACGAGAAAATTCTTTACGGATTATGATCTATCAAAAGTTGTATACAATATACCATACAGAGTGGTAGAAATTTTGGCCATCAACTATAACAGCTCGCAATTGCTTACTCTAAATCAATATTCAAGAAAATTGATATCTACAATAACGAACATTATTGAAACCTCAAACACAAATATTAATGTTACTATGAGTATGATTGATAAATTGAATACCTTGTGCACATCATCTAATGAAGATGAATTGGTGTGCAGGTTGCAATTTCATATCATTCAAGAAGTTATCTTGAATACCATCAAAAGATTGAAGGTTATAGACTTTGATTTCAATGAGCTCTTTAAACTAATCATCACCAGTTATCTAAAATTTTTTATTAGAATAAGCAAAATCGTTAAGGATCCTCTTTTTTTAATGAGAAGAGCCTTTTTATTTACTAGAGACTTTTTACCTCCTGAATCTCTTGCTGAAGATGAAGACGTATTAGAGAACATTAGAACTTTGTTACCTATATTCTTATTCAAGGCATTTGAAATAATCGTCACATGCAAGGAAAGTTCTTATCTTTTAAAGCCTGAAAAACTTGATCAGTTCAAGAAGATTGGTGAAATGTATTATCAACTAGCTCTTTCGTTTGATGTAAACTTTGAGAAGGAACTAAAAAATTTGGAGACCGATTGTCAAAAGTTTATTGACGCTTATAAAGAAAACTGTAAAGATAAGGCTGATGATGAAATTCAGGAATATTTGTATCATCTATCTGTTATCCAAGATACCAAACCAGATAGAATAAGAGTTGATTACAAGACATTACTATACTTGATTTTAACTAATGCAAATGAGGAGGAGAATTTGATTGAAATCAACCTAAATGTTTTATTGATCTCTTTATTCAAAATAAATGCATTTTACACAGCCAATGATTACAACAATCCAATAATTCTTAATGGTGTCATTACAGCTAAGCTATTGTCAATGAAGGACAATAAAAGCATTTCCGATATACCTGAAAAAATTATAACTCAAATTTTACAGCAATTATCCTTTGGTGGAAATAATGGTGTTGCACTAACAAAGCATATCTTAAAGTTAATGCCCTATGAGTATCAAGTTTGGTATTGCCTTGACACTATTCAAGAATGTCCGTTGCCTGAAATTCGTGCATTATTTTGGAAAGAAGTTTTAGATGATGTCATCAAGCATAATGATAAAGAGAATTGGATCAACATATGTAATGTTGCAGATATACAGGTTCTAAAGTATACAGAGACTAAATTTGATAATGATGACGAAAAACTTAGCGAGAGATACGTCATTGAGAGTATGCTGAAGTTTTTGAAAAAGTTCAAAGCTTTAGAAAATTTTGAAAAGACCTTAAGAGAATTGCTTGAGCTTTATGAACAAATTGAAAATGATGAAGATAAAGAGAAAAAAAACAATGATGACATCAAGGAAAAATAACTTAAAGGTATGATTCGCTTTTCTTCTTTTTATTATATAATTATAAACAAAGTACTTTGCTTAATGATAGCCGTTATCATATAGATTTATAAAGATTATATACAGATTACCTTTGTAAATCCTTTGGTTGGAACTCTCCGAAAAATACGCAAAAATCAACACCTTCGTTTTTGACTTTTCTACCTGTTTCAACGATGACTTCCTCACTATCATCAATAAAAGGATCCTCCAAATCGTATTTTCCAACAAGAGCCTTCCCTTTCAAAGCAGACACTCTTTTTTTAGGAAGGGTTTCTTCCTGACCTTTAGAGTTTTCCTTGGGGAGTTTTTCATCATCTTCAAGATCAACATCTTCCTCGTCATCATCATCTTCATCATCGTCTTCTTCAGCTTCATCTTCATCGTCATCTTCATCGTCATCCTCCACAATTTCCAAATCATTAGATTTGTCGTTTGTATTTGTTAAATCATCAGACTTGTTACTTTTATTAGCTTCTTTGAGTTTTTTTTGTTCTAATTCCAACATTAACTGTTCTTTTTGATGTTCAACTGTGAATAGCTCATTATAATCCAAAACTAAGTTTCCTTGTTCTGTCAACAAATTCTCAAAGTTGTAATTAATCTCGTTTTCAGAAGGGATGAAATTAGTTTTGGGATGCATATTAATGTTTATTATTGTCGATCTAGCGTCCAACTGCTTCGGTGCAGATAAAGACACAGGATTAAGTCTTCTTTTTTTTGAAATAGCTGCAGACATGTTTGGAATCAAACTAATAAAAGTGTGCTTCTCTTTTGGTGATTTTCTTACAAATGATAAGCAAAGAAAGAGACAATCAAAAGAAACAAAAAAATTCAAAATTATATTTATGATGCAGAAAAAAAAAGAAGAAGGTAAAACGCGCAATATGTAATGATAATTTTAAAAATAAATGATTTATATATTTCTTAAAAAGGATAAGTATATTACGCCTAAATGATTTTTGATTTTCCTTATTACAGGGATAACATTGCCTTACACGTAATTTACTTTAAACCCTGTCCAAGCAAAGTTTATTTCCATAGTAAACCACATCACCTAGAGTCAGAACCACATCAGTTCCATATCCATCTAATGAATGTAATTCTAAGGATCCATTCCAGTATTCAGCGTATACTTTAGACAAAGCCAAACCTATACCTAGCTTGAATCGACGTTCTCTATCCAACATTTTCAATAAAGGCTTTTCAAAGTTTTTATCATTATCTACATTTGATTCTGGTTTTATTTTCAACTCAATGTTTAATTTTTTGTTTATCTTTGAAGTAAGATTAGAGTCATACTGTAATGTCTCCAATGATGTATTAGCAACAATTTCATCAACAGTAGATCTGGTCAAAATGTTCAAGGCCTTTAAACAGCTCATAGCAACTTCTTGAGGTTTTCCAAAGGAGGTTATGGTATTTTTGTTAGTATTCAATGGCAAACCACCACCATGATCGCTTATACGCAAAATTACAGATTTTTCATTCTTTATAACAGTTATTGTAATATCTGTCGAATCCTCATTGTTGTCATTGTTTAACGTAGCCTCAAAAGAGTTTCTCAAGATTTCATTAAGCATAAATCTTAAATGTATAGGTAAGAAATACAGCTTCAAGTCCTGTTGTCCATCAATGATAACTTTAGGCAACTTTTTACTCTTCTCAGCATATTCCTTAGCCATTAGTTCACTTAAATTTTTAGCTATATCGTTTATGTTTTGTTTTAAATCACACAACTGAAACATATCACCTAAAACAGCAATGTTAACATCCTTAGGTTTTTCTTTTTCACAAGCTGTGCTTGACAATCTCTGAGATAAGGAAATGTGCTCTTCTATCATTAGTCTTCTAGATATTCTAGCTCTTAGCAACTCATTGATCCAAGTGTCCAAGTTCTTTTTAGGAAGAAACTTTAGGTTGGAGATTTCTAAACTACCCATGATCAAGTTAAATAGATTAACTAAATTCAAATCAGATAATATCTTCTGTGTATTCTTCAAGAATTTTTCATTATCTTCTATAGTTTTTAATCTTGGGAATTTCCGAAAGTTCTCAAATATGGAATAATATGATTTATAAACCTTGAAAAGATGCTTATTAGATGATATTTTAAAGGGTAGACATTGAAACTCCTTAATTTTTAGGGCTATTCTGATAACCAACTGCTGTCTAATAAAATTAGCTGATTCTATCAATAATTTTTCTTTGAATTTTTTATCTGATATGTTACTGCTTAAATCGTCATATTTGGTCAATTGCTTCAATGATATTGGCAATGGCTTATATTTCTTTAAAATTGTATTTATCAGAACAGTTTGATTGTGATGATAATGAACCTTATAATCAATGTTATTATTTCTATAGACGTCTTTTTGCTTACTAAATGAATTCTGATTGTAATTGTTATAAAATTTTGAACCTATATCTTCAACATTTGTACCAAAAAATTTCTGGATATCAGGAAGTGTCTTCGGGATTTGACTTCTAACAATTTTATTACTCATATGAATTATTAATATATCAGCACTAAGTATAAGAAAGACTTTGGTTCTAAAAGAACAATCATGATAGTGACTAAATTAATTTTCATATATAAAAAAAAAAAAATTAAAAAACTCAGGGTGTTTAAACAAGGAAACCAAAAAAAATATACTCATTGACAAATACCAAACAGTTGTATTTTGTGACCCTTATAAATCATTATACCATTCAACATTTTGTTACATTCTCTACAAAGTTTGCAATTCTAGCTTTATACTTAAAATAAAATTATATTCATGAATAATTTATTTTTTACAACACATAGTGCTCTGTATATATATCAATTTGGTACAATATAACAAGTTCTTATTGCCATAGTTTATATGGTAGCGTCAGTGATTCTCAATATTTTATCTAGAATATTTCTCAACTAAATTAGGAAAAAAAAATTTTTTTTTTTTCCCATTAGTAAATTTTTTTAATGTTCCTTAACGTAATCATCCTCTTAAGACTCTCATATTTAAATCAAATTAAATATATATATATGTTCTCTAAATGAATTTAGTAATTGAATTAAAGCTTATAAAATACTATTTTTTTTTTTTTTTTGAAAATACCAAAACACCTCAACCAAGTAAAAATCTGATTCATAAAAAAAGGAAGGGACAATTATCATATATTATTCCCTCAGCACATAAAACTACATATATTTAAAAATGAGTACACCTGCTAAAAGACGTTTAATGAGAGACTTTAAAAGAATAACATCTGATTGTCCTTCTGGTTTAACTGCATCTCCACTAAATGACAATGTTATGATTTGGAATGCTGTTATAATAGGACCTGAAGGAACAGAGTTTGAAGATGGTATATTCAAGCTAGTTTTGCAATTCACCGAAGAATATCCTAATAAGCCCCCTGAAGTTAAATTTGTTTCCAAAATATATCACCCTAACTTTTATACTGACGGAAAAATATGTTTAGATATACTTCAAAATAGATGGACACCTACATATGATGTTGCTTCCATTCTAACATCCATACAGTCATTACTAAACGATCCGAATCCAGAGTCACCAGCAAATGTAGAAGCAGCCAACCATTATAAAGATAACAAAACACTCTATTTACAAAAAGTTAAAGAATGCGTGGAGCTCAGTTGGTTGGATAACATATCTGATGGAGAAGAAGACGAAGAAGAAAAATTGGATGATGATTAGTTTATTAAGTTCATAAAATTATATAATCATTAGTAATATTAATAACCCTACACATAACCCCCTTGATAAAAATAAACAAAGATTAGATCAATGATAAACTGTAGATCATATTTATTTACATGTCATATCTATATGTTTTTGTTATAATTTGTTTTTATATTGTTTAAACATTCTATTCATTAATATTCATTATGTTAAATTTATAAGGATTCATCTGAAGGCTCGTAAACATAATCAACCAAACTGTTATATCCCATTATACTAAACATGATGATTAATACAGTTTTACTCATAATATCTATACCTTGCAAATTATTATCCCAGTACTTCTTTCTATCCGTGGTTAGTTGATAGTGATTCACAACACCGGGAGTTTTCCTCATATCTTCAATGCTCATCCTTGAAAGTAATGGCAATTCTTTGTATATGTCTTCACTTTTCAATGGATATTTAGACTTTACCGTCCAGTTAAATTCACCAAACCATGGCAGACCATGATGCTTGTTATCTTTGAGACTCTTCAAATCTTCTCTTGGTCCATAGTACCCGTACTCATATAGGTACCATACCTTCTGATGTTCTCTTGGAATTATGTTCCAATTTCTCTTATTCTTTGTAGATCCATAAAATGTGTAGATGTTCTTTGCCCACAAATCAATCAGCTTTCTTTCCATCACAGAAAGATCAGAGTATTTAGAGAAAGTGGAGTCAATACTTAAGTCATCAAGAAGTTTATGCATCTCTCCATATTTCCCTTGCATATCTCTATTTTCACATGATTCCAGAAATTCTTGTTCCAACTGGACATCTTCGTTAATAGCTTCGGTATCTTGAAGAGGGTTTACAAGTGCCACTATATCCTTTATGCTTTTTTGAAATTCAAGTTTCATATCAGACTCCATTTGAACTTTTTCTATGCTCATCTGCTTTTTCAAAAAATCCGAAGTATTAAGTGTTGTATTTTTCAGCGCCAATTCTCTTTGTGATTGCAACTGAAGTAAATTGAAAGGTATCCTGTTAACTTTTAAAAGTTTTATAGCACTCATTTTGTTTTTTTAACTACAAGAAATGAAGTTTTCTTTGGTTATACCAGAATAAAAAAGAATAACTCAAATATTTAATATTGAATTACTTTGTTGTATGGATATTATTGCTAATCGAAACTTAAGCTGATAATTTTGAAAAAAAAAAAAAAATTTATATAGACATCATATGAGTTATTTTCTAAAAGAACAAACCACGTGAACACCATGAAAGTCACGATTTAAGAAAAATATATACCGTTTTCCATAAACTTTAACAATAGTTTTAAAAAGTCCAATTCTGATAACTTTTGAGCTCTCTTTTCATGCATATCACATTGTTTTAGAATGTCTAAAACCAAGTTTCTAATAAATTCATAGGTAACATCTATATCCATATTTTCTCCGTTGTTGTTACTGACTTTCCCAATGATGTAATTTTTCTTTAGTAATTCAATGACATTTTTGTTGTTGAAGTTACTATTCAAGGTTTTGTTTTTTCTATTGAAGGCAATTCTTAGTAAGCCATCAAATTGATCCATAGGTGGTAATTGTCCTTGTTGCATTTGTTTAATTTTAGGTTCAAGCTTGATAATGGAAGATTCAACTTTTGGTGGAGGTTTGAAGTTGTTCTTATCAACCTTCATCACATGTTTTGTATTCGCATACAATTGAACATTACATGACAATCTAGAGTAAAGTTGTTCACCTGGTTTAGCAACTAGTCTTAGTGCAAATTCTCTTTGGAACATAAGAACAGACATTCTCGGTGGCTTTGGCTCTATTGCTAATAATCTGAATGTGATGATAGAAGAGATTTGATATGGTGTGTTTGATATGCAAACATCAACGTTTCTTAATAGCTTCATGTCAATTTTTGCAAAATCAGCAATAATGATCTCAACCCTGTTTTGAGCTAGGAACTCTGGGGCTTCACTCTTGATTCTCTTCAACAGTTCAGATGCCATTCTAGGGTCATATTCAACACATATCAACTTCTTAATGTTACATTGAATGATCTTCATTGTTAAATTACCGGTACCTGGACCAATTTCCAAAACTGTATCTGATGTCTTTAACTCAGCCTTATCAACAATGGCTTGTGCTATAAGCGGATTTTTAAGAATATGCTGACCTAAATCTGTATTAAACTTGAAAACAGTGTTCCCATTGCTATTGGAAGTTGTAGTTTTAGATCCACTGGTGCTTGTATTATTGATGTATTTCTTAGTATTTCTAGCTGCTTTTGCCATTTTTGTCAATTAACTGAACAAGTTGAGGTATTGTTTGGGCTATGGAAATATTTTGTTATGTAATTCTTGTAAGAATATATATTCCAGCATAATCTTGTTTAGTAAAATAAAAAATCAAAATTTCCAAAAAAAAAAAATTAAAAATGAAAGTAAATGCTCAAAGGGAAACTTCATGGAATTGTTCAAAAAAAAAAAGAAACGTTTTGAGTCACATGACAGATTTACCGAAACGATAAAACATGCTTTCATAAAAGTTATGTCCGAAAATTTTGAAGAAGTTAAAATTACTATAAATTCAACATTAAATAGAATTCAAATATCAAAAATCAGAGAGAGATTCTCATTTTAAAAGAGAAAACATCTTACCGTTTTCCCTACCAACAAAAAAAATTATCAGAAAAAGATTTTTAATCATACAAAGAAGAAAGTAAAAGAATATTGCTAACATTGCAAAAAATGTTACCAATCTCAATATTTTCAAATCTTTACAGAAACTTCCATTTCTTTTTTCCCAATGTTTTACACCAAAATATGAATCTTAACTAAAAGGAAACATGTTTGGTTATATCAAAAAAAAAAGACATACTTTGCGCTTAATCAATACACCCAAATGGGGAAATTGCTATGAAAAAAGAAAGAATATAAATGTTAAGATGTGTTATTTCTAGAATTCAAAGAACATTCTTCGTTTTTAAACACATGAAAATGTGATTTTCTGCATTTGTTTTTTCACAATCTGTTATGTTTTCAGATCTATTTAAGTTCAAAAAATTATAACAGTACTTTATGGAATCTTTTTATTGAAACTAGAATTTGTTGAAGCAAACCAGTTCCAAGTAAAAAAAAAAAACAAAAAAAACAAAACTGCCAGCAATGATAAGTAGCATCCACACCTCTGAAAGACTTGATGTACTTTCAAGTGTGAATTACTCTCAAAAAACTAATCTGCAAGAACTTGATGTATTATTAGATCGCCCTTCAGACTATGACCATAAGAGCTACAGTGATGTTGTTGTTCAAGATAGCGTAGTTGAAGCATTATGATAAAAGGTTCCACAAAGTTTAGTTGTTTTTAGTAAAGAACGCAAGCTTATATTTTATTGTTATTGTTCATGGAAATAGAGACGTTGCAATAATTTTAGGATAACCAGAGCATTTTCCGAAGAGCATAGAGCAGAATGTTTTAGTGAAAAGTCTCAAGAAGTCAATGTAAAAACATTTAAACTTGACAATCAGCTTCAATCTGAAAGTAAAGGGTCTAAAATTAGAGATAAATATATCACAAAAACAATTGCTTTTTTTCGAATATTTATCTTTAGAAGCAAAGAAAATTAAAAAAAGGCATTAAGAAGTTTAACATTGCTTCTCCAAAAGACAAAAGAGTATATTTAATAACCTCTTGTACACGAAAATGGATTAAGCTTATTCAACTTTTTATCTTGAAAGAACTTAAAAATATTCTGACCTTAGAGTTATTGGAAACTTAACACATACGTGACGTCAATATTGAAAACATAGGATCTTCACGGTTAATACTCGATAATACAAATATAAATATTTATTGTAATAACTAAGATCCAAAAAAAAAATAAGTTGTTATTGAAATCTAAAGACTTTTATTACAAGAATGAGTTTTTGATTAAATATGTTGGACAAAAGTTCATGAAAAAAGAAAAAAAACTGTGAATATGAAACCGTTTTCAAATTTCTTAATATTATGACATTTTGTAAGCAGATAGAAGTCTCAACCTACTATTTGTATACCCCAAATTATCATAGTGATATTCTTATCAGTAAAGCCTGGTTATCTTTTTTTACTGATAATTTCAAACATTTGTATCCCAAATTTTTAATATAAATGGAGGCAGAATAAAGTATTACGTTGTGTGGTTTCAGTAGAAAAACACTAACCGATGTTCCTTAAAATTTGTTTGATATTACCAATAATTTGAAATTTTCTATGAACAACAAAGAGTATAAAAAAGAAGATTAATCAGCTTGTCCTCATTTAGCTCAAAATTAGAGTTTATTTTAAGGTTGCATTTAATGGATTTATATGAGAAGAGCTGAGATTTTTGTAGCAATGCTTAAAAGAAGACGCAAACAGCCAACCCTAAACAGAACCTCAAGTAAAGGAACTTTTAATTTAAATACTACTTACAGCTCATGAAAACCAATCTAAAATACAAAGCAAATAAACTTGGAAGAAGTCAAAGATATTGATGATTAGAGTCTTTTTTTATAATCAAATTCAACTTGAAGTTCCAATGCAATAAATAAAGAGCAAGAAGTAAAACCCTTGAAGCATGGAATAAAAAGGGAAATTAGATCAGAGCTCAACTTATAATTAAAGTCAGAGATTAAACCAGAGTTTAAGTCTGAAATCAAGTCTGTGATTAAATATGATTCAACTGATAATATAATACGTAGTGCTTTAAATTAAATTAAACCAGATATACCGCAACAGACGACATCAATGAAGAATTAGATATTAAAGTGCTCTTTGAAAACAATTTAAAAATTTTACAAAAAAAGTTATTTACATATCCTTGTGAAAAAAAACGATGTGTTGATAAAGTCAACCCTAATTGATTTGAGAGAGGTAATATCAATGATGATACAACCTTGAAATGAAGTCATTACCAGTTGTCAAATTTATTTTCTATATCTAAGTGCCTGCTAAGTCAAAAACGTTGCATTTTTCTAAATGTTTGAAATGCTTACTTAACAAAAAAGATGTTATATATATATACGGGACATGTATTCATTTTCAATTTTGTTTTATTTTTTCATTACTTGAACATCAGAGTTTTAGTTTAGACATTAATTCATATTCAATCTAAATTTAACTAATCGTGAATCAGTGCTAATTGGAGTTCTTTCCCTCCCAATGAACTTCACATGAGCAGATAAATATCTGGCAATAAGCCGTTGCTAATGACGTATGAGCATGGTTATTTAAACATGATTTGGTGCAAGTTAACTACTAGAGCAGAAATTACGTTTTCTCTCTAAAAATCAGTACCAAGCAGCTTGTTACTTTTTTTTTTTTTTTGGCACTCTAAAAACCTGAATATATTGTTTCGATATCTAAACGACCAGTCAATTACAGCTCTGACCATTGTGATGTTTTTAATAATTAGGTGCACTAATTCCCTTGGCATTGCTATTTTTAGGCACACCATAAAGATTTTCTAGGTAAAAAAGAAACCGTGTCAAATGTTAACGTATCGTGGTTAAAAACAGAAGAGCCACAAACATATACAGATTCACCAACAGCATTGTGTTGTATGTCACCGAGCTTTAGCTTTGGAATCCTATCCTTTATTCGAGATTTTCTAAAAAATGACTTACTAGTAAGAGCCTAAAGAAGCTAGACTCATTTCAATAAGTAATTCTAAATTGTCTGAAAAAACTTGGATGGACACTGTATTGGAGAGTTTAAAAGGTTGATACATTGGATCGTTGCTGGAACATGCTTTTTTAGCTCGTGTTAAGATATTCGTATGGTTTCTGCCAATCATATAAGTAGTGTAACTTCTTATTCCTGGTAAACGTTAAGTCATGGTTTTCTTAACAAAAACTTACAAGAATTTGTTATTGTATTAGCAATTATCTATGTTCAGTAAACGACTATAATTGTGGTATATGTAGTAAACGTTACATTAGGTAATTTTACGTACATTGGTTTTCGTTGTGCCAAACTGATATGCTAAAAGAGCCAATGATGGTCTGTTAGACAATCTAGCAAGAGAAATACCCAATTTGAAACTGGGATCATTGGATGTTGTTGTCTTAACCACTTAAATTTTTGCAGTTCTTGTAATTGCTTTAAACTTGTCAATAATAATTGAAGCAATTTAAACAATAGAGGATAAATATCTCATAGTCATCTTATCGAATTTGCACAGTAAGATCAAATTTCTATCTGGAAATGAAAATAACTCTTAGTATTCAGGTATTGTATGAATTTTCAAGTAAACCCTTTTACTTAAAAATGGATATTCACTTTTAAGAAAAATCTCTCCATTTCCTTTTAAAAATCCTTGTTGAAGCAATTGATGTCTTCTTTTTGAGTATATACCTTGAGTTGCTGATTTTGTTTAATGTTCAATATCTTTCATGATTTTTTTTATTTTTAATATCAAAAATTCCATATGGAATCTGGTGAGATGATCTTATACTATTTTTTATTATAGCAGACGTTTCTTCAAAGAGAAAAATCACCCGAATGAAATGGACACCTAATATGTAATAAAGTGATTTTAAAGTGCAAAAACAACACATAATCAGAGTCATAACAATTTGCTACGAACTATTCTTACTTTTCTAACAACTCTATTGGTGTATACCTTCAGTCATCACAACTGATTGGTGCTTTAAGGAATCTCAAGAACTTTTCACACTTCCATTTCATAAATTAAAGAACATACCAAAACTTCTTCCATAGTATCTCATTATATATATATATATATAAAGTTGCTATTTCATTTTCCAATTCTTCCCCACAAAGTATTACAAATAGTGTCAGTAATAAACTTAAATTAATCAATATCTGCAATATAAGACTTGGCTAAGTTTATTCTTGCGCATTTCAGAAATACTAGCTATTGCCGTATAATTAACAAAAAGAAGGCATTTCGGCATCAAGACTCTTCATAATTGTCAACTGCTTAACTTTTTATCAGTATCTGTTAATGTGTCCATTATACAATTTTTCTTTTAAACATTTAGGTGGGATGCTTCTCTATATATTTTAAAGAAAAGATTTAAGTGGCAAATTCATCAAAGAATAAATACTGTAAATGGAAAATATTTAGACATAAGTAAAATTTCCTATCCAAATGATTAACAGAAAACCAAATTTTTAAATCAGCAGTTTAAAAAAAAAAATGATGTTTGCTATCTGGGGTATTTTTTGCAAGGCTACATTTTTTTCAAATTATAGAGCTTTTTTCTTTCATTTTTCCTCTTTTACTAGTAACCGAAATAATTTTGTTTAATCATTTCGTTGGATCTGTTAATCTATCCACAAGTACTCAAATTGATAAAGTTGTTTAGAATAAAAAATATAATGAGAGGCATGAAAATTAAACAAGGTACATCTATCTTTGTCAGTATTTTATTCTGTATGGAAAATGTGTGGGTTTTCTTTTTTATAACATTATCTTTAAGTTGATTATTTTCTTTAATAATTTTTTTTTTCAGCCGTAGCAGGTCATCAAAGATAACGTATAATGAGCATTGACATTACAGTAGATATCATATTAATGTAGAATTTATATCGGGAATAAACTATAGGCAAGAACTCCACATTGAGTGTACTTTATGTTAAAACGTTTAGTAGGGAAAAATGTCTAGAAGTTGCTGGCATGGTATTGTATAAACTTTTCTCACCATACAAATCAGATTTTTATCAACCAATTTTATCAACATTTTTTTTTCTTTCTCAAATTAGAAACTTTCTAGGAGATATCGTTTGCATTAATTTTCCCACACATCTTCTTAGAAAATTGTCCACAACCAAAAAAAATGTTGATGTTTTTTTTTTTCACCCTGGCAATTTGACATACATTCCACACTAATCATTTTCAATGGTAAGGTTGATTTTTTTTGCTCTGCCCTATTCAAAGATTTAATAAGATTGGCTCAGCATTTCATCACACAATCTCATCATCACCGTATAATTTTTTCTACTTCTTGAGGTTTGTCATAATCAAAGATAAATATAAACTTAGACAATTCAAGAACTATTTCTTTTTATTTTTTGACATTTTTGATATTAGATTATTAAAGAAATAAAAACATATTATATATAAACCAAAGTTATCTACTTTATTACACTTATCTTTTTAAGATTAAATCTTTTAATTTTATTTACTTTGAAAGTTACCATTTAACAAATCAAATATAAAAAAATAAAGACAAAACTAAAAAAAAAGTAATAATCCCAGAGATATCAATATCCAGTATAACTATTAACACAAAATGGATAAATTAGAAACATTAGATTTGCTAGATGCTAACAAAATAGCTGCTGGTTACTACAGTAAGTCCAACAACAAAAGAGTCACCTCTACTTTAAGCTTGGGTAAATTAATGGGTTCCAAAGAACAATACACTGTTAATTTTGATGATGAAAAAGATCAATCTTTAGTCAATGGTGAATTTGATTATTTGAAGGCTAAGCATGATGCTAACAAAAATGAATCCAAAAGCAAACATATCTCTGAACAACCATTTACTTTAAGTAATTGGCATGAACATATTAACTGGCTAAATGTAGTTTTGGTTATCGTCATTCCTTTGATTGGTGTTTACTTAGCTGGCTCTGGTAAAGTTAAACTACACAAAAAGCTATTTATCATGTCTGTTATCTACTATTCTTTAGGTGGTTTAGGTATCACTGGTGGTTACCACAGATTATGGTCACACAAATCTTATAACGCTGTTTTACCAATCAGAATTTTCTTTGCATTATTTGGGGCTGCTTCTGTTGAAGGTTCCATTAAATGGTGGGGTCACTCTCACAGAATCCATCATAGATACACTGATACCGTCAGAGATCCTTATGATGCCAGAAGAGGTTTCTGGTACTCTCATATGGGTTGGATGTTGTTAAAGCCTAATCCAAAGTTCAAGGCCAGAGCCGATATATCCGACTTAATTGATGATTGGGTTGTTAGATTCCAACACAAGCACTATATGACTATCATGTTCTTGATGGCTTTCATGGTTCCTGCAATAATCTCTAAAATCCTATGGAACGACTTCATGGGTGGTTTAGTATATGGTGGTATCTTAAGAGTCTTTGCCATTCAACAAGCTACTTTCTGTATTAATTCTTTAGCTCATTGGTTAGGTACTCAACCATTTGATGACAGAAGAACTCCAAGAGATAACTGGATCACTGCCTTAGTTACATTTGGTGAAGGTTACCACAACTTCCATCATGAATTCCCATCTGACTACAGAAACGCTATCAAGTGGTACCAATTTGATCCAACAAAGGTTTTTGTTTACACATGTTCTTTGTTCGGTTTCACCTACAACTTAAAGAAATTCCCTCAAGTCATTATTGATCAAGGTATATTACAACAAAAGCAAAAACAAATTAATAGACAAATGAAGAAGATGAACTGGGGGTCTTCCTTCGATAAGCTACCTACTTGGTCTATTGCTGACTTCGCTGAAGAGTTGAAGAAGAATGAAAACCTAGTTGTTATCAATGGTATTGTTCATGATATCACCTCTTACATTTCTGAACATCCAGGTGGTGAATCCTTGTTGTTAGCTGCTAGAGGTAAAGATGTTTCCAAGGCTTTCCAAGGTGGTGTCTACTTACATTCTAATGCTGCTCACAATATTCTTGCCGATTACAGAGTTGCTGTTGTTCAAGGTTCTGAAGAAACTGCTAAGTTCTTTGCTCAAAAGAGAGGTGAATCAGCTAAGGCTTTTATTTCAAAATAGATGATATATGTTTTATATTTAAAAGAAAAAATAAATAATTAGATAAATGAAGCTAATTTATTAAATTTTGATTGCATGAATTTTTTTTTTTAAACTTTTTTTATTATTTATATAGTTAATACAAATATTTAAGGAATATATATGTTATAATATATAGAAACCATGGATGTACATACAAAACAAAATTCATTGGAATATTAAAATTATGAAATGTTTAAGTTTTTACATTGTTCGACGATACTGGGCTTGGTGTATTCCTTAATTAAAACGTCTTTTGAAGGTAGTTCTTTATTTTTGTTAATATAAACATCGATGAACAACTGTTTCAATTTTATAGGATCCAAATTTTGACACCCAAACAATTCAAATGCATCAGTAACATGTATCAAAAAGCCCATTCGTGTAGGGATAATATTTCCATTTTCAAATTTTGAGACCACAGTTTCGTTATCTTTTAATGACTCTCTTAATTGTTCAATGTTATTGCAACTAGCCTTAACATCAAGGTTTGCATATCTCCTCTGAATATCCTTTTTCAGTAAAGAAGCTAATCTGGGGGCCTTTCCGTTGCTGCTGATCATACATTCCATACAGCTTTCATCTGGCGTAGCTAAAGAATTAATTCCGATCTTTGCTACTGCACCAAAATAGATAGGACATAATTTAGGCCTGTCGCAAATATTTATAGGAACATTTGGAAACTTCAATACACAATACTGATACAAATCCAAGGATACCTTTTCATTATCAATGCAGATAAGAATTAAAGACCAATTGTTATAAACAACTCTTTCAGTAAGACTAACTCTTTCTTCATCTGTAAGGGCTTTAAAAGTGCTTGGTGTGATTTCATGCTCTAACTTCAATTTATGAGGTGGATCCAAATCTTCAAATGTGCAAAATTTCTTTCTATGATATATTACTGATCTTTCCAAAGGTATACCAAAATCTTTGTAATTAAGGCTGTTTTCATCAATTTCTGTAATTAAGTTTCCAAAGTGTTTGATGATTTTTTCATCTAAAGTAGGTGATATTATATGTATTCTACACTTTGTAGGAACCAGCTTTTCAAGTCTGGTGAATGTAACTTCTCCTCCACCTACAATTAATACGGTTTTATTGTATAGTCTGTGGGATAAACACAACCCTGGTACATTAGAATCCACGATCGACATTTTGCTAGATATACTAATTGAGTATTACAAGGTACTTATTATGACATTCACTTTTCACACTTTAAATGTGAAACATGATAGTTACCTGATACTGCTTGTTTGAAAAAAAAAAAAAATTAAATTTTTCTAATATATAAATGAAAATTTCTTAATTTCTTAAAAAGTTTTAAAATATTTTATAAGAGAAAAAGAAATCAAAAAAGGTTACACCACAGTTTATCTTGTAAAGCTTATCGGATAAGTTTTAGTTTTTTTTTTTTTTTTTTTTTTTTCAAATATTTATTTCATAGTTATATTACACAATTTTTCTTTAGAACCAAATGTTCATATATATATTACATAAGTTTTGCAGGTTGAAGGATTACCTCATTTTCTTCATAAAATTATGATTTCCAAATGTTATTTTCACTAACCATATTATTAGTCTCATAAACTGAGTTTTGGCCATAATAACTGTTTGTTGGAGAAATCTTGCTGGGAGTGGTGTTACTTCCAGACATGTTTCTCAATAGTGTGGCTGCTCTAGGATTTGGGATTTGGTTATTGAACATACTGTTGTTAAAGTTATTGTTGAATGTGTAACCATTTTGTAATGAATAGCTGTTGGCAATATTATTATTTAACATATAATTATTGTCGTAATTGTTACCAAATCCATTGTTTTGCATTTCTGCAGATGAATCACTGCTGTAAGAGAGATGTCTACCACAATATGGACCTTCATTCATATTGAATGGTCTGCTTGTCATTTCGTTGGTGTTATTTCTGTAATTTTGCTCTGCATTGTATTGGTTCATTGGTTCGTTCCCATAAGTCCATTCAACAGTCATTGGTAATCCTGTTGAACTCAAAAATTTACCATTGAAGTTATTTATTGCCCATTCAGCTGCTTCACTAGTGGTAAACCCAACTAAAGCAGATCTCTTACTTGGGAAACTGTTAATGCTTAGAATAGTACCTGCTTGTTGAAGCAAGCGGAAAAATTCAACGTCATCCAAATTCTTGTTTAAATTGCCAATGAAAATGGAGTAATTTGGCTTTTCAAATGTTTTGTTTTCTACTGAGGACAATGAATTACTCTTTCTGTGGTTGAATTGGTAGCGTCCCTTGAGATCATTGCTGTTTCTTCCATGATAACTTCTTGAACGCTTATGATGATTAGCATGAGAACCTGATTCATCATGGCTAGTGTTATTGATGATGTTTTGCTTCGAATTGTTTCTTGCAGCTGCTAAAGCACATCTAACAATGGCACCACAAACCTCTTTGTTGTTGTATTGTGTAATACAATTATCTCTGTCTTTGATATTTCCAAATCTAATAAACCCAAAGCATCTAGATTGTCCACTCAATGGATCAGTCATGATTCTAACACTATTGATGGTCTTGAATGTTTTTTGGAAGAAAATCATTAAATCAGTTTCTGTGGTAGATTTTGAAATGTCACCAATGAACATACTGTACTCAGGTGTTTGAATGCTTGGTGCGTTAAGACTTGTTGAAGCGGCCCAGCTCAATCTGAAAGTTCTGTTGTTGTCTGGATTGGTATGAAATGATGTCAGTATATCTATTGGGTTCTGGTCCATGAATGTAT
This sequence comes from Hanseniaspora guilliermondii, assembly GCA_036287555.1. Classification (NCBI taxonomy): domain Eukaryota; kingdom Fungi; phylum Ascomycota; class Saccharomycetes; order Saccharomycodales; family Saccharomycodaceae; genus Hanseniaspora; species Hanseniaspora guilliermondii. The sequence continues at coordinate 490,756 of CP143013.1, read as the reverse complement.
TGATGTGTTCAACTTCACTTTCATCCGGATGGTACTTAATATTTGGAATTAGTTGAGTGTTCAACTTTAAAGCCTTTATGGCTTCATCGTAGCTGTCAAATTCAACAAAACAATATCCTGAGTGGTGAAGAGTTGTTGAATGTGGATCCACAAATTTCATTCCATTGATATTAATCATCTTGTTTGTTGACAGATAATCAGGTGAAGGTGATTTGCTTTTATCCATTTGCATTTGATCATATGTGATCTTGTTAGAGCATGGGATTAATACACCTTTTCTGTTTTTGATCATTTTAGTGTTGACTTTGAATCCCTTTTCAGCAAATATATCAATGATAGTTTTTTCATTGTATAGTGGATTCAAATCCCCCATCCATAAAGTTCTTGGTGCCTCCCCAGTCAACGATGAATTCAAAGCTGTTGTACTTGGAGGTAAAGGAACTTCTGTATTGTTTTCTAAGGACATGATATTGTGGGTTTTCTTTTAAATATTAGTTATTATAAATTTAATTTGATGTTTTCAAAAATTCAAAGAAAAGAAATACACTAAAAAAATAAAAGAGAGAAAAAAATAAATAAAGAATCAAGTAATAGATCAATAATATTTCCTTAAAGCTTCAAATAATTTCAATAATAAGAACTGTGTTAATTGTTTAGCAGATTATTCTGGGGTTTTATTTATTTATTTTTTTAACAAAAATTAAAAACAAGTACTGTATAAAGCAAAATAGTATGAAAAGATTTATGAAATAAAAATGAGAACTTATTTATTTTATATAATATCACTGGTTCTTTAAAAATTAATATTTATAAATAAATTGTATTTGAAACATGATTGTAGCCTTTATATATATTTCATGATTATTATTTGAGTGAAAATTTAATTTTGAAACAAAAGAAAAAAAAAAACTAATGAAAAAAAGTACATATAATAATTTCTGATTTAATTAAATGCATTTTAATAATTTTAAGGGTGAAATGATGAATGTACTACGTAAATCAAATATATTATAATATCTTTTGAAGAAATGTTTTTAAAAAGTTGAGCTAATTTTTATCAAAAAATTATTAAGGAAATGTAATATGAAGTTTTTAAAGTGATTTATTTATTTGATTTAGCATTTTATGTATATATGATTAAATTGATTTAATCAATTAATCCCTTAAAAATAATTTCATCGTATCTTTAATTGATCTATTTTTTTTTTTTTTTGGGATATGCAATTTCCTTGATTTTTTTATGTGCAACAAATTCACTTGCTTTTGAATCAAAATTTTTATCTATCTCACACAATTTATAATTATATCGTTTTTAAATTAAAACAAGGTTAGACACTTTTAAGATAAATTTGTTTTTAATATTGATAACGCTAATTTTTTTTGTACTGCATTATAGTCACTTTTCATGTACTTGTTTGGAAAGTTGAAATAGAAAGATTTTTTTTTTTTAATCTTTGCTTATCATATAGCAAATGTCACCGCAGACACGTGATTAGACCATTATGACTTCTATTAAGGAAATCAACACGAAAAAAAAAAGAAAAAAAAAAGAAGCAAAAATCTTACTTCACAACTAATTAATTTAACTAAACAAATGTAGAAAATTTTATTGCAAAAACAAGTTAGCATATATATAAGCTTTAAAAAAACCAAAGTTTAAAAAAATAACAGTCATATTTTTGTTAAATTGATTTACTTTTTTTTGGTTCTTTGTTTTTCTTTTAAATATTTAGCAAAGCTTTAGATATTTTTCTTTCTTCTATTAATATTATTTTTTTTTTTCTCATACATATATTCTTTCAATGACCAATCATATATTTAAAGAATGTTGGTTCAAACATCCTGTACCTTTACTCCATGTAAACCTGAATAAAATTCTTTATAATGGTCAATCCTTTAGATGGAAATGGCATTACCATAATATAAAAGCACAAGAGAACACTTCAATTGATTTATTTGGTGAACATAAAATTCACTTTGAAAATAATTTTAAAATGAAGATTCATTACAATAGTGTTTATCTTATGGATTTGAATAAATATTTTGCTATCAAACTAGCACAATATAACGATGATTTATTTTTTTGCTTAGATGAAAATGATGTTGCCTACAAACATAACATTCAACTCTTTTTAGCAAACATGTTGCAACTAAGTATAGATCGACTGTCATTGTACGAGGAAATAGCTAAATTGGACAGAAAATTGGAAACTCTGTTGAATCCTCATTTTATTGAGCAAGATTTCACTAAACTTGAATGCACCATTATGAAACTGGATCCTTGGGAAACATTATTAAGTTTTATATGCTCATCTAACAATAACATAACAAGAATATCATCTATGTGCGAAAGCTTATGTGTCATTGGTGATAAAAAAATAACTCAGATGATGATTCCTATATTTGAACAAAATCAAGATACAGGAGATTTGCAATTTGTGAAACATGAACTCCAGCCTATATATGCATTCCCAAGTTCAGAATTATTATTTCAGAAATGCCAGCAAACTCATGATCCAGTTGGAGCTTTAAAGAAATTGAAGTTTGGTTACAGAGCTAAATATATCATAAATACACTAGAAAAGTTTTTGGAGTTGAAAATGGCTTCAGGAAAACCTACTGATGCTGAATTCTTGTTACAAAACATTTCTCCACTAAATGATGCTAAAAAGATAGATTACGCATATGCTAAGTATTGGTTAATGCAGTTTTCAGGAGTTGGACCGAAAGTTGCAGATTGCATTTTACTTTACAGTGATATTAGTACGTTGTTCAAAGTCAAGAAAGAAGATATGGATTCTGAATTTATAAGCCTGACAAACACGATAGAAGAAAATATCTGGAATAAAATTATTCCTTTCGATGCTCACATCACTAGAATAGCTCTAAGAGACTTTCCACATATAATCAAAAAAAGTAATTCAAAAAATCTTGAATTGATGAAAGAGGATTTGATGAATAAGTTTGGTGTTTATGGAGGTTGGATTCAAGTACTATTGTTTACTAAAGAAATTGAAAAAAACAAGTCCACTTGAAGGAGTTGCTCATTAAGCACGCAATTATATATTTTTCGATAAGTAAAAAAAAAAAATATTTGAAAATTAAATTTGTGTGAACTTTCCAACATTGAAATCAAGATTTTTCCTCTTTTTTATTTTTTTTATTATTTTTGGCGTTTTTAAAATATGAAAAATAGATATTTACATCATATAACAGTCAATGAAAACTTATTCTTCAATAATCTCTAAGCCATCTATTTACAAATTACAAATTTATTTTTCAAATAACTATGAGCCTATAAATTAATTAGTAAAAAAAAACAAACACACTAAACTTAAATATAACAACTCAAGATTTTCCTTTTTCCTTTGATAACGAATTGTAATTTTTTTTTAAAAAAAAGCAACGTTTTATAATTATTGAGCAAGTTAAAAACAATAATGGAAAATGACCTTGATCCTCAGCTTCTTCAAGAAGACAATCCTTATGAAGAGATACTAAAAAAACTGTATGAATTTAAGGATTATTCTTACATCGGAAAATTAGTAGAGTCAGAAGATACATGGTATGATAGGATGGAACGAGAATTAATACATTTGGATTCTTTAGGAAAAATCAATACAAAATACGATGATATAGATGAAATATCAAAGGATCTGCTTCCTTCTGTATTTAAATGCAGCAAGTTCACATATAACTATCTTGACGCGCTGTATATTGTTTTGGTAGAAGGAATTTTACAAGATCATTTGCTGAAGCTTGTGGAGGTTGATTTCATAGACATGAGAGAAAAAATACAGGTATTTGTAGATAGAATTAATAAAATTAGCAGAGATTTGACTTATAAAGAAAAAGAAACTTTAAGAAATATGAAACGAATACTTCTTGCCAAAAAAATAGACTATAGAATAGTTGAGGGTCTTATAGAAGCTTTCAAGACCAAATTTAATGACATAATAGTTAAAAACCAAGAAGATGATGTACTACTCGATAGACTAGTATCTTTAAGAAACAAGCGATTCAAGCTCATTTCAAACATTAGAAAGCAAAGAAATCAAAAATAATTATTTTATTGAAAAAAAAAAAATGTAACTTTTTAAAAAATTCATGTTTTATGAGATTTATATCAAATATTTATGTAGTGCGGCTATATAGAATAAATTAATCATCTTCGATCAAAACCATAATCAATCTATACAAGTAGAAAAAGAAGAAGAACAAAAAGTAAGCCAACTTGACGAAACTTTCAATTTTATAATTTCTTAAAGTTCTAAAGATTTCAGTAGCATCCAACAAATGTTTCTTCTTTTGGAACTTTTGGAAATTAAAGTATAAGATAGGCAAGTTTAGTAAAAAGATAAACCAGTATCCCTTTAGCAGGAACAAAGCAGACAAACCTGCATGGATGAAAGCATCTGGCTTGACTAACTTATTGACACTCTTACATAACTTGATTGGATTGATGTAATCACTTTCTAGATCACCATATAGGATTGTAAAATGTACTTGTATACCCAATAGTATACAGTTTGTAACAACAGCTACAATAAATAGAAAAACAGGTCCAAACATGATTATTTTATTTAGTTTAAATGTTCTAATATGTAAAATTGAAGGAAATATGTATATTGAGCTGTGTTGATTCAGAAAAACACAAAGAAAATCAAAGACTAATTATTATATTTTAAATATTCTGTTCTTTAAATTTATCTGATATTTCGTTTTTTGTTTGGGTCTTTCTTATCAAAACGATTAATTACAATGTTGATGTTGTAAATTATAAAATTTGCCCCCTTTTCTGAAGATTTTTTTTTTTTTTTTTTGAAAGAAATTTAAAAAAAATTTTTTTTTTTCGGGAATTTTTGTTTACCCTTTCGTACCTGATCCTAAAAGCGCTACTAAATCTTATTTTTCACTTTTAATTAAAGTATTCCAACTAGTTAAAAAAACCATAATATATTATATGTATGCATTAAAATTTGTAATGTATATAATTAACAATATAAAATTTTGTTAATTGATTTTAAACTATACAAAATCAAATGACAAAAAAAAAAGAAAAAAGAGAAAACATTAAAATCTTACCATAAAAAATTTAATTTTCCTTCAAAGACTTTACTCTGATGAAGTCGCTTCTGTTTGTCTAAACTTTCTGGCTCTTTGAGGATCAACCTCCATCTTGCCTGCTTTAGAATCTCTTACAAAAACTCCTAATATGTCACTTAGAGAAACAACACCTATTAACTTACCCATTCCAATAAGCTGTGGGGTGCTGTCGGTAGTCGGTGTTGATGGGTGAGCTGGTGTATCATCCACAATCCATAATCGATGCGCTTTAGTAGCAACTAGTTTAGCAATGCATCTATTCAAACTACTGTTCATATGTACATGGAATATAGGGAACGAATCCTTGCCCTCATCTAACCCACGCTTGTTCAAAATATATGAAATGAAGTGCTTACAAGTATTGAACAACAATGGGTATTGGGAAATGTGAGTCAAATACTTTATATCAGTTACAGAAATGTTTCCTAATAACATCTGGTTTGAGTCTATGATTGCTATAGACGAAATCTGGTTGGTGAACATCTTCAACAAGGCTTCAATTAATGGTTCTGTAGCTTCAATTGCAATGACTCTGAATTTATTATTTTCTTTGTTGTGCATGTCTTTCTTTTCAAACGGTTGCTCCAAAACGCCAATTTTCAAGTCCTTCAATTGGAACTTTGATAGCTCCTCGAAGTTTTCAAACTTGGAAGCATTGTCCCACAAGTATTTCAACAATCTTCTTTGTGATAATATCCCCTTGATCTTGGTTTCTGTCTTTACATTGTCATCGATTATGGCAACTCTATGCACTCCATTACCTAATATTTGCAATATCTTACTTAGAGATTCTGTTTCACTGAACTTCAAAAATGGAGTCTTTGGAACAAATTTTATTATATCACCAACCTTCACTGGCTTACCACTAGCTGCATTTTTCGATATCAACTGCTGAATAGATTCGTTATCTTTTTTGTTAATCTTGATTTTGTTTAAGGACAGAAGCATATAAGCATTCAAATCATTATAATCAAATGTCAAACAATCATTCATGTCCTTTGTTTCAGTTATTACTGGTAATGATGTCAAATTGTACTCCAAAAGTTTGTAGAATGCATTTTCAACAGTTATATCCTCGTCTACAAAATGCAAATTTTCTTCTTGAATTAGATCAGAAATTTTGATCTTGGACCATTCCTGCTTGTGTGATTTTTGAATCAAGTTTTCCCTTTTTTGGGATTTGAATAAGGATGAGGTTGACTGATGCATTTCTAAACTTTCAACTGATAGCTCAGAACCACCATTAAGCAAGCCTTTAGCCTGTTGAGAATTATTGTATGATTGTGATCTACTTTTGGACAGAACAGATGGCGGATTTTGAATGTGGTGATGTAAAGTTGGTATAGAGTTATGATCAGATAACTGCTTATTCATCAAAAGATTGTTATATGGCTGTTGGTTCAAGATACTGTTTGAATTAAAGCTCATGGATCTGATTGAGGTCTGGGAAGAGGATGATGCTGAAGATCCATTGGAGGGTGTGATTTCCAATTGGGTTCCAAATTGCTCAGACAACTTGTTAACATCTTTGCCATCATTATTGATTTTATCATTATGAGTTACATTAGATGATGAAGGTAAGGAAAGCAATTCTACAATAGAAGAGTGTCTAGAATCCGAGTTTAAGTTGTTTGTTGGAATGTTGTTGTCTAGTGAAACACTACTTCCATTTTGATTTGAGAAAGAACTACCACTATCTTGTAATGAATTGTACATTTTATGGTAAGCACCACTATGATTATGACTCATTGTGTACAATATATAGTGTAATCGTTATTTGAAGAATTGACTTTCCAATATCAGACTTAATCTAACTGAGAGTAAATTTTCTTTATAATTAGAATGTATCTCAAATATATTTTCTTTGGTTATGAAGTTATTTTAGTTAAAGTTATAATTAGGTTAAAATGAAAAAAAAAAGAGATAAAAATTAAAGGGGAGGATTACTGACGAGAGAGAAAAAAAAGAAACAAAATACACACTTAATTTTGTTTTATTTTTTTGTAAGAGTTCACAAACGCTTTTGGTTCTTAAAATCCCTCTATAAAAAAAAAAGGAATATTTTTCTATTATACTGTAATATTCAGATTATTCTTATATGTTTTTCGTAGAGAAATATTTATACTTGGTAATTATGATGATTAATTGTTCAAATATTAGCCTATTAAAGCAGCTTAGTATTCAATTCGTGTTGTAATCAAATATAATAAATAATAATAAAAAACAATAAAGATTACATCTAATCATGTTTGATACAACTAAAGTAATATATCCGAGAGTCATTTAACCCACTATTGCATCTCATACCATTTATTAATAACTTTTTTTTTTTTTCAAATTTATTAACAACATACTTTATATGATATATGTATATATTAAACAAAGTCAATCTACCCCCCCAAGAGTCGTACTTTATAGTAAATAATATATAAATGGCAGAAACATCACAAATTCAAAATGATAATAATAATTCTCCAAACAAACTTAATAATAAAGTAGTTGAAAATGTTACTGATGAAACCCCCACAGAACCAACCAAATATACTTGGAAAAAAAGTCTTACAGATAGTTTTGACGAAAATAGATCAGATACGGAAAATATCAACAGAATTCAGTCATTCACAGGTTACCATCTTCAATTTAATACTTGGAAAAAGGAAAAATAATATATTTATGCTCTTGTAAAACAAAATGTTTTTTATATTAGCTAATGAATAAAATTATATATATATTTGATTTTCAATTATATTTGCCCGTCACGTGTTAAAACGCGTAAAAGAAAAAGTTATTTGAAAAAAAAAAGTCGTCTTTGAAGGTGCGGGAATTAATGTCTAAAACAGTACAAAGATAAGTTTTTTTTTTCATCCAAAAAGAAAAAAAAACAAGAAAATTTCATAAAAGTGTATTGAGACAACATAGTCATTAACTCCAACTCTAAAATAACTTATTTAGGCATAAACACTTTTATATGAAAATATATATCAACTAACAATATATATAACCATTTCGATAAGAAAAAAAAACTAATTGCTAGAAAAATGAGCGATAGCGATAGTGATTTTGAAATTATAGCGATATCTAATGCAGATGGTGTCATAATTGATGATAAAGAAGCATTGAATGCTGAACTTAAAAAAGTTAAAGCACCGGAAAAAACACCATCTATCTCTGTAAGTTTACCAGACACACAATCTATTCCAAAATCTGAAACAGTCGCTTCACCTAATGATGAGCATTTCATGGATGTTGAAGAAGTAGATAATCCAACCAAAAATGTTCATCATACCATAGTATTGGATTCCCAAGACAACGATCGTGAATCAGCAAATGCAGTTGCTACTGAAAACAATACAGGGAGCTTGAGAGATAATTTAGATGATCCAAAAATGGATGAGATAATGAATCAGTTGGCAATAGAATGTGAAAATGGAAAGTCAAACATTGCACTCTCACAAAATATTCAGGATACAAGATCAAATTATGAACATGCTTTAATTTCAATCCGAAAAATAATGAATTCATTTAGAGAGTTACAATCAAAAAGAAACAATTTACTTATTGTTTTACGAAACAAATTAGCTAAAAAGCAAAAAGCTAATGATACATTTGCAGTTAGCCGACTTTTTGATAAACAGCAACATATTGTAAAGCTTATGGAAACTAACCAATACAAGTTTAAAACCAAAGTTGATGAAGTTACCAGAGTCTTTATGAGCACTCATGATCAAACTGTTAAAAAGCTTGGTACATTCTTCAATAAAGAAGCAGAGCCATCACCACCACTTAAGCATAAAACCACAAACCAAGTAGCTAATTTAAACAAAATAAAAATTAATAGAATGAAGAAGTTAGTATCTAAATTATATGATGGATCGGAGCAAGTTGAGACAGATGACAACTTTTTTGGCACTGCTGAAACTCATGAGTTCAAAAGCGTCAAAGAGCTACCCAGATTCACATCTGCTACTACTCCAACTCAAAAACAAATTTTAGATAGGTTTTTATCAATAAAATCATGTGGTTATAACGTTGATATATTTTTGAAAAAACAAGAGCAATGGATGAAGATTCAGGAAAAAGATAAACTCCTACGATTAGAAAAAAATGTTGGTAACAACGCCAATGATATTGAGAAAGAATACTTGCTAGCTATTCAAGAATATGAATCTAATGATGATACATTAGGTATATCAAGAATCCAAAAGAGAGAATCTCCATTTTTACCCGATGATGTTTTGAAAAATATAGAGCAAACTTCCTTCAATAAATTAGGAATGCGTTATGGTATTGATGACTTAAAATATAGATATTCAGGTTGGCTTGATGAGAAGTTGGACATAACAATAAGAATCAATGACGTGGTAAATGTACCAAGATGTCTAGTCATTGATGACGAAGAAAATTATCCTATTCATTTATTGGATATTAACTATTTCGTCTCTGATTTGATGGAAAAACTTAATACAATGGACACTGCCAATATTAAAACTTTATACAAGGGTTACAAAGTCATTGCAGCTTTGTTGATGAGATGTGCATATGCTACACATGTTCTTGCTACAAATTTGAAAGAAAGAAAACAGTATTACATAAATGAACTCCAGAACCTGCAAAAAAGTAGCTCATTTAATCCAAGATCATATACGTTACCCTCTCCACAACTTCAAGGTAGATTTAATAAGATAGAGACTTTGATTTCACAGTTTGATGCTGGAGATATGGAAACATCAAAAGTCTTGAGCAAAATCCATGCAGTAAATTCCTTTTTGGGGTCGATAAATTTAATTAGAGCACCAAATTTCAAACAATTAAGCAAAACTTTACATGTACAGAGAGTTAATATGATAAAAAGAACTCTTCTGGAAACAGGCAACAAAGAGTTTCAAGAAGAAACTGCTAAAAGATTTAATATTAAAAGCATTCATGATCAAGCTGTTATGGATGGTATGTCAAATGGGCAAATAATTAGTGCTACTGATATTGATGATTTCAACTCATTAATAAAGAGTATGAAAAGAAGAAATGAATCATCAGAAGTGGATACTCCATCTGAAATGAATTGTCAATTAATGAAGCATCAAAAAATTGGTTTACATAGACTATTGGAATTGGAAAGATCAAATTCAAAAGGTGGATTGCTAAGTGATGAGATGGGGTTAGGTAAGACCATTCAGATGATTGCACTAATGGTTGCAAATAGGCAGAGACTCACTGGAGATGGAGATTCTTATACACAAGAAAAATACCCCATTTTAATTGTTGCTCCTGTTTCATTGCTACATAACTGGAAATTTGAAATTCAATCAAAAATAAAAGCTGATTATCAATTCACGATTACAACATTTCATGAAAATAATAAGCCGGAAAGTTTTTCCGAGTTGCAAAATTATGATGTAGTTTTAACATCATACTCAACATTGGGTAATGAGTATAAAAAGCATTTGCCTTTAAATTACGATAAAGATTCAAACAGCTTTTTAGATTCAACAGGAGAAAAAAGAAAATTTCCTTCCTTGCCTACCATTAACTTCATAAAGTCATTGAAACGTCCAAATGAATACGAATCTCCATTTTATCAAGAAAATTCTATGTTCTATAGAATAATTCTGGATGAATCACATGAAATTAAAAATTTAGATACTGGAAAATTTAAATCATGTTCTTTGTTAAGAGCGAAATACAGATGGTGTTTATCAGGTACTCCCATTCAAAATAATGTTTACGATATATTCGCAGTAATAAAGTTCCTAAGAATCAAGCCCTTCATGAAGGATGCCATATTCAAAGAAAAGATTGGAAAGCATTTAGACTTGAAGAAAAATAAAAAACAAAGCGATTCATCCTCTAAAAGAGAAGCAGAAAGATTGTTACAAGGGTTGATATCCACTATATCCATACGGAGAACTAAGGATACCATGATAGATGGACAGGCCTTATTGACTCTACCGGAGTTGAATGATGATAAGGTCATATCAGTTATGGATGAAGATGAAAGATTGATTTATGATCAATTAGAAGCCAACATTGCAGCTGAAGCCCAGTTCTTAATAAGACATTCATCTACACCAGAAGCCAAACAAAGACCAATTTTTACATTGCTTTTAAGATTGAGACAAGCTTGTATTCACTTTATTTTAGTTAAAATAGGTGAATTGAAAAGTGAAATGAGAAAATTGACTGACTCAAACTATTCTCAATCCTGGAAAGGCTTTGTTGTTGATGTCAATAATCAAAGTAGTTCGGTCACATCTGAAGCAAACAAGTTTGTTGAAATGGGTGGCCCTTGTGCTATGTGTAATGAGGTACCAGAAGCTGGAACCACTGAATATTTGCAGAGTAAATATGTTCCAACATGTGGCCATTGTATTTGTGGTAGATGTATTGAAACTGTTGATGAGGAATATCGACTTGTTGATCCTACTGTGGCTGATTTCATGTTTAAATGTCCCAAGTGCACCAGTCAAGTCTTGGAAAATGATTTAATACCTACTGCATTGTTTACTGCTATGAAAAAACAAGGATTAATGAATCACAGGGAATTAGCAATGGCTTATGATGAGTTTGTAAAACATATCGTCAAGTTAAAAACACAAGAAGCAAATATAGATTATGCCACGCTTCCAACAACTGCCAAAATTAAGCAAACAATAGACTTGATTAAGGAAATTAAAGCTGGAGATCCTGAGGCAAAAATATTAATTTTCTGTTCATTTACAACATTTTTCAGTTTATTATCTTTTTTCATCAATAAGGAGCTACAAATGTCTTATGTAAATTTTGATGGAACAATGAATGTGCATAAAAAAAGTGAAGCCATTGAAACATTTAGAAATGATCCGGATTGTTCCTTGATGTTGATTTCATTGAAGGCGGGAAATGTTGGTTTAACATTGACCATGGCAAATCATGTTATCTTAGTTGATCCATATTGGAATCCTTCAGTTGAAGATCAAGCAATAGGTAGAGCCCATAGAATATCCCAAAACAAACCTGTTAAAGTACATAGATTATTGGTTGAAAATACAGTTGAAGATAGAATTTTGAATATTCAACAAAGAAAGAAAGAGCTAGCAGGAGCAATAATCGATGCCCAATCATTAAAAGAGGCATCGGCTTTAGACTCAAGGGAATTGGGTTATTTGTTTGGTTTGAATGCTTTGAATGACAATAGCATTGAAAATAATAGAAGACATATGGCTACTGATGATGCTGAGTTTTATGAATAATTGATAATGTTGATTTTTTTTGTCAACATTGAATATGTATATTTATTGATTTTTTTTATATATAAAAAATGTTGATGAAATCTATTATGTAATACAAAACAATTTGTTTTTTTTTTTTTTTTTTTACTTTAGAAAGTTCAAGAAATCATCTTTATTTCGCTTTTAGGTTTGAAAAAAAAAAAAAAAAAAAAACGCAAATGAATATGAATATTATGCACAGTAAAAATCACTGGTAATATTTAAACGAAGGTTTGCCAAATTCACACTTATAATTTAATTTTTATAATGGCTCAAATTTAGAATAAAAACATATTACTAATGCCATATTATAAAAAACTAATAATAATTACTAAAATACCAACTCATTGAACCAATAGATTTTCATTCCATACAATAATGCCATCCTTATTACAAAGAAAATTGATGCAAGTAAAGCCCCAAGAAGCCTATGAAAACACCAGAACATTGACCACAACTACTAACAGTGGTCACTATCTATCTTTAAGACCACTTATAAACCCTACTGCAGAACAGGAAGAATTTCCATTTGAAGCTTTATTTGGTGGTTTGAATGATTCCGTTATTGTATCTAAGATTGACAACAAAACCATTAAACAAGACTTTCTTTTTGGAATTCATTCCAATAGAATTTTAGGTCTACCTATGCAAAGCTCTCCTGTTCCAACTGTTTGGAAGACATGGGAAAGTGGTGATATTCAAGAAACAGGAACTGTAAACCCTCCTGGCTTAGAAAATGAAGGTGTTGACTTTGTTGAATTGTGGCAACCTTTAAACGCCGATTATTACCAATCAAAAGATGATTATAAAGTAGGTTTAACTGCCGAAAATTCCAGATCAGTTACCTTAAAAATTGACACCAAGGAATTCTATGGTATTGTAACCATTGTTGGTAACATTGTTCAAGGTTTGTTACATAAAAAGGAAAATAGCACTATTTCAGCCATCAGATGTGTTGTTGATTCTGAAACTTTACGTTTTAAGAAATATGAGATTAAGTATGGTGAATCTCTATTACAATTCCCTAGTGAAATTCCAGAATCTTTAGTTGTTGGTTCTTTTATTCACGGTTGGGAAATCATTGAGGTTTAATATTATATATTTGAATATATTTACTTCTAAGATAAGCTAGAGATTTCATATCTTTCAAATAAACCAATATTCGTGTTTTAACAACTATGCATGCTTTAAAGAATTGTATAATTAACAGCTACATAAATTTTTAACAGAATAAGTTGATAACAAAAAAAAAAAATACTCTCAACTTAATATGATCTATGGTAATCTTCTATTTACTTATTTATTTTTAAGCGATCTTAATTTTCTTCGGCAAGTTTTTTCAATACATATTTTCTTGTAAATCTTACCTACAAACATTTTCTTAAAAAAACAAAAAAAATTAGCGAGAGAAAATAAAGGAAATTTCACCATATATATAACATGTCATAAGAATAGTAAATTAAAATATATTTATTATGAAAGAAAAGAATATACTTACTGACCCAATAAGTTACAATGGGAGAGCCTACATTCTCAGTAAGATCTTATATCAAATGGCAGCATGAACCATTGTTTAATGAACCAACTTCCACTTGGGTTTTAACTGCTGCAAATGGTGAATTCGTTGACACAAGAGTAATTCTTGATACAAATAGTAAAAGCAAAAATTGGTTCTTTGCTGGTTCTGAAAAAGAAATAGAGACAAAAGACGGGTATTTATACTCAATACTCTTTGTTGCAACCTTAAATAACTGCAGCGACGATAATAAACAAAGTGAAGATGTTGGAAATTTCAAAAAGCTTGACGCCACAAGTTTGGAATTCAAAATGTCTTTCAGTGAAAGAGATTTAAACACATTAGATTTTGAACATCATCGTTTGGAAGAAGGATTCATGGCAAATCCAGATTTTAATAATCAGATTGAAGATTATCAAGAAATATGGAACACTATTGATCCCATAAATTCTGATCCTAGTCGTTTACTTTCATTAAAAAAACAACACCCAAAGATTAATTCAAAAGTTTACAAATCTTACAACTCTAATGGCGAAGAAGTAGGAAGATATGTGACAGTTGGGAAATTCGGTATTGGAATGTGCAAATTCCAAAAAAATGACTTTGTAGCAGTAAGAACTTTTGAAAATAAATGTGTCTACGAGAGCCAACAAGGGGCTTTTGATTTATTCAATTGTCATGTAAATGGAGCACAATGGAAGTTAACTTATGAGGACTAAATATTATATAATGTCTTAACAATAAAAACTATCTTTGCTTATTCTTTTTCCTCTTCAATTCTATGTTTACCTATATACATGATGTTTTTAGAAACAACTTTGAAAATGGAATTTTCTCACTAGTTTTGCTATCTCCTAAACTCAAATGACGATACCCCATCTTTAGGTTTGATATTTTGATGTATGATTCCCCAAGGCAAATGTGCTCCTTGGTTCTAACCTTGAAGTGTAAGAATGTGAAGTAGGGATATTTTGTTTCAAAAATAATCTTTGCGTTCCATATGGGGTTCAAACCATTATCCTTATAGAGTAATGTTTGTCCTTTAAGCTTGTCCACTTTATATGCATTAAGTGTTTGAAATGATTCTATTAAAGTATTTTCATTGTTTTTGTTTGTAAAAATCTCAAATTCTAATACAATTTCAACATCTGGATTGAGGATTTGAGATATGGTCCCCAATTTCTCCTTGTCGTTACTCATTATCGATTTATTTTGCACTGGTTTTTTAAGAATATAGCAGCTTATCAAGTCAATGGTATAGGTTCTTGGTAAATTATTTTCGTTAAATTTCTTGTAGAAAGATCTCATTTCTTTCACTTTAATTTTTGGTAGAAGAAAATCAGGTTTCAATACATATCCGGAGCTCCATTCAGAAGACTTGTCATCTATAAAAGGCTGAGCAAACATGGCTAAATTGATACATTGACCTAAATCATTTGTTTGCCAATTTGTGGCAACCATTTGAACTCCTAATTCCCAGAAGTCTATAATATTGTTAAAGTTACCAGACTTATATCTTAAAGCATGAGGATATATCCGCATAAAGTAACGTCTATTATGCTTGTCTATGAATAATCTAGTGACAAAATTTTCAGCCATTTTATTGAATCTATTTTCGCTAAATGAAAAAGAATGCTCAATCTTTTTGCTTTCGGGCCATTGAAAGTTATTGTACTTAATTCCATGAATTGCTGCCAGCTCCAGTAATTCAGGAAGAATATCCACCTTTTTCTTATATTTTTGAGTGATATTGAACTTAATACCAGAATCATGTCGAGACATGTCTATTCCTGAAAAGTCATCATCCGAACTAAACACTTCATCATCTTCAGTTTGCTCTGTTTGCTGTGTGTAGATTTTACCTCTCTTAGTCAACTTAATCAAAATGTTTCCTTTCAAGTCATTTGGAGATGGTATTTGAGTTTGATCCTTGAAGCTTGTGTACAGGTAACCATTAAAGTATTCTTTAATTAAATATATCATAATGTATTGATTTTCTGGCTTGCAATGTACTTCAAATGAGACAATTAAAGGAAAAGACGTAGTTACAAATGCATACTTCTTTATAACTTCCAAAACATTCTTTAAGGAAATAGAACTTGTTAATACACCGTGTGTGACAACTGGTCCATTTTCTCCATCCCATACATCTACTTCCACACATCTGCATCCTTTTTGCAAAACTTCAATATATGACTCAATGGTTGACTCGTCCGCTATTTGAGCACCTCTTAAATATGTGTTATGTGACGACGATATAAAATAGCTTGTTATGGGTAAGTCGTAATATCCATCAACAGATACAGAATCATGAAATGTTGATTCATTTTCTAAAATACTTTTGAAAGTTGGAAAATCAACATTCTCTTCAATTTCAAATTGTTTGACCATTTCGATGTATTCACAATCATTATAGTTCTGTACATCTTTCATAAAATTTTCAAGTCCTCTCATGGACAAAAACTCAGAGTCTTCACACTTAATATCGTTAAATATTTTTTCAATATCCTTTCTGCTCTTTAAAATCTTAACAAACTGATAAAACTCAGAGTAGTTCAGCAAGCCATCTTTGTTTGCATCAGCTTGATTAAATATACTCTTAATGTATTTCGTAGATGAGAGCATGTCGTATTTCGCACATATAGCATTCACATCGTCCAAATTCAGCCTTTTCTTCGTACTGTCTACTTTTTGCCAATGAAAGTTTGTAAATTCATCTATGGACGGAACAACTAAGTTTTCCAAAGATTTATGTTTTCTTTGCATTAAATAGAATATAGATTGATAAAACTTTATAATATCCATTCTCTTTGAAGAGAAACAATGTAAAGCCTTCAATTTGTTTGTGGGAATTTGATATATTATTGTAATCCAATTTTTTCCTTGCTCAATTGATATATTGAATTGCTCTCTATAATTACTCGCCTCATCAAACACTCGTACATCACGTATCCAGCTTATGTCAATATATTTGTCTTTCCAGTTTATTAGTTGATTGCCAATTAAACAAAAGGTGTATGCTACCTTTTTTTTCTTAGACACTTTATACAAGGTAATACCTGATTGCCGAAGCTCTTCAACAAAAGACATCATATCCTCCTTCAAAACTTTAGAACTTGGCTCAAATTCTTGCGATTTTGTGGATGAAGTGTTACTAGCCAACAACCGGTTAGCTGTGTTTTTATATAAGAAATTTGCTCTACTCAAAGACAAACGGTCTTCTATTGAAGAAGATAATGATAAATTGCTAAGATCTGGATCCACCAAAAAATTTGAATCTGACACTCTGTTCTTTGATGCTTCATCAGAACTGTCTATATTCTCAAGCATACTTCTTTCAGTTGAATATCCATCCTCATTATTATGTAATTCTAAAATTTCATCTTTCTTTCTAAAGAACTTGAATGAATTATGTAGATATTTTGATTTGAACTTCAAATTGTTCTTAACGCCCTTACTTGAGTTTTGTGATGATGATGTCGACGAATTAAAAGACCCCACACGTTTCTCAAATTTTTTTATTTCTTTCATTTGCTTAGTTTTTCCTTACAAGTTGTTAAAGTTAACTTTTAACATCAATAAATGTAAGCAATCGTATGAATTATATCTTTTTATATATTGATGAACTATTTTTGATATACGTTTGAGTTTAAATTCAATAAGTTTATTTTTTTCTCTAAAAAAAAATGTTGTAGCGTTGATTGTAAGTATATCCGATACTATATCAAAAATTATCTCCAATTATTTTGTTTTATAACATGAAAATACTTGTTCTTCATTCAAAGTTAACAAAATTCATGACCGTAAGCTCTCTATTCAAACTGATAATATAGCTTTAGAAAGAGAATCAGATAAAGGTTATCTTATTTTTTAACAACATATTGAATAAAATAACGTTTAGTTCCACACTTCAAAGACTACCCAAGTATTCCAAGACTGAACATATTCACGTGGCTATAATGAAAATAAGCTTTATAAATATGTAACTTTAATCAAGCATTAATGCTTCTTAAGATATCAGTTGACAAATGAGCTAATCTTTCAAGCGTTCAATATATATAAAGTTACAGTTTCAAAGGTTTGCATTCAGTAAAGGCATTTATTACTGGCAGTGGATGAAATTTTTGTGTCTTGACTATTTGGCATATGAGCTCTGCTCTCTTCCTATCTAAAGATTCTTCCAAACTCTTTAGTTGAAGGAGTGATAAGTCTAAATCAAATGATGATTCATCATAGAATGAGGCTAAATCAAAAATAGGTATCTTGGTTCTTTGCTTAGAAAACTTTATAATAGTTTCTAAGCTCACCTCAAGTCTTTTGTGTGTGCTTAAAGTTGATAAGTCGTTTAATGTTGAATCTCCAAACTCATTGAATGAATCAACACTAATCCTATTCAAGTTGAAGTCTGGGTGGCAAGCAGAATTGTCATTTGATATATGTGGTTGAATATCCTGCAGGAAAAATGTCTTTTGATGCGTGCTCATGGATAAAATATCATGATTTTCATTGCTCATGCTTTGTTCTTCTTCCTCTAAGAACTCTGCACTCTCATTTAAATCCAAATCGCTAAAATCTTTTATTAGTGAGGCTCTCAAATTCATCTTCTGAAATAGAGCTGTGCCTATACTTCTTCTTTTATCATCTCTAGACATTTTTTTATGAGTAGTAATATGTTTTTCATCTTCATTTGTCATGGAAGATACTTTAAATTTTTCATGGTAGTTTACTTTTGGTGCCTCAGACTTATCATTATCAACCACACAAGATTTTTCAATGATATTATGTTTGGATTTAGCTTTTACCCAAGCAAGCTGCAAAGCATTTCTAAATACTTTCACCTGATCATATAGTTGTTCGTTCCAGGAAATGTCTAGCAGATTATTAAGTAGTAGTATGTGTTTGTTTATAATGATAATTTGGTCATTGAGGTCCACTAAATTCACAAATTCTACTCTGTTAAAATTATCCTCAATATATTCCATACAATTATCAAACATTTCCGATAAAGCATTGTGCCAATTTTCCACAGTGATCTTGTTCTCGAACTTTTTTAAACTTAATGAAAGTTGCTCAAACATTTCATCTAATTCAAGATATCTTTTTTTAATAAGAGCAATCATATCAGTAAACACTAAACTACGTGAGTTGTATTTATTATTAAAGGAATCTATTTTCTCACTCAAAAACTCTCTTAATGATTTGAATAATGCATCATTCAACTTTTCAATTTCCAAAAAATCATCAAATATCATCATATCTCTGTGGTTCAAAAACAGCGGCATGCTTTTTCTTTTTTCATGGGAGCTAGATTTTGCATCTGTACTTAGAGTTGAGAGTCTTCTCTCACTAATTGTACTATTTCTTCCAGCCCTGTTGAAGAATACAAAACTGCCACCTTTTTTAGAAAGCTCAAGCAAGCTATCTAAGCTGTGATCACTTTTATAGCAGCATTTCTGTGAAATATCAATGGAACTAAATGCAACTAATTTGTTTAATTCTTTACCTTCTGAAACAAGTTCGGACTTTATATTTGGAATCAATATATCATAAATTTCTTTAAATTCACTAATCATGTTTTTTGTTTCTAAAAAGGTTTCATAATTTTCTTTTAGCGTATGGTAAATTCCAGCATTGCTAAAATATCCACTATTGGCAAGTATTTTATTCATGTTTAAAATAAAGCATGAAATTTGTTCTCTGTGATTATCATAAAACTGCACACACTGATCAAAAGATTGTTCATTTAAAATGTTTAAACGGTTTGACACATCACTTACATCTTCATTGTTGAAAGTATTTGAGCAGGAATTCTCTAGCATCAAATTCGTCAAATTTACTACATTCAAAAAGTTGATGTTCATATTTTTCCGATTGTTGTTAATTATGTACCAGTGTACTTTAGAGTTATAATCTTTTTGGTATCTTAAATCTTGTTTAATAAATAGCTTTTACTCTTTTTCTCTTTTTTTTTTATTAATGTATTTATAAAATTGGATCGTGTATATTTTATTTTTTTATCCTCGCCAAAAAAAACAAACAAAAAATGTATACTGTAGATACGTTTCATAAAATGATCTAAAAGTGGGGAAAAAAAACTATGGAAAATATTTAGTAGCATATTACAATCAGAACATTATTTAAATGTATCTTAAGAGTTTAAATTTTTCATAATATATATACAGGGAAATAAGAAGCTGAAATTAGAAAGCCTAACTATTGAATGCCTGATCAAAAGCCATTATTATCATTTTCATTTTCGCTTTGCTTTTGTTCTATAATCTCGTCATCATCTACTATTTCCTTTTTTTCTTGGTTTTTAGCCATAATATCTTCTCTCAAGAGCTTGCTCAAAGCACTATAGTCATCACTGTATAGCTCCCAAAATGGTCCCACCTCTTCAACATAGCCCTTGTCATTAAGAACAATAACATTTTCCGAGCTCTGAATGGTAGATAGTCTATGTGCAATAGAAATAATAGTGCACTCTCTTCTTTTAACCAACCCAACTAGTGCATCATTGACTAGTTTTTCACTCTTTACATCCAAAGCAGAAGTGGCCTCATCCAAAACCAATAGTTTTGGTTTCTTCATCAATGCTCTAGCTATACATATTCTTTGGGATTGTCCCCCACTGAGAGAGTTACTATTGGAAGATCCACCAGAGATTTTCTCATCGTATCCATTTGGTAGCTGGGAAATGAATGTGTGACAATTGGCTTGTTTGCACACCTCTTCAATATCCTCTTGTGTTATTAGCTTCGCTTCCTTCTCTGTAAGACCGTATAAAATATTTTCTCTAATTGTGCCTGTAATTAAAGATGGTACTTGTTGGACAACTGCTATTTTTTTTCTCAAAGATGATGAGCTAATAGAAGAAATGTCTTGGTCATTTACAATAATAGAACCATGATTAACTGGATAATATTTCAACAGTAAAGACGCAATGGTGGATTTACCCTTTCCACTAGGTCCTACAATACAAACTGAAGAACCCTCCTGAACTTTGAAGTTTAAGTTCTTGAAAATAAAATTGTCAGGTCTCAGTGGATAAGCAAAATCAACATTTTTAAATTCTACTGGGAATCCTGTTCCTATAGTATTTGCTACTTTTCTTGAAGAGAATTTTTTTAGTTTTCCCTTTTGTAAATCTTTATATGGAGAGTTTTCTAAATCGTCATCCAAAATCTCAAATAATCTTTTTCCACTACCTACTGACTTACTTATGGAAGAAAATGCATTACCCAAGTACTGAACAGTAACACTGCAATATTCTATGTACATCAAAAACGCAGTTAAATTACCAATAGTCATTGTTCCACCTGATAATATAGAGTATGCACCCCAGAATAAAGATACAACGACTAGAGTATCCATACCCAAATATGTTATGACACTGAAGTTTGTTTCCAGCAAAGATCTGGTCTTGATCACTTTAAACAGATCTTTCAATCCACTATGATATCTTCTTAGTTCTTTTCTTTCACTGTTATTGACTTTGATGTTTTTTATTGAGTCCAATTGTTCTTGAGCAATTTTACCAAGACCACCAAGCTTTTCGGACCAAGATTTGGATACTTTGACTTGCTGAGCTCCATAGTTTCTGACTAAAAAGAAGTAGATTCCTGACCATATTAAAACAGGTATTGTCATAATTGGACTGATAGATGCCATCATTGCAACTGATATACCATAGAGCATAGTGGATCTTAGTACTTCAGTTATGCTTTGTGAGATACCACTGCTTACTTGTTGACAATCAGCAGATAATCTAGAAAGCAAATCACCAGTTTTGTTTACATCATAAAACTTCATTGTATCTTTGTACATTAAAGATTTCATCAACTTAGATCTGATCTTCAGTGTGACAGTTTCACCCAGTATTTGGCCTAAATATGATCTAGTCCAATAAGAGGCAAAGCATATCAACATCAATAGAGAGAATCCGGCTGAAAATACTCCTATGCTGTATCCCATTACTGTTGTGTCAAAAAATGGAATGTCGTTATCCATGGAGTTTTTAACACTGTCCAGAACTATACCTGTTATTCTTGGTTGCATAGCAAACCCACAGCTTGCTATTAGCGTAAAAATTATTACTGTTATTAAAAGTTTTTTTTCTCTCTGTATAAATTGTATTAGTTTCTTATAATCTTCAAATTTGAAAGATTGTTTATTTCCGTTCTTTTTTTTATTGCTTTTGAATATATTAAACCATTGTTGGTCAGGTTCAGTTTCTTCGTTTGTTGTTTTCTTTTTATCTTCTTTCTGTCTAGGTTTTGATGATTCTGAAAAAAATAATTTACTTTGATGATAAATCATATTTTCCTTTTTTGTAGTAATTTTATAAATATTGTTTGTAGGTCTTGATAAATATCTCATAGATGTTACCAAGAGGGGGTTCTTTGGTAACATTCTATTGTGTATCGGTTTCAAGCTAAAGTTTGCCAAAAGTAGCATCCTATTATTCATCCTTAGCAAAATTATCTTTGATGATTATATCTTATTAAAAAGGTAATTAATAATTGCAGTAGGCTATGACCCTTATTTTTTCAATATTTTGAAGAAATATTAAAGATAATGATGAGTGTGTTATCCTATATATGTAGGCTTCAATAGTAAAGTCTCAATTCCAACAAATTAATTAGGAATAGAAATATAAGAATTAAATATTCTTTTTTTTTTTTTGGTTTAATATGATTCTTTAAATAAAAATTGTAGGATAGCTTAATTGATTCTTATTAATAAAAAGAAGTAAGCTTCATGCATATGAAAATAATAATAAAAAAAATTTTTTTTTTTCTATGTTTCTCTTATAATCCAAGTGTAATTCTCAAATTATTCGGCCTAGATGACAAAATTAAAAGACTAATACCTTCATGAAGGAAATTTTAAAAAACGTGATCATATTGAATCGAAATTGAATATTAATCTCAATCAATAAATCTCTTTCAATTCGTTATTGAATAGTTATAACAGATAGTAGATATCTTGAATCTACTCAAAATTGAGAAGTTAGCTTTATTGAAAGAAAACCCCTAAATCTAAAGTCATATTTGTTTTATATTTCTTATTTTAAATGTTTATATTTTAATATATATTACTTTCCTAATAAATTGAGGTGAAGTAAACAGATTACATTAGTTATTTAAGAAATATGAAATTTTAAAATAAAAAAAACGAGCCTTTATAATACTTTACTCCTATTTCATTATCATTAGAATATTTAATAACAGAAAATATATATATTAATTTATTTCTGTTTTTACTGTAAATTGTGAACTGATTCTACGGTTATTAAAAATAACAAGTCACATTAAATATATTAAAACTATGGCTGCTTTCCTTTCATATTATTCATTCATAATCTCAATAAGGTAAACAAAAAAAAGTCTCAATAACATCTTATATGATACATTTCTATGTTTTACTTAAATTTGTAATTTATTTTTTTTGTAATTTATTTGTTCAAAGGAACAGGTTCACTAGCCTTACCATTTTCAAATCTAATAATTTTAACATCAGTCTTAGATCTTTCTAAAACCTTGTTAGTTTTTAAGTTGCTTTTCAAGGCATTTCTCAAAGTAGCAGCTTGTGTAGCAACAAACTTGTTATAGGTGTAACCAATAGATCTCCAAGAAGCAGTCATTATTCAATTTATGTATATATTATATTAAAGATATGGATGTTAATCTTGGTAAGCAGTTAAAGAGTTTCTTTTCTAAATTTTAGAAAAAGAAATTCTAACTTCAATTAAAAAAGTAATTTGATATTTTTAATGTGGGAAAAAAAAACAAAGTTTGTATGCCACTTGATATTTTTTTTTTCATTTCCTCTAAGAAAACTAATGTAGGTAATCATAGAGAGAGAAAAAAAAAAATTTTTTTTCTATTTGGGGAATGAAATTCAAATTCTGACTGGTGCAAAAAAAAAGAAAGGATCAAAGCTATTAGTAACATTATGGTAGCGCCATCATAGCTAAAATTTTATGCTCGCCTATTCTGTAAAGAAAAAGATATTTTTCTAATGATTTAAAAAGGATTGAAACATATTTTCGACACCATAAGACCATGAATCCATGATTATCACCTCTTCTATAATTTATCTACTACCCATCTAGATTATACGAATTCATACATAAGGTTTAACAAACTGTGCTAGATATGTTTAAACTCAAAAAAATAGTTTGAATTTGAACATGTTTATGGATATAAGTTGTTTTTTATTTGGGTCAAAAAGATTCGATTTATGTTGATATGCTCTGCCCCCAGAGTTGGAATAAGCAAACCTTTTCTTTTATTCTTGAAGTAATATCTATAATAGTAAGATATTTCTACTGTGCTTACTTTAATTTATTCTTTATCATATAATACAATACACAAGCTCAACCAAGGCCACTTTAAACCTAAAATACTGTCTAACAAAATATATTTTCTACCATGTCAACTCTTAGAAAGGAAGTGATTGAGGAAATAGTACATAAACATACTTTTCCTTTTTTTATTGTAAATATAAAGAGGCGTAACAAATGTTTTGATTTTGGGTCTTAGTATGTAAGATTTGAAATTCTGTTTTTTTATTGGGTGATGTCAAACGTATATGGAGTTTGTAATTATAATGATCCATAAAGTATCGAAATAGTGAGGATGATGGATTTTATGTTTCATTACATTACAATTCATTGCACATCAATTCCCATTTTGGACAACTCTTTTCTAAAAAGACCATCGTATTTCTCTAATTATATAGACCAAACTATCATCATAAATTTTTTTAATCAAAATGTTGATAAAATTAGTCTTCCGCTAACAATTTTTATTAGCAAAACTGTAGTCATTATTTCTCGTGTCATTCCGATAAATATTAGTTAGTGATTGTTTAAAGATGGAATATAGCAATTATGCTAATACATTCAACAGCATGTGCCTTTTTGGCTTAGAATATCTATGAAATATATATTGAGCCTTTTTTTTTTGAATTGTTGATAAGTTGGCAAAACTTGACTTACAATATTTGCAGACAGAGCAGGATATTAAAATTTGAATACTTCATCAGCCATTTGCATCACTATAGTAATAATTCAAACTCTTGATTTTTTAAGTTTTTTGTATTGACCTGCTGAATTTTATAACCTCCTAAATATTTCTTGAGTTTCCTCAATCCACATTATTTAAGATATTATTGTTTTGTGACAAAAATTTAGCAGTATAGTGTACCAAATTGAGTTTAGTCTTTAATTTATTAGAGCAAATATAGAGGAGGGCTACAAATATAAACATCATCGAGAAAATATATGAATACGAGAAGTTATCTTGATAACAAAACCTTCACTTCACTAACCAAATAAAAAAGAGAAAAAGTACGTCACTAGTATATATTTACAGTCTTATACATATTTTCTTTTTTCTAAGAACTTAAAACTCAAGAATGATATCGCTCCCTAATTTCACAAGTTGAAATAGTAAATGACTTTTTATATCGCAAAAAAATTACATCAGTCGTTGTAGTCGTTGATTACCATATCCGCATAAACCATGACCAAACGCATAATTTGCAAATACGCATAATACCAAAATTTTTGACTTTCCTGTGCTACATATATAATTATTAATTTTTTTTTCTTTCTTTTTTTTTATTTATGAAAAATATTTAATTGAATGGCATCGTTTAATGGAAACTTTAACATCTGTTATTCAACTTTTTCTAAATAAAAAAACAAGTTTGATTTCCAAACCCAAACGTAACCAATCAAAAAAATGGCAAAGAAAACCTCCAAGAAGGATAAAGAAGCCAAAAAAGCTAGGGCACTATTGAAACAAGAAAAGCAAAGTAAGAAGAGTAGTAACAAAGAACAAAAGTTAAGCAAGAAATTTAATGATGACTCAGATAGTGAAGATGAAGACTTGGATACCATCCTTCAAAAATTTAAAAAAGAACAAGAGCAATATTTAAAGATTGAAACTAGTTATATCAATAAACCCAAGCATAGAAACAATGGTTGTATGGTTGCCTCTCAGCAAGAAGTTCTCATCTTTGGTGGTGAAGCTTTAATAGAAGACAAATTGCACTTCTATAATGACCTGTTGGTATACAATCCAAAAAAAAATTTGTGGAGACAATACCTATCTCAGAACTCACCAAACAACAGATCCTCTGCCGCAATGGTTTACCATCCAAATTATAATCAATGCCTTCTGTTTGGTGGTGAATTCTCTTCTCCAAAACAACAGCAATTCTATCATTACAAGGACTCGTGGATTTTAGATTGTAACACTAAAGAGTGGGAAAAACTTGAATTTCCCAAATCAATGAAGGTTCCACAAGGAAGATCTGGTGCTAAAATGACATACTGGAAGAATTATGCCTTAATGTTTGGTGGGTTTAAAGACACTGGTATTGAAACTGTTTACTTCCAAGACTGCTGGGCTTTTGATATGGTGGAAAGAACCTGGAAAGAAATTGAGTATCCTAAAAACTCTCAAATTCCAGATCCAAGATCAGGTTGCTCTTTAATACCCTTTGATGATGGGATTGTTTTGTATGGTGGTTACACTAAAGTAAAAACAACAAAAAAGAATATTTCCAAAGGAAAAATATTGAATGATATGTGGGTTTTAAAGAACTTTTCGTCAAATGATTTGAACAAAGTAAGATGGGAAAAGAAGAGAAAACAAGGTGTTCAACCTCCAGCTAGATGTGGTGCTTCTTGGGTTTGCCATAAAGGAAGAGGTGTTCTTTTTGGTGGTGTTTATGACTTTGAAGAAACCGAAGAATCTCTTGAATCAGAATTTTACAATGATTTATTTGTATATTCACAAGATATTAATAGATGGTATAACTTGAAACTGAAGAAAACCAAGAATAAATCCAACAATGATAACAATAATTCCAAAAGTAAAACTGAAAAGGCCAAGTCTAGCAAAGAGAGAAACATGGAACTGGAGAATATATTAAACTCTATTTTAGAAAAGAACAATATCTCAATTGATGAAGAAGCTCAAATTGATCCATCTAACCTAAATGATAAAATGAATAGAATGTCATTAGACTCTGATGATGAAACAGAGTCAGATGATGAAGATGAAGAGTTTGCTGATAAAGAGTCCGTCAAAAAGTTTGAACCAAGAGAATCTTTAAGCTTGCCACATGCCAGATACAATTCATCTACTGCTGTGTTGGGAGACAATTTATACATATACTCTGGCCTTTGGGAACTTGGAGAAAAAGAGTTCTCTATAGATTCTTTCTACAGTATAGATTTAAATAAATTAGACTCTGTAAAAACTTATTGGGAAGACCTGGATGCAGTTTTGAAGGCTGAAAGAGAAGGTATTGAAGATAGTGATGATGACTTTGATTATGAAGATGATGATGATGATGATGATGAGGAAGTGTCAGACGAAAAACTTGAAGCTGTTGATAACATTGAAGCTGATGAAGAAGCTGATGAGGATTACGAATTCCCAGATGAAAGACCATGGTTACCACATCCAAAACCTTTCGAAAACTTACGTGCTTTCTATTTGAGAACTGGTGCAGAATTCCTACAATGGATAATCAACTCTAAATCGAGTGCTCTAAACCATAAACTCTTGAAAACCAAGTCTTTTGATCTATGTGAAAGTAGATGGTATGAAAGAAGAGAAGAAGTAAGAATCATGGAAGATAAATTTGAAGAAGAATTTGGTGTATCTGGAGTAGACGTGATAGAAAAAGATTCCACCTCAAAGCAATCTGGACCTTCAAAAAGAAGATAAGATTTATTAACTTATCTTTGTTGTTACTTTTAGAAAATATGTAGACTTGTTAATATCATAAATTACTTGCATACTAATTGATATTTAAGGCGGCTTGTTTATCTTGTATTTATCTTTTTTTGATAATAAAGATATATATATCTAAAATTTAAATTTTCAAGTCGAAAACTCACAGATACTAATGAGTCTTTCCTAAGTGGCCCAAAAATAAAACTTAGTTAACAAAATATATAAATAGTATAAATTATTTTTTCTTTATTTATTGCAAAAAAGTCAACATATTTTTACTTATAGCAATTTTATAATTTTACCAATCCAAAAAAGCCAAAACTTTAAACCATTTTGAAATGTTTCCTTAATAACGTGTTTTATCAAATGTCAAGTTTAAAATAAAAACGTTTCAAATATCACCAAAATGATCACACGTGTCCTTTTAGCATATAAAAAAAAATCGCGTAAAGTTAACTACGAAAAAAACAAAAAAATGCTAACGCGAAGTAAAACTTTTCAAAGATGACAATTTCACTTTTTTTTTCTCATTGCATTGTTATTTACATATATGAAGAGAGTTCATATATTATGTAATCAGTTAATAGAAACATTTTCAATAGAGATAGAAACAAAGGATTATATACAATCATCCAAACGTATTGGTGTTATTCAAAAGTAAAAATGGAATCTTTGTTGGAAGACAATGAACAAAAACAGCCCGAAACTATCGATGAAGAATACGCTCTGTGGAAAAAAAACTCTGAAAGTATGTATGATTTTGTTTCAGAAACAAAATTGGGATGGCCTAGTATGGTTGTAGAATGGCTACCGACTCCTGACCAAAATTTGGAGAGACAAGAATTACTTGTAGGTACTTTGACCGATGTTAATGAGCAAAAGCCTAATGTTGACAATAGAAATTACTTAAAATTCTGCAAAATAGATTATCCATCTGGTGAAAAACAAGCATTAAAAGTTTTTAAGAAAATTGAACATGAAGGAGAAATTAACAAGCTCAAGATTAATTCTTTTGATTGCAATATAATTGCAACTATAAACGAGAAATCTGAAGTTAATATATTTGATAGAAAAAAAGGGTTTTTGAGCAAGTTAAGCGGTGTTCATAATGAAGATGAAGGATTTGGATTAAGTTTCAGTAAGCTAGAGTCGAATGTTTTATTATCCGCTGCATCAGATGGAAAAAGAGTCTTATGGGATATAAGCAAAATGTCAAAAATTATTGAAGATGACACTCATACAGCAAGTGTTAACTGCATAGAGTTTTCTCCTTTGAAGAAAAACTTGTTTGCATCAGTATCTGATGATAAAACTTTAATATTAAGTGATACTAGAGAAAGTACCGAATCTTTTAAGTCTGTTCAATCACTTGCCTATAATTCTGTTTTAAATGCTGTTTCTTTTTCTCCATTTTCTGAAAACTTGCTTGCATGCGGTGGTGAAGACTCCTTAGTTGCATTATACGATATTAGATATTTTAAAAGCTCACAACCTTTACATCTTATGGCAGGTCATGAAGACAATATTACAAATATTCAGTGGGCAGATTATCAAGATGGAATCCTAGTTTCATCAGGTGAAGATAGAAAGTTAATTTATTGGGATATAAACAAAATTGGAAATGAACAAACTCCCGATGATGCTGAAGATGGAGTTCCTGAAAAGATTTTTGTTCATGGTGGGCATCGTTCTATTATCAATGATTTTAGTCTACACCCATCTATACCATGGTTGACTGTCTCGACTGAAGAGGAGAATTACACTCAAATTTACCAGCCTACCGAAAAAATAACAAACCCTGATTGGATAAAAGATATTAGTCTATATGACTTAGAGAATTAAACTATGATATATACTAATTGAAGTTTTTTACTATTATTCTGATTTGGTAACAAGTTATGGCAAATATAAAGTAAAATAAAGTCATTCATTCATTTTGAAACCTTGGCTGCTGCTTCTTCAGCTTTTTTCTTTTGTTTAGCTCTTATAGCTTCAGCATCACTTTCCATTCTTTGTGTTTTGGAACCTTCCTTCTTTTTGTTTTTAGCATTTTCTTGTTGTTTTTTAAGATTCTTAGCTCTAGCTAAATCTCTTTGGTTGCCTCTTGCCATTGTGTATTGACAAACGTATCTTGTGGTTTGGTGATAGTTTTCAAAATAAAATAAACGACAAATAAGGTGGCTTTATCAAAAAAAAAAAAAAAAAATGAAAACAAAAAGAGAAACATTTGTAACCTGAAGTAAAAGATAAACAAGCTACATAAATTAACAATATTTTATATATCTTTTAACTATACAGCCTCACTTTTTCTTTCTCTAATATTTACTTAATTTCCACATGCCAAGTCAATAGTGTCTTCAAATTTGAGGATAAACTCATCCATTTCATAGCCTTCAGGATAGGTTAAAGTTATATTTAATCCATTCATCTGGGTGGATGTTAAACTTACAGTCAAAAAAGCATGAGGATTCGATGACTTAACAAAAAATGCATCTTTCAACATGTAGTTTGACTCTTTAGGGATTTCTAAGCTTTCTTCAACTAAGTCATTAATTTCAATAACTTTGTCTATTAAATACGTGTTTGATGCTGCCATTTTCATTCTTTTTATATCATCATCGTTTAATCCACATCTGTTCCAAGCATTAATTCTAGCTCTGATACTAGTCTCAAATAGTTTGGATATATGTTCAAAGTTAAAATCAAGAAGTTTTTCTTTGAACTCTGGATCCTCTAGAGGAAATCTGACATTGTTTGCATCATATCCGTTATAAAAATCGAAATCCAAAAAATTCTTTGATGTAACATAAGAAACAGGACATTTTACAAGAATATTTTTAAAGCTTAATAGATCTAACTCTGATTTACTGACTTTTCTCAGATTATATGGGAATTGAAACAAAATATCAGACTGTTCACTGCTTTTAGAAACATCTAAACACATCATTACTATTGTAGCAATAAAACTTTTCAAACTAATGTCTTCATTGTACAGAAATTTTTTCAGTCTTTTGTATTTATCTTTAGATATATTACCAAAAACAGAGTTACCACACAGATCACTGTATTGATTGTACAAATTATGAATTTGTAAGTGATTTGTTGGTTGGTAACCTCTTAATATATCTATAGATTTTTTTATCCCCTCAGTGTATATCTTTTTAAAGAAAAACTGGGTTTGTGAGTTTAAAATATCTTTACCTATACTAGGTATAAATAATTTACTACTATCATAAACAGACTTGGGAATCTTTAAATTTCTATAGTCTCTATTTATGAAAAGTGTATCAATAACTTCCATGTTCTCAGAAATATTAATCAAGTCATGCTTTGCTCTATTGATAGCGATTTGCATAGCCCTTTGCATATTCATCATTGAAAAAGCATCAAATATGGTCTCGTTCCCATGGAAAATGAGCATGTTCTCGTCAATAAGAAACAGTCTCCAAAGAGGTTTATTGATTAAGAAAGGTTCATTATTAAATATTTCCTTCAATAAAGGAAGCGGTAAAGAGTGGTAGCATTCGATTTTTTCATCTACCAGCGATGGAAAATCAAGCTTAGTTAAAACATCATTAACAAAAATCTTTTCCAATGATTGCAGTTTTGCATCTGCATTTAAAGTTAATTGCAAAATAATATTTTCTTCTATTAAATATTTCAACGCCAATTTTATCAGAGCGCATTTCTCTCCGCCTGCTAAACGCACAGTCTTTACTGATGAAAGAGTGGCCGTATCATCTTTTAACATCTCTTCTTCTTCACGAGAAGTGTAAACACTTGCGGATACAATCCCATTTCTTTTTGATTGAAAAGTTTCTTCAGCAAACCATCTTTCAATTTCACTCAAATTTCTTGTTGCCATGTCTTACAAATTAAACTGGTTTATCATTACATTTTTTGTTTTTTTCATTTTAAATAGAATTTCAGAGAAAATAGTTATTTTTCCATTATATACTATTCAGGAAATCACCTGAAACAAACATATTTAATGTTGATATATCGTTTATATTATTCAAAATAAGAAAACAATTAGCAGCAGGATTCATTTCGTTTTCAATATTCAGCATTTAGCTTTTATTTAGCCCTCCTACTAATTTATGAACTTAAAATAGAAAAAAAGACAAAAGAAAAACGGTTAATAGTAAGAAATAATATTAAAAGGGGGAGAGAAATTACTTGAAGAATATTCCATTCGTTTAATAATTAAACTCATCTCATCGTTTATAAAACATAGAAAAACTAATTAAACTTTACAAAAAATAAAATAAAAGAGTTTGGGTTCATGCGATAGGTGTTTACAAAATTATCTTTTCAATATTAGTATATATTCAATATTTTGGATTATAATTGTAAATAGCTTCGTTACTAGTCTTAAAAAATTATTAAAGTAACTATTTACTGAATTCTAAATAACTTTGTCTCTTATTATTTATCCAATTGATTAAATCTAAAAAGTATGTTTGTGGTAATTTGCTGTCAGGATTGATGATCCACTCTTCCATCAATTTAGTATAGTGTTCTTGAATCAAAGTGTAGTTATACTTATTTTCAATGTTACCTGAGTTCCAGATTAATTTGGAATAAAACAAAGTTATATTAGAAGCTGAACTATAAAATAGCTTCGAATAAAGACCAGGCTTTCCATTGATTAGTTGATCATCCAATTCAGATAATTTGGAAACTAAAAATCCAACAAAGACATTTTTGTCGTCAATATGAGTAACTTTTATTTTTGTAACCTTTGTTTTTATTAGCTTGGCAATTTTATCTGCTAATTGCTTATTTGTTGTAGTTCTTATGCATGTGATTAAAGGTTTAATAAAAAAAGAAATTCTGCTCATAGATCCAATTACAGCTACATGGTTGGATTCCTCTAATTTCTCCAAATGTGCTTCTGTAACCTTCACAGATATTTCAACCAAATCAACAACTTTAGATTTTATCGAGACAACTGTCTCTCTAGCATTTTGTACTTCCTCTTTTCTCTTATTTCCAGTGTTGATACTTGTTAAGGCTTCTTTTCTGTGTTTGAATATATTTGATAAAGTCGAATCAAGTTGGAACATTTGTTCATCGTCTAATAGCTCTTCTTCCTCTTCCTCGTCCTTGTCATCTTTTTCAGATCCGCTGGAATCATCGTTTTCCATTAATAATGCGTCATGGTTAACATTCCCATTTTCATCTATGATACCCGAAG
Source organism: Hanseniaspora guilliermondii (assembly GCA_036287555.1). NCBI lineage: Eukaryota > Fungi > Ascomycota > Saccharomycetes > Saccharomycodales > Saccharomycodaceae > Hanseniaspora > Hanseniaspora guilliermondii. The sequence continues at coordinate 457,927 of CP143013.1, read as the reverse complement.
GTAAATTCAAAGCTTTAGCTAAAGCATTGGTAGTTTCCAATTCTATTTTTGAAACTTTATCATTATCAGACGCACTATCCTCTTCCATTTCCATATCAGACATATCATCTATGTCGATATCTTCATCAGAGCTATCATCTTCAGATTTACTTTTATCGGTGTCTTCAGAATGATCAGATTCTTTTATAAGTTCTTCATTGTCACCTTCTTCAACAGAAGCTTCAAGTTCATCACCAAATAATTTGTCAAATCCACTTTTGTTTTCTCTAGCTGATAAGACATCTGTAAATGCTTCCATGAATTGAGCATAGCTTTCCACGCTCTCTTTTTGAAAAACTTCCATGATACTCTTAAATGATGAAAAAATGGCCTTTTTGGAAAAACTGTGTGAATCTGACAATAAAGCCAAATATATCTCAGACAATCCAGTCCATATATTTTCCTCATTGTCAATGATTTTCTTTTGATAAAATATTAACAAATCATCTAGGATTTGTAAGCAATCGGCATTACCAGCATAAACTCTAAGAATAACTAGTTCAATCAATGTCTTTAGAGCTTCCAGTAAAGTAGCTGCAGATCTGTCATCGGCAAGAGTATTTTTAATATCAACTAAAACACTGACAGCTTCCAGTTTGATTGTTGACAATTGTTCATCAAGGCTGAACAATAAGCTCTTATAGTCTTCGGATTGTACAACGTATTGTAAAATATAATTCATTATATGCTCATCACCTGTAACAAGCAAATCATTGACAATGGAATGTATCCTGTCATTAGCAATCACATGAATATTATTCAAATCTTCTTCGTCGTAATCAAAGTCTTCATCAGCTTGTTGAAGTTCAGCATTAGTCTTGAAAAATGCTAAGTCACACAATTTATTGATAGCATATAGAGCCCAGTTCTCATGATCATCCACAAAAATTGTTTCTTTATGAGATTTCAGGAAATGAAGCAACTGATCTATACAGAACTTATACTTCTTAATACTATGTTCAGTAACGCCTTCATTGGCAATGTTTTGACAAATGTCAGATAATTTCTTAGATACCTCCTTTTTTCCGTTAAGGTCAATACTTTTTGAGGAAATCAAGGTACTGCACAGTTTGGATTTTGTTAAAGTATCAAAGTTAACAAAAGTTTCGTTATCTGTGTCTAATTGCCATATTTGAAGCAAGAAATGTGTTATTTCTGAAGGGTTTTTTTCAAGGAAATCGCTAATACACTTTAATACAGAATTAGCCTGACTATGTAACATTCTATCTGACTTGGACAGTTGATTTATCAATACTCTGGAAAAGTTTTTCAAGCAGAAGAGCTTAGATATACATTTGAAATCAGTAGCAAATAAACATTTAACCATTTCAAAACCTAAGTATTTTCTCTCTGTGGATGCCTTCTCGGAAAAATAAGTTTCATCAATAATTTTATTCATGAAATCATTAATAGTGAATAAATTAGCTTTTGCAGTTTCTTCCAAAGAGCTTTTCTTTACTTTCTTTGTGGATTTAATTGAGAAATCATTAGCATTAAGCTTATTTAGTTGGTTGATAACTATAGAGTAAGCAAAATGCAATCTAGGAGTCCAAAATCCTTTGTTGTTATTACCTGAAGTTTGATCTTTGGTTGCAATTATGTCTTCTCCTTTCAATACCTTTGTCAAGTATGTTATATTGGATCTATCAAATGGGTTTTGACTAACCCAGTGTAGATTTTTCATGTTGACATCTTGAACAGTCTCAAGATTTTTGTAAACATCCCCTTCAGAAAATATCATCTTTGTATAAATAGCAAGTCCTTCTAAAGACATTGTTAATTTTAAAACATCCAGTTTTTCAACAATAAACTTTCTAAATTTCATCTTAATATCGGAATGTATTTCAGAATCGTTCAAGATTTTCACAACAAATTCAAATATAGCAAACAAAGCTGACTCTGAGATCCAAGATTTGTAAAGATGCAATTTGTAAAGCTCATCAATATACTCACCAATGACATCATAATCAAGCTCAGTCTTATCGTTATTAGTAAAGAATAAGCTCAGGTACAACGGTTGATTAGATATTATTTGTAAACCAAATAATCTTCCAAATGCATTACCACGTTCTTCTTTCCCTTTAATTTTTTTATTCTTAGTGTTATTAGAAGATGCATCCTTAGTGTTCAAAGCCAAGTGTTCAAATAACTTTTGATAAATACCTTTAACAAATTTTGATTTTGATATGTCTTTGTACTCATCAAGATCTAAATATAAAATTTCTCCTAAGCATAATGAATATCCTAGTCTAGCAAATCTTTTGTTTGATGATAGTGCTTTGATAAGTCTTTGTATAGCATATTCTTTCTCAATTACATAAGTTTCTTTATCATCTTGTTTAAGAGATGTTAGAGTTTTTATAATCTCGATGGTTGACTGCAATCGTTCTTCTTCGAAATCAGAAGCAAGTTTCTGATACAATTCTCTGTTGACCTTAGATATCATTAGTGATCGTTTGTGGTTAAGATTTTATTTATTTAAAGTGAATTATGAAGAGTCTTCAAACTGTTAATTATAAAAGGGTTGATGCAAGCAACTTTAGAAATACTCTGGACTTTCTTCTTTTTTTTTTTTTGATGAGTGACAATATATTTAAAGAACATTAATTTCTTTTTTTTTCTCTCTCTCTTTAAGAAAAAATGCAAGAAAAAAAGTTACATAAAATAAATACATTACTCAAAGGGGTAATTTCTATGCTAGGCTCTTAAGTTTAAAATCCGATATATACTAATTTTAAGTAGTGGCATCTTCAATTGCCTTTAAAACCTCTGTGATAACAGCATCAACAGATTCCATTGAACTAGATTCTGCATATATTCTAACAACGTCTTCAGTACCACTTGCACGAACAAATGATCTTGTTTTCTTGGAAGAATTAGGTGCAGATACTATTTGATTAATAGAGTCTTGCAAACCTTCTGGCTTGGATAACTGTCTTTCGAAATCAAAAGTTTTGAATTGTGTTCTGTCTGGAACAACACACTTAACCAATCTATTTGGTAAATCTGTATATTTTGAAAACCATGTCTTAGCGTTTATATCCAAATGAATCAATATAGCAACTATAACAAACATATCGGTAATAGCATCTCCAACAGCTTGGTTTATCAAATTAACAAATAATGACAATTCAGTTAAGTTTTCTTGCTTTAATTTTGTAATAAACAAATCATTAAATATTACTGTTCCATGACCATTGGCTTCAAAATAGATACCTACATCAAAGTTCTCAACTGCATCATGATGAAGATTTTTGACACCTGTTTTAGCACACTTGACATCAAGTTTAAGTTCTTCAGTTATATAGCTTGTAGAGTTCCCATTGGCATAAGCTGTTTGTACTATACCTAATTTGATGTCTTCCCAGAAATTTTTTGGTGTTTTTTTTATGAAATATTCACCTATCAACGTAGCCATTCTATCACCATCTAGAAGGCAAAAATTAGAATTCTCATCAAGTGCATAAAAAATTATTCTATCAGCATCACCATCAAGAGAGCAGAATAAATTTTCAGGATTCATAGCTAATGCTGGGCTAACACCTTGTGGCAACTTCTGGTTGGTCTTTACAAAGTCAGCACCACAATCAACATTAAGCTTAGAGAAATCCTTATAATCAGTGTTGATCAACTCTATTTCAAGTTTATCTGTTTTATTCTCAAAGCTTTCTTTTAATTGATTCAACTGAACTGCACCAACACCATTAGCACAGTCTATATAAAGTTTTTTAAACTTTGAATGAGTTGATTTGTTTAAAATATTAATAAATGGTTGAAAAAATTCATTGAAGTACTCCTTTGGAAGATCATATTTATTACTTTGTTTTAGTAATGTGTGCTTTCTAACAATAAAGTGAAGTTGAGGAGTAGTAACAACACCATAATCAATAAAGTTAACTGATTTTTGAAAAATTTTCACTACATTGTTAAAAAATTGCTTACAAAATGTAACTAATCTGTAGCTTGACTCTCTGGTATCTCTACCGACAATTATCTTTATATCTTTGTTATAAATATCAACATCCTTTAAGGCTTCTGAGGCAATTACAAAAAAAGTGTTTAAGAAAGTATCAAATTGATCTTCTTTAACAGAATTTGCTATCGAGGTTACATATTTTTCCCAACTTTGTGGTAACATCTCACCTTTCGGTTCAATAGTTTTGAATCCATTATCTTGAGGTGGGTTGTGAGAAGCAGTTATCATAATACCAATAAACTCACCACAGTAGAGAGTTCTTAAAAAAGTAATCAAGCAAGTGGCAAATAAAGGTATATCTAATTTTTCGTTATGCATTCTAAACCCAGAAGTTCCATACACAAATGTTTCAGAACTGGATATTGGATTTGAAGCCAATGATTTGAATGTTGATTTTAAGTAATCAATATTTAAAATTGATTTCAAAAATAATGAAGTGCTCATTTTACTGAAGTTGATGGTTTTTCTTGGATTGAATATATTATTTAGCCATGATCTCAAAAGCCAATTTGAATGATAACTGAAGAAGAAAACAAAAATAGAAGAACCCAATGGGGGAAAAATTATCATTAATTAGTTTTGAAAAAAGTGTTTACATACGTATTTCCAAAATCAGAAATAAGATTTAAAAAAATTTTTTATTTGTTACATGCAATATTCTAAATTTTTTTGCAGGTTAATAAAGATCATAAATACACTAATATCGCCACTAATTTAGAAATCATTTAATTAAGATTTAGTCTTTAAAGTATATAATAAATTCAAAATTGTACCTATATTTGTTTACATCAATCTTAATCATAAGCTTTTTTGACTTTGTTTTACATTTACAAATATTTTCCATTTGTAAACACAAAGTTTTTTAAAATTTTTTTTCAAAAATAAAAAAAAATAATTTTTTATATTTTTACTTAAAAGGCGCTACCATACAAATAAGCCGATATTCGCTGTTAAATCTACTGGAAAAAAAATATATGTAGTGATTATTGAAATTTTAATATTAATTTTTTTTTTTTTGATAGAAAAAAAGAGTGATTAAAGAGTATATGTGAAAAATGAATAACTTTACTAATGATTCAAATCATAATATATAAACTAATTCTAACTACTCTATGTTTTAAGTACTTTTAAAAATAATTCTATATTAGAATAATAACAATCAAAAAAGAATTTGTTTTTTTTTTTTTTCGTTTTAAGGATATAATAGTCAACAGAAGTTTTAAAAAAAAAAAAAAAAATTATATATAAACCAAGCTTTCATAAAAAAAAAATATTAACATATCCATAAAATTTGCAACGAAGTAATTATTAATACTTTTTTAATACTCTTTCCCTAATTATTTATTATCTTAGTTTTTTTTCAACCTAAAAAATCAATATTATCATGTTAAAACATACATTGAAACAAGTTCAACCAGTTAGCATTAGTTTAAGATCATTTTCCTCAATGAGCAAACAATTACAAGAGTTTAGAATCGAAACAGATGCTTTCGGAGAGATTAAAGTTCCAAGTGACAAACTTTGGGGTGCACAAACCCAAAGATCTTTTGAAAATTTTAAGATTGGTAGAGATAACTGTATTATGCCAGAACCAATTATTAAATCATTTGGTATCTTAAAGAAATCTGCAGCCATTGTCAATGCAGAAATAGGAACTCTACCAAAGGACATATCCGAAAACATCCAAAAAGCATGTGATGAAATTATTGCTGGTAAATTAAATGATCATTTCCCATTGGTTGTTTTCCAAACAGGTTCCGGTACTCAATCCAATATGAACTCTAACGAAGTAATCTCAAACAGAGCCATTGAATTAATGGGCCAACCTGAAAACAAGGGTAAAAAAATAATTCACCCTAACAATCATGTCAACCAAGCTCAATCTTCTAATGACACATTCCCAACTGTTATGCACATTGCTGCTACCTTGGAAATTACCCATCATTTACTTCCTGAATTGACAGCTTTGAAGAATTCATTGCAAGCCAAATCAGAAGAATTTGCTCACATCATCAAAATTGGTAGAACACACTTACAAGATGCCACTCCATTAACTTTAGGTCAAGAATTCTCAGGTTATGTTCAACAATTAATCAATGGTATTGAAAGAATTGAAAAGACTTTGCCAAATTTGAAGAAGTTAGCTCAAGGTGGTACTGCTGTTGGTACTGGTTTGAACACCAAGGTTGGATTTGATGTTAAAGTTGCTGAAGCTGTTTCAAAGGAAACTGGTATTGATTTTGAAACTGCTCCCAACAAATTTGAAGCTTTAGCTGCCCATGATGCCATTGTAGAGGCTTCTGCTGCAATTACCACTGTTGCTACTTCTTTGTTCAAGATTGCTCAAGATATAAGATACTTAGGTTCCGGTCCTAGATGTGGTTACGGTGAATTGTCCTTACCTGAAAATGAACCAGGTTCTTCTATTATGCCAGGTAAAGTCAATCCTACACAAAACGAAGCATTGACTCAAGTTTGTTGTCAAATAATCGGTAACAACCAAGCTATTATATTTGCTGGCACACAAGGTCAATTTGAATTGAACGTTTACAAACCAGTCATGATATTCAATTTGTTGCAATCTATTAGATTGATGGGTGATGCATGTAATTCCTTCAGAGTTCACTGTGTTGATGGTATCGTTGCTAATGAAGAAAAAATCAGCAAGCTATTAAACGAATCTTTAATGTTAGTTACCTCATTGAACAGCAAGATTGGTTACGATATGGCTTCTAAGATTGCCAAGAATGCACACAAGAAAGGCTTAACATTGAAAGAGTCCACTTTGGAATTAAAGGCATTGACATCTGAAGAATTTGATGCCATTGTCAGACCAGAAAATATGATTGGTCCAAAACCTTAAAGTGACGTCATGAACACGTTGGCCTCTTTTTTAGGTTCTATCTTCACCTTTATGATTTTAATTTTTAAATTATAATTTGGCATGGTTTACCAAAAAAAAAATTAGTGTGTCGTTGTTTCTTAATATCTTGATCAAATGATACATCTTCAAACAATTCAGGAAAGACGTCATATTAAAATGATTACCAATATCAATAAAAAGAAGGAATAAATAGATAAAAAGTCAAGAAATTTTGTTTGTCTGCCATTAAAAATTAAAAAAATTAAAATAGATATATTCAATATATACAATTACTTAAACATTCACAATAAGAAAGCCTCAGTGTTTTTATAATAATTCATGTACGGTGTAAATTTAAATTCCGTTAAAGAGAGAATTTCGTGTTTTTTTGAGATAAAGTTCATTTTAGCTTTTATCATTTTTTCATCTTCTATCAAAAATGTTGAGAATCCCATCCTACTTATTTTATCGTTCACATACATTGTAAACATTTGTTTAACATATTTGCAACTGTCATCAAAGTCAGTTTTGTTATGAACATTTTGGCTGGTGTTAGGTCCGTATGGTAAGAGCAGAAACATGTCAGTCTCATTGTTTGACGGGTCCATGATATTCCATAAAGTCTCTAGTATTGGGTTCCTTTCAATGAAATAATTTAAGCATATGGGACTTTTTGATGCAGGTATATGGTTTACTCTATCTGGAATGATAAAATCACCGACTTGAATAGAGAATATATCTTTCATTACATTGCTTAGTGTTGAATATGATTTACTTTCTATAACTACATTACTAGCACCAATAATATCACTGTTATCTAAAAATATAAAATTCATATCTGATAGTCCAGTTATGTTTAAATTCAATCGTCTACTAACATGTGTGTAGTTGTAAGGCTTTTTGAGGTGCTTAGGAGCAAATAAATTGAAAAACTTACAACAAGGGCAATCTTTGTAATACATCAAGTCAAATAATAGTTTTTCATGCATATTTGTATCTTTGTATAGTTCAGACTTATGTAGCAGGTTTATTTCATAGCATTGGTTACTGGTCAATGATGTATAACCAAATTTAAGCAGTGTTGATAACTTGTCAAAAATAGTCATCTGGCAATTTCCATTATTTTCAGTGTACACATAACTAAAACTATAAATCCTTGTCAGTATTTCAATTTTCTTTTTATTAAAGGATTCAAAATTTTTGAAGTCAACAAAGCTATCACTAAGTATGTCGCCGGTTGATATTTGATTTGATAAATTAATTGCCAACTCCAAATCTTTCAAAATTGAAACTGAAAAATCACAATCTCTGTCAACATACTTTGAAAACAGATCTCTCAGCTGAATGAGCAAATCTGCTTCAATTTTGGCATATACAGCTGATGTGTGCATGGATCTGTTTGAGATCTTTGATAGAGTATCAAGCAAATCTTTATACCAACTGCCGGAGTCAAAGAGCAACAATTCGTAATTCCATGTTTCTCCATCTTCCCCTGAAAACTTAACAAATGCAATTTCTTCTGAAAGGGTGTCCTTATCCATATGCAAAACCTTATGCTTATAATCATAAATCATTAAGTTAGTAAACTTTTCAAACCATTTTTTCAATTTAATAGAGTTTGGAGAGCTACTAAAGCAAGATTCCAACTCTATTAAAATTTTACAACCCTCTTCAATCCGTAAATAATTTTTTTCAATTTCGATTTTAATTTTCTGTATAAATTCCATGAGTTCATCATAGCTGCTATCGTAAAATAAGTCAATTTCTGAAGTCCATTCGTAGACTTTGCCCAGATTTAGTAAAGCTTTGTGCTTTTTCATGTTATTGTTGAGTAATACATCTAGGAAAAATTGCAACTTGTTGTCAAGGATTATATTGGAAAGTTGATATTTGTATATGTACCAGGTATGTATGATGTTTTTCAAAGTTGATATATCTTGAAATATTGGATATTCATCCTTTTTCGTGTCAAATTTAGGAAGAAAGCAAGCAACTGTGTGATACTCCGAATGCTTAGACGAAGTCATTATATGTAATTAGTAAAAATCTATTGGACTTTATAATTAGAATATGATGCAAAAATAGTTCGATTTTGCCAACATAACAAATCAGAAAACATTTTTTCTAAATGAAGATAAATAAAGAAAATAGCAGAAGATAAATAAGGTGTGAAATGTTATCAGTTGTTTTGAGTGTGGGAAACAATTCGTAATATTATTAACCTAGGGAGTTTTTCTCTTTTTTTTTTTTCTTTTGGTGTTATCTCCAACTCTAACCAAATAACCTATAAATCTCTTATCTCTATCAAAAAAAAAAAGAGATAAATCTAAGGGGGGAAGGTGAAAAGAAGACTCACTAAAAAAAAACATTTTTTTTTTTTTTTTTGGCTCTATTTAAGGACTTTATCTGTGGTGAATTAAACGTTTCCAAATATTTCTTAATTCTTAAATACATCAAAATAATAATAAAAAACACTCAAAACCCAGCTTTAAAGATTTGTATATAATAAACTTTTTCTTTATATACAAAAATCTTTCACTATACTATAAAAAATAAGACTATTACAACAAAACATGAAAATAGATTCTACTTCTAAATTGGTTTTATTAGCATTGGCATCTTTGTCTATTGCTAATGGATTGGTTATTCCACAGACTGAAAATAGCTCCTTGGAAAAAATTACTGATGTTGAGGAAATTCAAGCATTATTTGCCGGTAAAACTGACAAAGATTTGGTTGAGATTGTTATGAATTATATCACATCTTCAAGTGATGTTGTTGTTACAGCTAAGACAGCTAACTCTGATTCTGGGTTAAACATTGCTCCAATGGTGGATGGGTCCTCCAAAAAGAAAGATGCTATTTCAATTAACAACAAGTACATTGTTGTTTTGAAAAAAGGCATCACAAAATCGGACATTGCTTTCAACAAGGAATTAATTCAGCAATTACACCTACAAAGCTTTAAAAATTTGTCCGAAGATGACAAAAACAGCTTCCAAACTGCTAACAAGGAAAATGAATTCGGTATTGAATCTAAAAACTCATTTGGTGGTATTGAAGACTCCTTCAACATAGGAGAAATTTTGAATGGATTTGTTGGATATTTTACTCCACAAGTTATTAACTTGATAAGAATGTTGCCTATTGTTGATTATGTTGAAAAGGACTCCATGGTTTTTACTCAAGACTTTCAAGTCGAAAATGGCGCCCCTTGGGGTTTAGCTAGAATCTCTCACAGAGACAAGCTTTCTTTAGGCTCTTTCAATAAGTATTTATATGATTCTGAAGGTGGTGAAGGGGTAACTGCATATGTTGTTGATACCGGTGTTAACATTGAACATGAAAACTTTGAAGGTAGAGCTGTTTGGGGTAAAACAATTCCTTTCAATGATGAAGATATTGATGGTAATGGGCACGGTACTCACTGTGCTGGTACTATCGGATCTGTCACTTATGGTGTTGCCAAAAAAGCGGACATTGTTGCTGTTAAAGTATTAAGATCTAATGGATCTGGGTCTATGTCAGATGTTGTCAAGGGTGTTGAGTATGTTGCCAATGATCATCTAAAGAATGGTAAAAACAGAAAAGCTTCCACTGCCAATATGTCTTTGGGTGGTGGTAACTCTCCAACGTTGGACATGGCTGTCAACGCTGCTGTTGAAGCTGGTATTCATTTTGCTGTTGCTGCTGGTAATGAAGATCAAGATGCTTGTAACTCTTCTCCAGCTTCTGCTGCTAATCCAATCACTGTTGGTGCATCTACATTGTCTGATGACAGAGCTTATTTCTCTAATTGGGGTAAATGCGTTGACTTGTTTGCACCTGGTTTAAACATTTTGTCAACATACATTGGTTCTACTTCTGCTACTGCAGTTTTGAGTGGTACATCTATGGCTTCTCCTCATGTTTGTGGTTTATTAACATACTTCTTATCTTTACAACCAGATTCAGATTCTGCTTTTGCTGAAGGTAAGATTGAAATCACACCAGCATTCATGAAGGCTAAGTTATTGGAATATGGTACTAAGGATGTATTGAATGATATTGATGCCAACACTCCAAATGTTTTGATCTTCAACGGTGCTGGTGAAGATCTATCATCTTTCTGGCAATCTCCTACTGTTGAAGAAGCAGTAGCAAAAGACCCTTTAACTCTGGAAAGTATTGTTGATACAATTGTATCAGAAGTTGAACATTTCGGATTGGACTCTGTCAGAAACTCCATCAAAGAATTATTATAGTTTCCTAGAAGAGAGTATGTGGCACATTCAAGAATTTATTCAAAAGTTAGAGATTGTTTTTAAGATAAAGCATGAAGTTTAATATATTTTATATATCTGATAATAACACAAAGCAAAATTAAATTGAAATATGATATACACCTATCTGTTAAATATAAGAATACCTTTAAGAAAAATAATACACGTGACGATGTGTCGTTTCTTTTTTTCTTTTTTTTCTTTTATTTTCTTTTTTTTTTTTAAAAAATATTTACTAAATGAGTTTATGAAAAAGATACATCTATCATTATATTGATTATAAGGTATTCTATAAATTCAATACATAGGAAATAAAATCAATTATAATAAACACCAAAGCATTTTTAGTTAGTAAATTTTAAAATGCGTCAAAAAAGATCTAAATCATACAAAAAACAAATGCTTGTGTATAAAAACACATTCAAGTTTAGACTTCCATATCAAATAATTTGTGATGAGCATATCATTGAAGAAACTTATACAAAAAGGTACAATCTGCTTAACAACTTGAACAAAATTTTGCAGCCCAATATTATACACGCTTCAAGTGGGTCAAAGCATGAATCTGATGATATGTCTTTGAATCCTAAAAAAACGTTAAAACTGTTTGTAACCCAATGCTCTATGCAACATATCTACGAAAGTAAAAATGAACATCTTATAGATTTTGTCAAATATAACTTTGAAAGAAGAAGATGTAATCACGACTATAAAAATCCGAAAACAAGTGAAGATTGTATCTTCTCTATAACTAATGTTACTGGTAAGAAAGATGAAAATGAAGATGCAAAGGATATAAACAATATGGTAATAGGGACTAACAAACACAAGTACATTATATGTACCCAAGATATAAATTTAAGAAGAAAACTGAGAAGGGTACCAGGTGTTCCAATAATCCATTTCATGAACTCTAATGTATTGTTACTTGAACCAATTTCAGATACAACTAAAAGATTTAGTGAAGAATATGAAGCTCAAAAGCTAACAAAAGGATTAAATGATTCTAAAAATGCTGGATTAAAAAGATCTTTAGAGCAATTAATTGAGTCTTCAACAGCTAATGAAATACCGGCTCCACTTAAAAAGAAAAAGTCTGCACATAATCCAAATCCATTAAGTGTCAAAAAGAAAGTTCCTAAAGCCCCAGTGCACCACAAGATTGATGATGAAAAAGACGAGATCAAAGAACCTTCAAAGAAAAAAAGAAAACGTGTTAGATCAAAGAAAAAGTCTGAAAATTCTGCTGAAGAAAAAGACAAAATTGAAAACCCAGATTCAACTGATGATGCGTAATATGATAGGGTTTGTTTATATACACTGCTTACAGTTCATCTTGTTTATTTATTTTATTTTGATTTGAATCATTTTTAATTTTAACACAAATAACGTTTTTAAAGCCTTTACCTGTGCTTTGCAGATATTTTTTATGCGCTATAAATGTTGGTTGAAGGCATAATAAGCTTTAACCTATATTTTTGGACAATATTTATCTCATGAAAAACAAAACAAAAAATGTAAAGTACAGTAAAAAAAAAAAAAAAGAGTTTAAAAATTTCATGTGCATTGCCTTTAATATAAAAGCAAAAGAAGCACAATCAAAGAGATATTAAAAATAAAATAAAATAAAAAATAAATTCTCCCCATAAACTATAATTAAAATGGAAAATGGTTTGAAAAACAACATTCAAGACGTTGATTCTAAAGAAAATTTGGATCCTATACATTCTATATTTTATACTCAATTTCATCCTTTAGAAGGTCCTAAATTAATCTGTCAATTTCCGCCCAACAGTTTAGAAGAATCCTCTATTGACTTCAGTGATGTTCAAAACTTTCTGATACCAAAGCCTCAACTTTGTAAAAAACTGCTTACGTTCATATACAAGGACTATAGAATAATTAGCTATCCGCTTTGTTTAAGAAAATCGTGTTACTTCAGAAACATGTTTTGGTTTAACTTCGTTTTTGTTTTTAAGAAAAACTCAAAAACTGTTCCTTATGAGCCAATTATAGAAAAGCTGGGGAAATTATTTCAAGTATTAGAGGAGCAATCCCAAATTTTGTCAATGTCTTCCGCTGATATGATTTATTTCAAAAATAGCGATGCTGATGAAGAACCTTCAAGTCCAAACAGTATGCAAGGCAACATCAAATGGCAGCAGTACAACGTATCGATGGATTTCTCTAAGGATAAGGATTTAAATAAACTGCTTCGCATTGAAAACACTATTAAGAACGGATCTTCTCTACTCGATGTTGAAGCAGTCATAACTAGACTATTCCTGGACCTAAACAACTACTCAGAATGTTTGATATCCATTAATTCAGAAATTGCTATTGATTTCAAATTATTTACATTCTTGTCTAAAGATCTGAAGTCAATAAATTTTCTATCCGTTGAGCATGTCCCTATACTTAAGCAGGACTTAAATTCTATAGATTTATCGAGAAAGCTAAATTGGGACCAGACTTTACTTAAAATTCTCCCTCATATTAATGGAATTAACAGTATTATGGCTATAAGTAGACTTGCTGATAGTGATGTTAATCTTGTTGTTGAAGTCATAAAAAATTTAGTTTACGTTTATAACATTTGTGCTATTATAGATATATTTCAATTTGGGAATCAATACAGAATAACCAACCGCCTTGATGGAATATTCTTGAAAAATCCAATTTTGCTAGCTGAATGTCAAAAGTTTATTGTATCTACAAAAGTTGATGACAATAAATCAGAAGTGTTGCTTCCTAGCAAAAAAGTCATTTTTCAGCTTTACAACTCCATTAAACCAAACGAAATTCTTAGAGACTACTATAGAGAGAACTTCTTTACATTTTTGAAGCATAACATTGATATCAGAAAATTTGTAGTGTTTGGATCTGTTCATAATATTATTTATAGAGTGTACGAGTATCCTGTTCTTCATAATCCAGAACGTGTCTTCTCAAAAATATTTCAATATTCACATGATAATGATAATTCGACATCAAGAAAACACAAATTGAAGGTTTTACTAGAGAAAAAGGAGCCTACACTGTTTTCAACTGCGGATTTGAAGCTCAATGAAAATAGCAATTATGAAAACACAAGTAGCAATTTAGATGTGGATTTCATAAATGAGGAATTTTTAGAGCAAATTGCTTCCAATATATTATCTAAAAAAGCTTCGGAATCTCAAATTCTTAATATTCAAACCCCCAATCACGTAAACCCCAGAAACTTGCTGCTTCAAAGCAAAAAACAAAGCAACAATTCAATCATGACTGTTAATAGGACTAACTCAACTTTCTCAAAAAGAAAGAGCTCTTTTATTGCACTATCTCAAAATTCAACAGACAGTAACTCTAAAAGTGATACTAATGACATATACGGTGCAAGTCCAACACCATCAGAATCTATTCAAAGTTTGAAGACTCAGATAAGGATAGTCATTGATTGTCTTCAAAATGTGGACCATCTAGATAAGATGTCGGCATTAATTGAAAAAGAAAAACCTTTTGTTCTAGAGCTTATTGCTGCCATTGGAAAATATGACATCATTCCGGCATAAAGATTACAGACAGTATGTATATCATATATATATATACCATTTAAATAAAATCTTGGTTTATAGATCAACTTTTAGAGCTTTTGTTGTTGTTCTGTGAACTCTCATCCTCAGGAATATTCATCATGCTAGAAAATTTTCTTTTTCTGACTGAACTATTGCTAGAATTGCTTACATTACTTACCAAACTAGCATCTAGATCAGGAGAACTTTTGTATGTGTTATTTTTTTGTATTTTTTCTTGAAGGACAGATAAATCTCCTTGGTAAGATCTATCGATTTGATTGCTAAAATTATTAGCTGTGGGTCTGAGAGGAGTTTTTCCAGTTGATGAGACAGGCTTAAAATTTTTATTTTCTATATGTGACAATATCCTTTGCAATGCACCTTCATTTTCAACCTGTTCAGGGTCAATGTGATTGGTCGTAGAGATTGCCATTTCCAAATTCTTTGCTAAGTTTTCAATGTTGTCTTTATTTTCATTATTGATTTCTTGAGAGGATCTAATTTTTTCGTTTTGATCAACAATGCTGCATTTTATAGAGTCAAAGTTATTAATCATTTCCTGTTTGCAAGCATCATTATTCAACTCGTTAGCTGCTGTTTTAAATAAATCAATTTTGTTCTTTATTAATGTCTTATTATCACTTAAAACTAAGTTTATTCCATTTAAGTCATTCTTACATTTCTCACTGATCTTTAAGTTTTGTGAGTCAGAATTGTTGATCAATTTGATCACATTTTGAATTTTTTCGTCTATAGGTTTAAGTTTATGATTTTCCAATGAGTAAAGATCCTTTGTAATACTTGCTATAGATTTAACTATATCTTGCTGTTGATTTTTAAATTGCTGTTGAATATTCTTAGATATTTGAGAAAACATCTCATTATTTCTAGACTCCATAGTTTGAAACAACTTTTTTACTTGATTTGGTAGTATTTTATGGTTATCAGGTATAGCTGAGAGTAGATTACCAGTCGAGTCCGAATTGATGATGTTTAAATTGTTATTTATCTTTGTACTCAAATATTCATGACAGTCATTGCAATATTCACTTATCATCATTAAGTCTTGGGTGTTATGTTCTATATGCCATTTTAAGCTTGCCTCTATATTTGTAATTTTTTCACTAACATCGTCAGCAATCATGGTGCTTGTTTTCATAATTGAGTTCAAAGAATCTTCAAAGTTTTTATTGCTTTTACTAACTAGATCGTCAAAAGTTTTTTGAAATTCTAGCTTAAAGCTGTCGACTAGCGTACTGCATGAATCTTTGTCAATATTGCCATAAATCCTATTTTGATTGAGAACGTTTTCATTAAGTTGAGGAATAGAAACTGCAAATACATCCTTCAAATATTCTAGTTGCTTTTCTTTTTGAGAGTTGTAGTAAGCAATGCTATCCTTCATTAAACCAATCGCTCTTATTAATTGTTTTGCATTATCTACCAAATTTTCCTCATTTCTATGTTGCTTGTCCATTTTTTCATATACATAGTCTATAACCCTGTTTAATTCATTTAATTTTTTCTCATGCTTTCTTTTCGTTTCTAATAAATTGCTCTTATCCATTAACAGTAATTTATTCTGTTGCTTCAAATTATCGTTCAGTCTTTTATACTCTTGAAGTTCGGTTTTAAAATTTTCTAGGTCTTTATAAACAGCATCGTACCTTTCTGACTCCATATATATACCTCCTTCCTTTTGCTTTGTAAAATATAGCTCATTTTTTAACTTTGAGAGCTCTACAGCCACATCTTTTATTAGTAAGTCTTTAAATAAAACTGATCCCATTTGAGGCTTGTTTTTGATATTTTTTGCTTTTGATGCATAATCAAGGGTACTCATAGTTTCTTCCAAATGTACACTTGCAGGAGATATAGTTGCAATTAAGACTGTTTTTGTATTACCTCCTAATGAGTCTTGAAGAAGTCTTGTTAGCTTAGACTCTCTAAAAGGTATATGTGACAATGAACTACCACTTTTTTTCACGTCTGATAAAGCATTAATCACTCTCCCTAACGTAAGCAAAGATTGATTTATTGATCCTGCTTCTTTAGCTCTTTGATTGATTGCCCCTGATCTGCTTATGTTTTCACTACCTGCTAAATCAACTAAGTTCATCTTGGATACTCTGTAGAGATGCGGCTGATTATAATTAGATGACGAGCTATCTTTATCTTCTCTATTCTCATATACTTTCTTGTATAATGTAATAGAAAAAATAGAATGTGATCTTGAGGATACATCATTCATCTTCGTAGACGCAACCTTTCTTTTTTTCAACCCACGTTGTAAAAGAGTAAGCCCACTTAACGGATCTATAATCTCAAACTCTTGTAAGTTCTGTATAAAAATTCCTCCATTTGTACTTGTTGAAGTTAAGTTTGAATTTGAAGTTGGAAGAATGCCACCCCTGGATTCTTCAGTCAAACTGGAAGATCTCTGTATTGTTGACTTTCTTGAGTTATTGTCTTGCTGTGATGAAATTCTCCGCGTAAAGCCTGAATTAGACTGATTATAGGAGCTAACTCTCTGAAGGTTTGCTAGTGCAACGTCTTTTTTCTTCCAATCAGATACACCCGCCTTTGAATTATATGAGCTACTAGGTGTATTAGCTTGAGAATCATAAATACGAAGTTTTTTATCAACCGATCCATTGATGTTGTTCTCAGACGCTAGTAAGTCCTTAAGTTCTTCATTATACAACTCAACAAAAGAGCACTTAACTAAGTAATCATCCACATGGGGAGAATTTGTATCATTCTGTTTTGTTTGTTTCTTCTCATTCAAATCCCGAAATAAATCAAAAAGCACCCTTGGGATAATACCTGCATCATTGCTCAATTCACCATTATACAATTTTTCATCTCCGGTCATTGTGTAGGTTTTACCTGTTGATGTCATACCATAACATAAAACAGTACAATTAAATCCCTTCATAAAATCATTAAATAATGGCTCAACAATTTCATTGAAGATTTCATCTTGTTTACTATCAGGACCAAACACCTGATCGAATAGATATTTTTTTGAATTGAGCTGCGCACTTATACCTGTCTCGCCAGATAAATTAATAGAGACTTCCTTTATTCTTCGTTTTGGTTTCAGACCTTCTTGGAACTCGTCAGTAGGCATCGAAACAATAATCGGTGATTTTAGCTTCACTTCTCGATCATTTCTTCCTCTACATCTTACTGCAACTTGTATATTCAGCTCATTTGAAATGTCATCTCCAGATTTATTGTTGTTTTTTGCATTCTCTTCATTTATTTTCTTGTTATTAGTATTTTTTTCCCCAATGCTCGAGATAGAGCTGATTGAAGAAACTTGACTGGAAGGATTGCTCATGAATATGCTTATCCGGTGTGTCTATTTCCTTTCCTAAATTCAATATTAAAGAGCTGTTATATGTATTCTTCTATAGAGATAAAAAAACTTTTCAATTTTTTATTTTTGTTATAGCTCAAACGTATTCCTGTTATTATGATTTTATTCGACAAATTAAAAAAAAAAAAAAAGATTTTATTTTTATTTTTTATATATGTACAATTCGAATTGGTTTGTAATAAAAGAGCCCAAAAGAGATATTGCTATTTTATCTATAGATGTCTAATATAATACAAGTAGTTTAAAAATGTATTGGTAGATATATAAATTTTATTTAAACTTTTATAATCTATATTTACTACATCAATGTATCACTAAAATAATTTGCAAGCATGCAAAAAATACCAAAGTATATTAAAAAAAACGCGAAATATTTATTATTGTCGATGCTCAGTGTTTGTGTTTTTTTTTTGATGTATGTCTTCTTACTTAAAATGTCACGTGTATATATCTGTTTGCAGTAGGATGCAAGAAGAGGGGAAAAAGCTCGTACTGAAGTAAAAACATTATTGTTTCATGACTGCGAGATAACGCAACATCGGTCATCAATTCTTCTTCATTCTACATAATTATTTATATATAAGAAATGCAAAAATAAATTAAGAAATAATAAACCAGAAAAATGTTTGAACAATCAGTAAGCTCGAATGATATTAATTTGTATGACTTTGAATTGCTTCAAGAAGAAAAAAAAAACTTACAGAAAAAATTCCGAAGAAAATATCACATATTTCAAACTAACATTTTTCAGATATTAACTCTATTTCCACAAGTACTTTTGAAATGGGACATAGCACTGATTACGCTACTAAGCACGCTTGTTAGAAATTGTGTGGCAGTTGGAGGCTTTACGCGTGAAAGTACAATCATAGGAAGTGATAACCACCATAAAAGTTGGATTAACTTTACATCTAGTTTCTCCCTAAAGAAATGGGCTTTATCAAACACAAATACTGAATATAGTCGTCCTATTATATTTGGTTATCACTCTCTTCTTATGAGCTATTTAGGAAACTATCTATTTGATGGAAGACACAAAAGCTGGTTTACACTGAAAGCCTTAAAATTAGAAGAAAACCTAGAATTTCGAAGTTTCCTCAAGTTTACAGTATGCCTTACTGATGCTTTGATGTATATTCCTCCTGCTATCTGGTTTGCAAAAATGTACGGTCGTTTGGTTGCAGAAAAAGTGAATGCTGCAACCAAAAACACATCCAAGACTACTTTTGAGATAGCCGCCGTTGGACATTTGAAACAGCTTGTGAATTTTATAAACAGTTTAATAATTCTTTTTCAGCCAACGGTACTTTTAATTGATCATGCATTTTTTGGCTATCATGGATTTACTCTGGGAGCGTTACTCTTGTCGATCAACAACATTTTTGATAATAAACTTGGAGGAGCATGTGTCTTCTACATATTAGCAATATTTTTTGATCAAAATTGCATTGTTTTTGCACCTGTGTTCATAGTTTATTTCTTAAAAATGACTATCTTCTCATTTAGTTTACTAGATTTTGCTTCAATTGTTTTTGCAGTGTTTATGGCCTTGTCTTTACTTTATTTTCCTATGTACATTTATTTGGATAGTCAAGAAACTCTCAACCTACTGAAAACTTCTCTCTTGAAGCTATGTCCTTTGACTCTTACCAATACAGAAAACGACTCAACAAATTTTTGGATTTATATCAAAGCCTTGTTTATAAATAAAAGTATATCTAATGAGGATTTGAAATTGTTGTCAAGGGTAGTGAAAGTTGTCTCAATATTGCCTACGTGTATTTACATGTTCAAATCATGTAGCATTTCTAAAAAGCCTAAGAGTAAAATAATTCTATTATACGGATTAGCATCATGTTCTTTGTCTTTTTATTTATTCTCATATGATTTTGATTGTACATCGATTGTATTGCCAATGCTACCCTTGACTTTGATCATTGTTAAATGTAATCAGATAATTGATTCAAAAGAAAAGGGGAATTCATTTAAAGTTGAAAATAATAATTACAGTCTGCATATGCTGTTCTTTATACAGAACATGTCAATGTACACTATTTGGCCTTTAATTTCAGAATATGATCTTTTTCCACAATATGCTATTATTATCTTTTTGTATAACTGGATGTTCGGTGGACTCGATATTTTTTCGGCAAGTCATATTCAACTTTACATTAAGTTTTTGTATATGCTATTATATTCAATTATGGCATTGACCATAATTTTGAGTGAGTCTATAGTGTTATCTACTGAATTTCAAGACAAAATGAATATTTTCATGTTTCTTTTGTCACATTCTTCTTTTTTTGTAAGCTGGTTATGGCTACAATACAAAATGATTATGTAATATGAGAAATAGATGATCTACAAGAAATGAGTTTGATATCACTTTGAAAAAAATATAAAAACAAAAAGGAAATTTAGTTCTAATAATTAGATTAAGCAAAGCAAAAAACAAACTTATATGTATATTTCCAATGTGTAATATCCAAGTGTAATATATAATATGTTCTCATTAAGAGATTCATATGCATTGAGGTAGTGTCAAATGTGGTTTTAGAGTTCTTTGGTTGTTGAAAATAGCCCATTCTGTTTGCCACTTGTTATTGTCTTTGTAGTATACTTTCTTCCATGGATCATCGAATGCTCCAGAATAGAAGTAATTGATTTTCTTCTGTTTTGATTTACAAATAAAGTCACTCATAAACTTTTGACAGTGTTTGGGGCCAGCTACAGCTTTTTTGTGTTTTCCACCTATATATGGCCACCCAACTTCTGTTATAATTATAGACTTGTTTGGGTACTCCTTAATTAACTTAGTTAGCTCGTTTTGCTGATAATCAAACACCCAATCCGCAGATGTTTGAACAACTTGACCGGTAAAGAACGGATAGATATTTGCACCCATCACATCACTCGCTTCTATTATTCTCTTTGATATCATACCTCCAAGTTCAGATGTTCCAACAGAAATATTTAATCCTTTTTCATTGATTTTCTGTTTCAAACGGGTAATATACTGGATTAAAGTATTTTCATCTGTTATGTTTCGGTTTAGCACTTCATTTCCTACAAAAATTGACTCAACTGCAGCAGAAGGATAATTATCAAGTACATATTCCACCTCGTCAATTTGTTTATTGTTAAAGTCATCATTCTTTGTGATTAAAACACCAATTGATATTTTCAAGTTAATATTGAACATCTTTATTGCTTCAATAATGTATCTGACTTGTTTACATTGAACCCCAGAAGTCTTTATTTTATTTGTAACATTACTAATAGTTAATAAATCTAAAATAACATCTTTTGCAATAACTTCACATTTTGGATATAAAATACCTTGAGGAGTGTAATTGATCCCATCGAATGTGTTTGTATGCGAAATATTACTAAGGGCTTTTGCAATATCAGTATCATTTACTAAATTGGTGCTTATCATACTTATGTTGAAAGCCTGCAGCATACTTGGTTGTTGATGTTTTTTGCCATCCAATATTGAGTTGTTCAAACTCAGACGTTCATTTTTATCTTTTTCATCGCTTTGAATCATAGATTCATTGAAATAAGTAGCTAAAATTTTATGAAGTGTTTGATTTCTACCATTTGGAGATGCATACTTAAAGTAATGCATTACAGTTGTTTCTGAGCCACGAGATAAAATTACCAAAAATGGGATCACTATAGCTATAACTGCAATAAGAAATGTTAATGATATGCACATCAATATGGCGTAGGTATTAGTTTTCTTACTCTTTGATTTTTTACCTATGTTATAATGACACGACGAATTTGAGTCTTGCATTGATATAGTGTCGTTGCTACTCCCTTTCATATACTTTCTTTCAATAGATAATGGATGTTTATTATCAGAAATCTTTGAATCATTATTGTTATTAAATGAAGCTTGGGGTATGAATGGATTTAACGGTATCTCATCAGTGTGGTAGGTCATTGACATTTTATTGTCAATATTTATGTTCTCTGAGGGTGAACCGGTATCACTATATCTAGTATGGAGTTCACTGTTTAAATGAGTCATTTCCGTTAAAATATCTTGACTTTTTTGAAGGTTTCTACTTGACATGTAGATGGGCTCTTCCAAGTTGCCTGTCATCGATAGAAACTTCTCATTGGTAGTTTGTTCTACTGCCTCAGAACTAATTCCACTTGGAGCTTTACTCAATACATCAAGTTTTTCTGTCTTCAAGCTGATGGGAGTAGCTGTGCTATCTTTCAAAATACTTCTTTTAGAAAAGCTATCCCACCTTTTAATTGAAGGATCTTTTACTCCTTTGACAATAACCACAGGATTTGTGTTAAATCTAACAGAGCTGTTTCGGGAAACTTGGCTATTTGATGTTTTAGATCTTAAAGATTCATCCCTTTTAAGTCTTGTATCAAAGTTGTTATATTGAATATCATCGGAAGCGGAAGAATCACCAGGAAAAACAACGTGATCTTCATTATGTGGTAAATTATATGAGTTTATGTTTGTTAATTTTTCAAGTTTTGAAGGACTAGATGATTTTGAAGAGTTTAAATATGCTTCAAATGTAGATGAAGCTGCATTGTCTTTAAAAATTAAATTATTATCAAAAGAATTCAGCTGTATGGCAGCACTTCCAAGATAAAATGATTTTATACTTTGAGATTGCCTCAAATTAGCACTGATTGTGTCTTTAGAAGCATTTGGCTCTGTATTAGTATTTACGTCAGTATCCGTATTACTGATATCTTGCTCAAAGCTTTTTGATTTCTCATCGTTTGAATTTTGCATGATATAGTTTAATCTTATTTAAGACGATTGTTAATGTTTGTAAGAGTGGTTTCCTTTGGTCTTTTTAGTTTTTTTACAACGCAAACACATCACCAATTCAAAAATAATAAATTAAAAGATTTAACAGCAAATATAGATTTTTCTTTTTCTTTTATTTCATTGTTATCATCTTCATTTAACTTGTAGTTAAACAAAAGAATCCACAAAAATAGATTAGAAAAAAAAACAAAATAGTTTTTTTAAAACACTACTAAAAAAAAAAACTTGACATCATTATTATAATTGATTAAATCAATTTACTTCGTATTTTAGTAAAATCCTTTGAAACACAAAAAAAAATAATACAAAATAAATAAAAGAAGTATTATGAATTGTGCATCGATAGGCGCCTCCATACTTCATGTCTCAAGTTAAACGTTATTAAAAAAGATTAACTTTTACTCTTAACTTGAAAAAATATCACAGATCATGTAATTATCAATATATTTGTCTCAATAATTATCCTTTCACATAAAGATAAAATTTTGAGTCTATAACTTTAGGAATACAGCCTATAGAGATAATAACCAATACCTGTCACTTGCTTGCAACAATAGTATAAAAAATCACGTGTTAGCTGTTTCTCAAATATATCTTCCTATAATAGGCATCTTTAATCAGGTGCAAAAAAAAAAGTATGATAATCAATATTTAGGCGTATTATTACTCTTCTGATTATATGTGAATGCTGCATCAGCAATTAAGATGTTTCAATAAATAAAAGCTTATATATTATCCGAATGTATACTTGCATCTTATTTATTTAAGTTTAGTAAATATCACTCATTTCCCTTAAAATCGTGTGTGTTGGATCTTTTAGTTTGACGATATGTACCAAGAGAGTTATCGACATCATATGTAGGAGACCTGTTTATTTGAGTCTGTTTAAATATCTCAGGATCAAAGTAGTTTGCTAATAATTCAGCAGGAATCGTTGAATCGGGAAGCTTTCTCCTTTTTTCAGGAGATAATAAGTTCTTATCGCCAGGGTTGGCATAATTAGGACCAAAATTAGCCTTTCTTTTTTCGGCATGGGAGCCAGGTATCAAATGTTGCTCTTCAAAATGAGAAGATTGCTTCGGAACATTGTTATCTTTCAGTGAAGAAGGATCACCACTTAAAATATACGATATTCTGTGCTTTGAGTTTTCAATAAAATTCACATCTTTAGCCCACATAGATCGATGATAACTCAACAGATTCTGCTGATCCTTACTTGAAAAAAACACAGGGAGTCTATCTGAGACATAAATCACCGATTCCCATGGCCCTACTAAGTCAATCATGTTATGATATATCTTTGTTAAAACATCATATTCATTCACAGATACTGCTTTGATGGCGTTTCCTTCAGGAGGAAATACAACAAATTTTTTATTTTCAATCTCAAAACGGAGTAATTCGGTTGCTAATGCTCGGGGAAGTATTCTGTAGTTAATTTGAATCAACAACTCTTGCTCTAGAATGTTAAGTTCCGATACATGGACTCCACCGACTTTTGCGTAATGCTCATTTGTATAAAAAGAATCTCTCAAGCCTTTACAAGCAACAGTTGTTGCCGTCAGTAAAAATCTGTGAACAGTTAATGAGTTTATTTCAAATGCCGGGCAAGCAATCATCAGAAGATCAATATATGAAAGTGTTGCCAGAAGAACAGTGTGATCAAGGTTGGAAAATTTGGTTAGTCTATAGAGGTAATCCAAAACTGAAATTTTCGGCGGTGTTTTGGAGTGGAATCTTGTCAAAACGATACCACGTGTTGATATAGATAAGTTGGAGTTAAAGACAGATATTGGAGTTCCAGCCGAAAATAAGGAGTCCCCTGAGTTAGACACCGGAGTTCCACCCATAGATGAGCTGTTGAGGTTCTTTTGAAAGTTATGTTTTCCCTTGTTATACTCTATCTCAAGGTTCGAATCATTAGATGTTGCCGTGTGTTGTTTCTGGCGCATAAATTCATGTGCTCTTAATTTGTAGTCATTCATGTAAATCAAGGAGGAAAGCATTCTTGCAATAAGTCGTAGAAAGTGATCCATAGAGCATTGGCTGTATTCTCTAGGAAGCACATATGTTTTAACTTGAAGTTCCTTAACCGGCTCCATAAAGAATGATAACTATGTATGGTGGTCCAATGAACTTTCTATTAAATATATTCTTGTCTCTAATTGTGTTTATATTTGCTATGTCTATCTAATAAATAATATCCAATTCATTCCTTAAGCTTAAAAAACAGCTGATTATTACTCTTATTTTTAATTTTCTTCCTTCTTCTTGTTTTTTTAACAGTAATGCAAAAGTTCACAAAACAAACAAAAGCTACCTAATTGATAAGAAATACGTGTATCTGGTCAGGTAATTATAATATGGTGTCAAAATGTAGTTTGTTAATTATCATTCTAATATATACGTTAATTTTATTTCCTTTTTTTGTTTTTTAATATAATGGGTAAGTAATGAAGATTATATAAAAAGTAATAAAAAAGAATACTTTCCCCCTCCCCTATTTGAGGTGCTATTTGCTACTAAAAGGTTTGCTGCGCCTACAGAAAAAATGAATTAACAAGTCCAATTCACGTGGGTTAAATTAAGCATTCCATCAACAAAAAATACACATATACATCATGTATTTGCAATTGGTTTCAACAACAATGATAAAATATTGTGTGATTTTTTTTTTCTTATTGAATTATTATGTCATATATTACAAATTAAACTTTCATTTCTAACATTGGCAGGAGTCAGCTGATGAACCATCTAACCTGATGTTTATAGCATTTGAAAAGTCATCATCATCATCAAACATTGTGGTGGATAGCTGATACTGGTTTTGTTGTAAAGCTTTTCTTGCTACTTCCTTGAAAGCGTTCTCAACATTCAAATCTCCTTTAGCACTTGTAAAAAATAATGGGATTGTCTTTTTCGTGATGGAACCGTTATCACCATTATCACCCGATGTCCCGTTAGATAGTTCGTTAATTAAATCATTGGCTTGTTTGGTTGAAACTTGTTTTTTAGAGTCATCAATATCCATTTTATTTGCTAGAATAACAAAGGGAAAACTTTCAGGATTGCTTACGTTTGAGTTCAAAAGAAAGTCATCTCTCCATGCTTTTAATTTTGCGAAAGATTTTTCATTAGCAACATCGTATACTAGGATACAGCAATCAGCACCTCTGTAGAAGGCAACACCTAAACTCTGAAATCTTTCCTGCCCAGCAGTATCCCATATTTGCAATGTTGCAGTGGCTTTACCACCATTAATATCTTCAACTTCTACATCCTTAGTAGAAAAATCCGCACCAATAGTTGCCTTATATTGTTGTGTGTATTTCCCATTTACATATCTTTGGATTAAAGAGGTTTTTCCAACTCCTGAATCACCTAATATGATTATTTTTAATATATTCTTTTTTCTATCACTAATTGTTACCATACTCTAGGGAAATGCACTAAATTGTAAAGATCGTTTTTAATTCAAATTCTTGTACAATTCTTGGTTTGAAAGATAATATTATATTGTAATATTAATGTAGAGCAAAGTTAAAATTGATTTTAAGTAAGTGATTACCTTTATTTATGTTGTTTTTTATAATTTTTTTTTTTTTGTTCTCAGTTGTTGGGCTTGTTGATAAAAAAAATACTACCTAAACCTATCTTATGTTCTAAATGACAAAAGGGTTTTTATATCCGCATCACGTGTTTCAGATAAAGATGTAAATGAGGTTGGTATTATTAACTTATCACAGGTAAATATATAAAACTTATTGTGTGTTCATTAAAGAAAAAAAACAATGTTCATCAGCTGTAGATGATATTACCTAGTGAGTCAAACTTTATATCATCACTAGCACTGTCTGCATCGGAATACTGTGCATTTAAGGACTCAATATCGGAACTTATAATATTTCCAAGGCTATCGTATTTAACATCTTTTTTATAACTATCGTTATGGTTTATAATATTTCCAAAACTATCATATTCAAAGTCTTCTTCACTGTCAAAAGCAATATCACTATCAGGTTCGCTCTCACTTTCAGGTAGTACGCCACCCTTTCTGTTAGTATTTCCTGTCAGCCAAATGGAGGCACCATCACGGTTTTGTAGCTTTCTTTCCTGCTGCTCTTCTTCGATCTTGTCTAGCCATTCGTTCTCTACAGCCTTTACTTCATCAGAGTTTTTACAGCTAGCATATTTCTTCAAAATTTCGTCGTTGATTTTAAGAAAGTTAACACCCCATGAGAAGTTGCTTAATAAAGATTCAGCCTCATCCCAATGGCCTGTTATAACCAAACATGCAGCAATTGCTTCTACACAATTCAGTTTCCACGGTCTCCCATAATTTACTTGATTTGCCGCCACTAAATACGGTAATAAACGCTCTGTTTTTCCACCTCCGCCAATCTTGTTAAATGGGATTTCGTCCAAACGAGCCCATGAGCATTCGACAACAGCACATCCAGATGATATAACTATATCTCTATCTTCAGGAGAAACAACTTTTTTACCATTGGGTGAAACAATTATCCCCTTAAAATTTTGGCCAACCTTTAATGATCTTATCAATCCAAGTCTTTCAAGCTTCTTACCAGAACATCTCTTAGGATCACAATGGTTGAAATCCCACATGGCCAGTTTCAATGGAAACTTCTTATCTACAAATCCATGATCCAGGTCATTTTCAGTCCTTTTTTCAGCTGTTGAAACTTCTCTCTTCTTACTCTTATTGTTATAACGAGGGTTTTTACCCATTGCTTTTTTAATTGTCACAAAATCCTTGGTTTAATTGTAATTAACGTACTCTAGTATGAAACATTTAGAAACGTAAAGATACAACTTCGTTTTATAATATTAAAAAAAAAAAGAAGAAAAAAGAAATGAGAAAAAAAAATAAAAAAAGCGTGACAGATCTTTACAGCATTGAACATGTACCTATTTAGTTGGTAAATTTATAGAAATTATATAAAATAAGATAATCTATAGTACAGAAAAATAAAACTTAGCTTGACTTCTTGAAATTTTTAAAGAAAATTTATTAATATATAGCACAAATAAGCATATGGAAAATCAAAAACAATCACCAAAAAAAAAAAAAGGTGGCAACAAATTCTAAATAACTTTTAGTTTATGAAAAGTAAAAAATTACTATGAATTATTTTCCAAACATTTTAGCCATGTCTTGAATAGCTGGGTCATTCATCATTTCAGAAAAATTAAAGTTTCCGTTTTGAAACTTTTGAGCCATATTCATGATGTTAGGATTAGATGTTAGTTGTTCCATCAATCCAGGTTTGCTCATAAGCTCTTGAGCCTTCTTCATTGTGTTTGGATCCTTCATCAAGTTTTGCAACATTGGGTTGTTTCCTAACATGCTTGACAAATCTGGCATACCAGTAGAGGCACCAGCATTCTTAGATGATTCTACCTTGCTTTTAGCTACTTCCAAATCCTTCTTCATTCCAGCACTGGCTTTAGGACCATCAATTTCGATGGCTTTGGCATAAGCTTCGGCTGCTTCTTCCGGTAACTCTAAACCCATCTTAGCTGCACCTAATCTAGTATAAGCTTTAGCGTAATCGGCTTTTAATGCAATGGCCTTTTCAGCGTCATCGACAGCAGAAGAGAAATCTTTAGATGATATGAAAGCAGCAGCTCTGTTGGAATAGTAAATTGGGTTAGAAGGGCTTAGTTCGATAGCTTCGGTGTAAGCTTCAATGGCTTTTCTGTAGTCTTTTGCACCCATGTATTTGTTACCTTCAGCTTTAAGAGCTTCGGCCTTAGTCAAATCTTTTTCGTCAACTTCAGAAGCTGGGCTAGATTTAGAGTTAGATGGCTTAGAAGATCCAGCTAATAAATCGGTCAATTTGAATTCAGCCTTTTGTTCAGAATCTATTTCAAATGCATCAGTGATACAATCGATAGCAACATTCAATGACTCGGCAGCATCAGTGGATACTTCTTTGGAGGCGATTAACTGCTTGTAGTAGTCAACAATGGAGTGGGAAATTTGTTCAGATGTTAAGGATGGCATGATTAGATAATAAAACTTTTGTTTTGTGGTTTTACTATTTCTTGAAGCTGTTTTCAACCTTTTAAAAAGATGTATTTATATGTTATCTTCAACTAATTGTTCCTCATTAAGATAATATGTTTTTTTTTGTTGTTTTTTTTTTTTTTTTTGGCAAAACACTTATTTAAAGAAAAATTTTCTGATTTATTCGCGGAATATTCGAGAAGTTTGTGTAAGTTGTTGTTT
This sequence comes from Hanseniaspora guilliermondii, assembly GCA_036287555.1. NCBI lineage: Eukaryota > Fungi > Ascomycota > Saccharomycetes > Saccharomycodales > Saccharomycodaceae > Hanseniaspora > Hanseniaspora guilliermondii. Next base: position 428,776 of record CP143013.1, on the reverse strand, counting down.
TTTTCGCCCACCTATATAGTAAATACTATAAGATAATACTTTTATCTGCATATAATACGATCACGTGCTTTATGAACATTGTTTAGTTTGTAATTAATGGTGGTGGATCTTAGCAATAGATATATATAGCCTAGCAATTAATCACATTCCAAAAACGTCTGTTAGGTTAATTTTTTTTTTTTTTGATGTAAAGTGTTGAAAGAAGTGGTGCTTTACATGATGTCTATGTGTGCATATCACGCAGCATATTTGACATTTCAATTTTAATCATTAAACATCTTCATTATACAACAATTTTCTTAGAGGAAAACAATTATTACAAGTGCAATACTAACTATAGTCAATTATTTGTTGGTAAAACCTTTTCTTTTCATTAAGCTTTCTGTTTTACTGCCGTAAGCTTTTATATGATTTTTTTGGTTGAATGAATATAGCAAATTGAAAGCATATTCAGTCTACTTTTTTTTTTATTATTATGTAAATATGATTTAATTAAAAACAGAAAAAAAAAAGTATATATTTAAAATTCTATTGTTTACGGTTTATATCTTGAGTATCACAGTAAAATATCAATGTGATTAATTAAATAAAGAATATCTTAGTGTATATACCAATTAATTAATTTTTGAATTTCACAAAGTTTTGTGATGATATTCCATTTATATCTAGGGAATATATACAGAACTCTACATTGAGGTTTATGTATCTATAATTTAAGTTCAAATCTGTTATGAATAGTTCTAAACAAAAATTCTAGGTTAAGGCTTCTTATTATTAGTATGATAATAAAGAAATAGTTTTGAACCAAAAAAAAAAAAAATTATTGCTTTGAAATATAACACAGTTTCTCTACTCTAATACTATTTTACAATTACAAATGCAATCTACAACTCAAAATTCACAAAGATCATTCAGATCTTCTTTCAAGAAACACTTGCCTACCAAGTTCAGAAGTCAATCAAATTCCTCATCTTTTGATTCCTCTATTTCATCAAGCGATGATGTTATGTCTGTTGAATCAATCTCAAGTATGAATCGAAAACTTAGTAAAAGAGAAAAATTCAGATCCTTCTTCTCTAATTCTCGCAACAACACTGATTCCATGTCTGCCAATTCTTCAACTACTGATAATGAAGACTGTACTTCTATCCTGTCTATTACATCCCAAGGAAAAATAACAAGCAAAAGAGAAACATTTAAATCATTCTTCTCTCACTCTAAAAAAAATTCTACTCCTTCCTCCTACAGCTCTGGCAATGATAACGACTGCAGCTCAGTTCCTTCAGATACTGGACATAGCAAAACTTCAAGCAAAAGGAAAAATTCAAATCTCTCTTTTCCCGTTCCAAATCTAGTCCAGATAGTTATTCATCTGATTATTTAAACACTTCTTATGAGAGTTGTTCTTCTTCAAGCTCCATTAATACTCAGAATAAACTTTCAACTAGAAGGGAAAAAGTTAGCCCTTACTTAGCAAACTCAAAACCACAAGAAAGTGCTTCTTCTGACTCATCTACAGTCATTGATGAAGAAACTGCCAATGCTGAAACTTCATTCCAACAAAATCCAAAATCTAGTAAAAGAGAAAAAATTAGAACTGTCTTTGGCTACAGACAACCTTATACAAAGGTTTATATTGAATCTCCTAAAAGTACTAAATCTGCAGATGTTCCTAAATTTAAGAATTTACCGAAGCTCTTATCTCGTTCACCAAACAGTGATACTTCTTATGTTTTCAGAATGACAGACAAGGAACTGAAAATTGCTAGAAGAAAATGGAAACTAAGAGTTGGGTGTCGTTGGTTATCAGCTATTGGAGTTGCTGTTGCTGTTGTCATTTTTATTGCATCAACTCCTTTGCTGCCTCTGACACTTCCTGTTTCAATTGGTTTTTCTGCTGTTTTTGTATACATGGTTTGTAAAAATGCTAGAAGATTTTGGAATTGCTGGAAACAGTCAATTCACAGATGTAAGCATGGGATCAAAGATAGATATCCGTACTGGAGAAGCCGCATTAAGGGTTTTTTTGTAAGCTCACCAGAATGCACAATTGATTTCTTTGAAGTTCTAGAAAATAGAAAAAAATCAGGCCTGGTTTATCCTAGACCTTTTTTGGAAACTCCAGCTCAATATTGCGCTAGAAACTCTCTCCCAGAGTATGATCTGACTTTTGATAAGCGTGCTTATAGTGTTTACTCTAGAACTGTTCATGCTAGTAGTAAAAGAGTTTTATTCAGTGCTATGGATGTATTTTTGACTGACGCTCAATTGCTGAAAAAAAACTGTCATGTATCTTTTGCTGAACCTATAATATCAATGATTGTCCAGCCAGCAGTCTATTGATCTTTCAGCTTTTTACACGACTGGCACCTAAATCCATGTATTGAAGGAAGCATTGGTTGTGCTAGTTGTTGATACAAACATGTTATAGATATAGATTCCAAAGACTAAAATTAGAAATGCATAAACAATAATGAAAATTGCTTTCTATTTAAGTTGCTTTTCTCATGAATATAGCAAATGTATGTGTTGTTTAAAATGCTGATGTTTTGATTAATTGGTTTTAATACTAATGTTGATGAACGTGTTTCCCCCACGCATGTTTCTAATATATTGGTATTCTAAGCTTTTAATTATCACATTAGGGTTTGATGTAATATTATCATTGCTATTTCTATAAGAAAAATGACACTAACATCTATATATAAGTATGCTAATGTCCTGATTCTTTTTTCTTTTTTTTTCTTTCTTGCCGTATATTGTTGCTAAATATCAATTTAGTCTTTATTTTTTATTATTATTTTCATTTATATGGTTTCTTACAGTTGATCAATGAAAGATAAATTCACATGTAAATATGCCTGCCAAATTTCACCAAAAAAAAATATTAGTCTCCGATTGGTTATTAATATTTATTTAGTATTATGATGCTGTCAAGTAAACTCTTTTGTTTAAATAACAGATATAAAATACTCTTATCTATATCTTTAACACCTCAATAAATATCAGGACAAAGTAATCAAAATTTAATTAGTTCCTCTATTCTCAATCAATGTATATAAATTATAGAATAAGTTCAAAGTAGTGATACAATCAATTTTTGAGTATGTATTATTGTTTTCACGCTTAAAATTAACTAGTAATTCAATATCATTAATAGGTAACCATTTATATAATTATTCCTTTTATAATCTAAGAGTAGAAAATAGGTTTTGGTAACCATATCTCTTTAAACTGTAATATTTATTAAAAACTTAGAAAACACACCAAACCTGCAAAAAAAAGTGAACGGAGGAGAAATCATATTTTTCTTCAAAACTCAAAATAACTAAAAAAAAGTGACACATTACAGGTTTTCATAAGACTTTTCTACGTAAACAGTTCATCATGAAAGCAGTGAAAACTTATTTGATTAAAACCCACACCGTATTATATATTGCATTTTAAGTTTTAAAACAATTTGTGTATGCGTTTGAGCTAAATATTTAACAATATTTATAACTCCGAGCATGCGTTTAATTTTTATTTATAATATATAATATTATTTTTTTGAAATAATAAATTTGCAAAAAACTATATATATTTAAAGATAAAATATTTCTTGCTTAGTTTTTAATTTAAAATTAGCTATTGTAGTAGTATTTATTTTTTATTTTATAAATGTTTTTGTTTGTATTTATAAAGTTTTCTTGTTAACGCATATATTGTTTACAGCTTATAGTTTAATTATTCAATTTTACTTTGAGCTACCAATACTTTCGACTCACTTATTTTAATTTGTAAACAGTTTAAAACCTTAGAAATGCACAATTAACAAGATAAACGCATACTATTTCTTTAGTTAAAAATATTATGTTTAAAAACCGCTTAAATATATTAATAAATGCATATATTGCTATTTAAAGAAGAAAAAAATATTGACCAAAGAAGAAAATTTAAGTTAATGAAAATTGATACTTCAGTTTTACTGCTTTTAGTAATCTATCTCTATAGGTGTATTATTTCATAACAGTCTTTAAACTTTTCTTAGGATTTCCTCCAGCAACGAAACTTAAAGTTATAAATATAAAATGGAAAGATAAAAGGAAAATGAGTTACTTAAAAAAAAGAAAGTAAATTTTGCAATCATGCTTTAAAGTTCTTAGTGTCTATTATTTACATAAAACGTACCACTTTTCTTAAAAATAATCAGAAGTAGCTTTAGTATTTTTAGTATGCCATATTTTGAGAAAGTTGAAGGACTGGTCTCCGCATCAATCGCAACTGTAAAATTCCAACGTTAAATGGTACTAATAAGTATGACTTCCTCGTCATCAGAACAATTAACCATTGCACCTGGAAGATTTGCTCTTTTTTCATATATTTGAACCTTGACTCCGTCAAGTATGCTATTATTCAGCTTTAAAGCTTCTATCTTTGCAGCTACACTAGTAAATTCTATATATCCATATAAACGTTGTTTCTTTTTTGTTTTTTGAACGATCGTAATTCTTTGTATGTCTGATTTTGTGCTGTTTAGTATATCTTTAAAAAAAGCTTCTAAAACTGTTTCATCTACATTATGACTAAGATTTTTTATGAAGATTGATCTAGCGTTAACTTCAGCAGGATTTACTTTCATTTTTCAGTGTAATAGGATTGTTTTTCGGAAATGTCTTTGTTAGGTTAAATGTGTTTGCTTAAACTTAATTTGATACTTAAAAAAATATTTGAGAATTTCTTTTTTTTTATTTATTTTTTTTTATCTATCGTTTTCTTTCAATGAAAAAAAGGGTAGATTATTTACTCTTTTAGGAAACCATTTAACATTTTTTTTCCTTCTTTTATATTTTCAACTTATTCAGTTTTGTTAACAAATGTCTTAATATACACTGTAGTATCGTCAAACAATTCATTAAAAAAAGATTTTTCTATAAAGTAAAACAAATAACAAAAAATAAAACAGACCAGCTTTTAATTTTGCTTACAAGAACTAAAAATGGGATCAGTTAGACAAAGAAGAAAACAACATTCAACAACTAAGAAGGCAACTAGAAGAAACAAAGATGCTCAAAGAAAAATCAACATTCATTCTAATCCAATCATAGCAGAAAACTGGGACTATAATGCCACATTGGCCCAGAATTATGCCAAGTTGGGGCTATCAGCCAAGCTACAGAAACCTGCCGGTGGCCAACAGATCAATTATGATAGCAAACAACAGAAAGTAGGAACTGTAAAGGCAAATACAATAGCCGACCTGGATTCTTCATCAGATGAAGAAGAGGAAGAAACCAACTCTTCAGATGATGAACATAGTGATGTATTTATTGACCCAGAAGAACTGGACGAAAATGGTGAATATATACCTGAGAGAATACTAGAAGGAGAAGCTAGAATAGTCAAAGATGATTCTGGTAACATCATAAAGGTTGTTTACGGTACAATGAAACCATTTGATATTGATATGAGTATAGAACAACTGAAGCAAAAAAACAGCATGCAACCAAAGACAGAAGTTATTAAGCTGTTAGAAGAAGAAGCCAACAAACCTGTCATTAGAAAAGAGAGACATCTAAGTGCTAGAGAAGATGAATGGATAGGAAAACTAGTTGCAAAATATGGTGATAATTATAAAGGAATGGTAACAGATAAGAAGTTGAATATCTATCAACAAACTGAAGCTACTCTACGAAACAAAGTTTTAAAATGGAGTGCATACCACAACTCCAAGAAAGCTTGATTTATATATGAGGAAAATAATTGATATGAGATTCATGTCTTCATTGATTTATTCCTAGCTAAATACTTTGCTTTTCATGTATTTATATTATGGGAATTAGTGTTTTCTCAAAAATTATTATATGCTTTTTCTTTTTCTTCTATCTATATTTTTATTACAGATAAAGAAAAATAGAGTTAAATAGAAATATATATTATACAAAATAATGATTTGACAACATCATTTACTTAAAAGGCACTTTCAACATAAGCTCTGTAGGAGGTAAAATCTTCATCTTCAGAAATAAACTCTACAGGAGTTTCAGGAGCTATGAAGAAAACAAAACCTGGTTCAGCCTTTAACTTGACATCACCGTATTTCAAATAACCATTACCTTTAGTAGATATGACTATTGAAGGTCCTCTCAATCCATCATGTTTTCTAACACTGCCAGAAGAGCAACCCTTGAAGGTTGTTTCAACAACCGAAAATTCATCAATAGGTGGATTGTATTCTATACACTTTCCTTCACCGGAAGACTTTTTGAAATCGACTGGTGGCATTTTTTGTGATTCAACAGAACCATATTGATATGTTAACATTTCACAAAGGTTTTTGACATCCTTGAATTTAGGAGTGAAACCAGCTCTAACAACATTGTCTGAAGCTGCCATACATTCAATAATATCACCTGAGATATAAGCATGTGGATCTTTTGCTTGTAAGAAAATAGCTTCACCAGCTTTTAATTTACAATGGTTTAGCATCAAACAACCACAGAATAAACCAACATCTTTAGGGAACTGCTTGTTTAAAAATTGAATCAAGGCTGGTAAATCAGACTTGTTAAAAGATTTTGGAGATTCCTCAGCTCTCTTTACTAACAAATCAGCCTTTTCAGCAATCAATTCATCACTGGCAGTCATAACCTTGGTGAAAACTTTTTGTAACAAAGCTCTGTTAGATTTATCTTCTTCAGAGCCTGGCTTAACGGAACCAACTTTAATGTTTTCAACAAACTCCTTGGTTACTTCTTCGCCAACAATGTCTCTGAACTCTTGAATCTTTTCTAGTTCATCAGCTATTTCGCTTAACGGTTTGAAGCCACAGAAACCTTCAAAGTCAGTAACAGCAACCGCCATTTCTGGCTTATGGTTGTCATCAGGATAGTTTTTTGGATCATTAACATGTAAAATTTTGGCTAATGATTTATCTGGATGAGCTTGAATAGAAAGAACCTTTTCAATAGATAAAACCTTGAACAAAAATGGCAAAGTGTTGGTGCTTTCAAACTTTTTAATAATTTCTTCATTCAAGAAAGTTTTTGGATTGGACTTAATGATATCAGATAAAGACTCTCTAGTTTCTTTATTATAAGAAGGCACCTTATGGTGAGTCCCCATCCATAGTTCAGCATAAGGCTCATTTTCTTTGATCGAAACGTCCTTGTTGGAATGGGCAGCAAATTGTGCAACTGCAGAGTTGGAACCTAATTTACCCCAATCGTATTGCTGGAAACCAGAATCTAGTCTAAATAGTTTATCACTCATTATCTAATAGAACCTGTTATTAGAACTTGTTGTTTGGTATATATAATAGAATGCAATTTTTGTCTTTCTTATCCAATCTTGAGATAATACAAAAACGTATAATATATGTATATGTATTTCAAAGTTTAAGAAAAAATATGACACTTGCTAAAAACATATAGCAAAAAAAAAAAAAAAAACAAAATAAAAACAAAACATGAAAAATTGGGTAAACTTTTTTTTTCTTATATTTTTCTGCAGGGATTCCTAAATAAACTCAGGTCCATGAGATTACAAATATCCTTAAAAAAATAAAATTTTGTTGAAAAAGTCTGAAAGAACAGAAGTTAATAAAAATATATTAGAACTATAGCCAGAAAAAACTATAAAAACACCGCTATTGTATTTATAAGTTCCATATAACTGCATTTGAACTTGAAAGATAACAATAGATACTATGACTTTCTTTTATTGACTATTGAACCAAATTAGCAATTGTTTTTTTAGTTATTAAAGAATAAATAAATAGTACAATACATATAATCAGAGACTTAAAAATTAGAGTTTATTTTGTTGTGGCCATTTCAACTATTTCCTTTGACGAAATTATTGTGACTCCCTTCTTTTCGTTCTTAGATTCAAGATTGATGGCAACTTCAACACCGGCTTTTCCAACAGAGTCACCATATACTGGATAACCCAAAAACTTGCTAAACCACGTTCCATAAAACAGTCCAAAAATACATGGCGTAATATTACTTCCCAACCCGTCATGATCTTTTAGTCTGTGACCTAACAAAGCTCCTGGTCGTAAAATAACTAGATTTTCAAATTCTAAGGTTTTTAGTCTGTCTTCCAGTTCACCCTTCATCTTAAAATATGGAAACATTGATTTAGAGCTGGCACCAGCAGAGGAAACTAATACGCACGTGGTGTAGCCCAATTCTCTAGCTTTTTTTGCTAATTCGTAGTTTAATTCTAAATCAATCTTTCTTTGATTTTCAATTCCACCTGAGGTTGCCTTTGTTGTACCTAAACCACTCAAATATATTTTTTTACTCGAACCATCCCCGTTATTGATACTGTTAAATGTTTCACTGGCCCATTTAGAAGAGTCCTTTTCAATAATAGAGGTAATATTGCTTTCATCATTAATTTCATTGAACTTGTAAAACTCAGAGTCATAAGGTGTTCTAATTACAGAATTAATGATTGAATTTGTATTTTCTTGAGCTTTGTATTTGTTTAAGTATTTGATGAACGCACCGCCACATAACCCGCTTGAACCAACCACCAAGAAATTAAATTTATTGTCTGTCATATTTTTGTTGCTGTTTTTTAATTGATATAAAGTAATTGGATTTTTTTAGGTTTCATTTATAGATATATAGTTAGATAACATTTGTACTTTTAAAAGCAATAAAACATCAGAGAAACTTATTTTCTTCATTAAAAGAAATATAAGGGGTGAATCCGGAATCATAGAAAAAGCTTAGAGTGGCACTGAAACGCGTGCTGAATCTACAAAAAAACTTTTAAGCGCTTTCGTGAAACACTAACTTGAACCTGCGTCATAAGTCAGTAATTGTTTTTTTCCAATAACGTGACATTACTGGCTCTTCTTTTGCAGATGCAAACTCTCAAAAAGAATAATATGCGTTCCTTATCTCTGACAATCTTTTTAACTATGATCATCACTTTAAGAGCATATTAAGCATTATCAATCAATACAAGGTTTTATAATTCAGCTTGAAGAAAAATACTTACATGAGTAAAGTAAGTGTTTATCATTGATATAGAACATTAGGAATTCGGTCATTGTTGATTTTCGTGGTTACACTATGATTCCACTGATGAATTTACATAGGTTAAGCTCTTTATACCACCAATATTTAATTATTTACAGTGAAATTTAACTTTTGAACGCCAAAATTGCAACACCCTGTAGTACAATTTTATTTTCTAGTTTAATAATATACTTGCATCATGTGGAAACAGTCAAACTAGCCTGAAAATGAGAAGTAAGAACTACTATTATGCATCATTAAGTATTATATGAGTAAACATTAGCATTAACAAACTTGTCAATACCAAAGCTTTTCACAACAGTTTTATTATAGTTAAAATACTAATAATAATTGATGATTGCCTGAAAAATACATGTAAGGAAAGAAGAGTATACGAAAGGATTAGTTCCGTATTTTCATGAGTACAACAGGATGTGTAGTCTTGAACTTTAGATTATCCTTGGTGGCTAAAAGACTATGTAAATCCTAAAAAATAGTATAATATTGCTATTTGGGCAGTGTCTATTTATCTTTCTATAATGGTTACTTTAGAAAAGAGTGAGTCATACAAAAAAGGTAATTTCTTTTCTCTAAAATGAACAAAGTTTTGAAGTATAATAACCTTCAATTTATAAGAAAGGTCTATAATAAGATTGATTGCATTTTTACACAGTTAAATAAAAGGAAAAAATACTGTTGTATTTCAGACTCGCACAAGATCTGGCTTATTTTTAGTAGTAACTATAGCTATTAAAGTACACTGAGCTGTGCTATATCATCATAATAATATCAAAGTTAAGATAAGTATCTTCTTAAGGATTATTCAAATACTTAAAAATAGGTGAATGATCATATGCTTTGCTGTCTTAAAATATCGTGATCAAATTTGGTTCCTTGATAATCAATGTTTACAAGGATAAAAGATAAAAAAGGATGTTCAATTTTCTAAGAACATTAGTAATTACATATTTATTTGGATTATATTAGGGTTGAGGATATTTAGTATATAAAACTTAAAGAAAGTTATATACGTCACAGAAGATTAACGTTTTATATCACTTAACTCTGATGTTTTTAATTCATTTTTAATATACTTTATCCTTAGTTCTCCATAATGCTTGAATTAACTAGGTATAATAATGAACAACTGCAATCTAATTGGAAAGCGAAGGCCATGGTTTTGCATAAATTGTTTCTTCTGGATGGAGAGCAAATATTACACTATATAAATTGATGAACAAGAGAAAAAGAAACACTCTCCATTAAGAAATACAAAAGACATTCCAACATTAGATATTTAATGTCTTATAAGCTGATTATATATAGTTGAGTATATATTAATAGCTAAAAAACATAAAAATTAAAAAAAAAATGAAACAAATTCTTTTGCCCACATCAATATGTTAATTGTCATGAATAGTCTTGCTAGCGTCCATGAAGTAAATTATAATGTTTATTTTATTTATTCATCTACCTTTCATGTCTCTTCAACCATAAAATCAATATTTTAAAGACCATATTCAGCTTTTTTCTTTTTATTGTCGTAATATTGCCTACTATGTTGATTCCTTACCAACTGCTCCAAAGGTATATTATTGATAATTCTCTCAGGCAGACATTTATCAAGTTCTGAGTAAATTACTTCAGTGACTTTTGCAATGTCATTGAACTCCATATTTTTCCTTATTTCTTCAAGACTTCTTTTAATAGTGTAATCTTTAAGAATTGATTTACACATGGTATCCTCAGACCTATGAAAATAGGATAGACTCTTTAAAGATTTTATGGACTCATGAGTCATCGTATAGCATCCTAGTGTTTTGTTTAGCCTAAAGTATAAGCAGGATTTACTGTATTCGTTGGTAATTTTGCAATTGGCACCATTTCTAAAATGAAGTTGAAATCCGGAAGTTCGTTTCCCATCTCTATTTTTATATTCCAACAAAAACCCAGTTAAGTTATAAAAGCGTCTTATTAGTAAATATGCAGCTTGTTCTTTATATTCAGCTAATTTATACTTTGAAGCATAGTCCATACCAGCATTGTTTTCAATGACCTTTACAGCAGTAGTACTAAAGAATTCAATAGCAAATTTGCTAAATGTATAGGTTTTTTCAGAGACCACAATGGGCCTGTCAAAAGTATACAATGGAGAACCAGTATAAAACATATCTGCTGATGACATAATCTCCCCATGTACATCTTTTTGAGAAATAAGAAGTGTTTTAATACCTGATGTAACGTACTCTAAGGGTAATGGTACTGATGGTCTGAAGTCTTCATTTATGAAGTGATACAAGCTTTTAAACTCTTGAATAAAACAGTAAGGAATATCTGCAGGCTTAATTATTTTGAGAGAACCATCGTCATCGCCGATTTTGCACATAGATGTAGCTATGCACGGATTCGATTGTTTTTCTGGTATGGATGCATTGCTTGTTAGCTTTATATTTTTCTGGTCAGATAGCCCTCCTGTTTGTAGATTATTGTTTTGTGAGTTTACATCTTTTCTCTTATAAGACTGCTGTTCAGTAAATGAATTGGCAATTTCACGTGGACCACTGTTATTATTCGTATTAATATCAGCAAAAGCGTTCTCATTGACCAATAGTTTTTGATATTTGATATTGGGTGTATAAATTCTTCTTTGTTTTGAGGTTTTATTTTGACTTGGTAGACTTTTCGCCATTAATAATGCGATTAAAAGCTTCTGTGTGCTTTTTAGAATATATCGAACAGTTTTTAAATTTTCAGAAGATACTCCTGCTAAACCTCTTGTATGATCACAATCCCATTTCAACTTTTTATAAAAGCGATATGCTTTTCTAATATGCTTTTTGGTCTTTTTTATATCCGACATTGTTTTGGGGAAATACTAAATTTGTTGTATATCACTTTTTTATTTTTTGAAAAAAAAAAAAACTTTGATTAAATTATTTCCACACAAAAATATCATAGTAAGTGGTTTCCCACTATTAAACTTGATTCGTTTCAGCATTTCGCTGTACAGAACTACACACAATACACGCGTTGTATATAATTGTCTTTGTCTAAAACCATTATAATTAATGTGGGAAATTTTCTTATAGTTTCACAGTATTATTCTCTCATCATCAATCAATAATAGAAGAGATATAGAGAATGACAACGCTTTATCATTGAATAATCACTATAGCGCCAATGGGAAAGATAGGTATTATTGAACAAAAAAAAGGAGAAATTAAATATTAAAAAAAAAAAATCAATAGTATTTTGGCACAAGATAAAGCTGACTTCTCATTTTAGGTTGTGTTTCTTTCTAAAGAAAGCTCAAGTTAAAATAGATTTGAAATTTTTTATTGCTAACCCAAATAGGTAATCATGCTCACACGAGTTTTTGTTTAAAAGTGCAAATTTACACAGGAAAGATATCTTTGATCAGTTGTAATTTTTTGATATGCTTTTGAGAGTTTGTTGTCTCAAAACTTTTTTATTTGAATATTATGAAAAACTCTGAAAAAGAAATAAACCTATTTGAAGGAAGAAATTTTCATTACTTATTTGTTATGTTTTTATATTGTAATTTATTGTATATATTTTATACTTGATATTTATTAGCGAAAACTGGAGTCTCCTAAAATAACCTTATTAAATAACAAAATATTAAAATCGTTAACACTATTACAACTATTAAAGTTAACTCAAAATAATAAATAAAGGTTACTTATATAATAATCACTCATTGTGCTTGATCTGATTGATCCATTCTTACTCAAATATGACTTATCCTATATAAGAGAAACTTGAAGTTTTGTGTCTCAAGACAACGTGCCTTAAACTCCCTTGAAGCTTTAGCCGGTTGCCGCAATTTTCGACACTCAATCTATGCTATTGATAAAATAACCCCCAAAAAAGGATACCAAAAAGAAGTATTAGCATTGAACATATATATAATGTACGTAAATCAACTACCTACTTGGTATAGACCCCAACCTAGTGAATATTCTTCTGCATTGAATAGTTCTGTAATATACTCTCCTTCGCTTATACTACCAACTCCTATAACGAATGGTAGAAAATGATCAATCTCAGGAGAGTGAGCTTCGAACAGTTTTTTAATATTGTCTGAGTTTTCTTTTCCTAAATCTAAGATTTTTGCTCTTAAAGCTGAGTGATTATCTTTAGATTTCTTATCCTCTTCAATTATATTTCTTAAGAGTTCATTAAAGCGTTTTACAAACTCTGGATGCTTCTGCTCACTGATTACTTTCTTGAAGATACTCAAGTTGTGAACTGACATACCAGATAAAATAACCAAGCCTCCATCCTCATTAATCTTTCTGATTAAAGGACTTATGGGTTGAATATGTGCTTTAAAGGTATCAACAATATTTGCGTTTTCATTTAGTCTTTCATCTTCCCCATTTCCATTAGGAATATTGGGTAACATTGACACTTGTACAAAAGGTATAAAATCTTCTTTACTGTCGTAAACATCTAACTTAGCTACTTTACTAGGAACCCATACACCATGATCAATACCTCTTTCTGTTTTTTCAACGGTAACATTCTCATCACTAAAAGAAATGATTTTGTCAATGATACCTTTTGTGACACAGCTTTCAAATTTTTCTTCATACATATACTTTGGGAAGTTGTAGAAGTCATATATCAAATCATTTGGGATTTTTTCATCATTGTCAATGACTTGATCAAGATTCTTGGGTGATGTAACATAAACCTTCTTCATTGATTCAGGTCCTGCATAACGTGGTTGCCAGTGAGCTGAAATTACAGCTATATATTTAGGTTTGAACTCTGATTTAACACGATGACCAAATTTCTCTACATAGTTGTAAGTTGTATTTGCACCTGGTACATCCTTTGAGGTTTTATACATGAATGTGGGTCCTCCATGAGACTAAAAAAAGGTTTTTTGTTTCTTGCTTTCACTAGCTGACATTTGTGTGCTTTATTGAATACTTATTTGTATGTCTGGTTCTTTGTTAACCAGAATGAATATTATTCTGATATTGAAGCATTATTGCCCTTATATATAACGTACTTCCCAAACTAAGAAAAAAGCAGTAATTTCAGTCTTATTTTTAAATTTTGTTGTTGTCCAGTTCTAGCAAATGTATTATATAATTAAGTTGTGAGTATTAGTAATATATTATGTTATAATATTGCACGTTACCACAGGCGCTTTTTTTTTTTTACTCCCTAAAAACAAACAATGGAAAAGCCACATAACAAAATTAATGATGAAATAAAATAAACTGATTTAAGACAATAGGTATTTTACGATTAGCGAAAAATGCTCTTTTGATAGAAAGGTTTTTCAAGGTTTTACTATTTTCAGCTTTTCAATCGACAACTTGATATTACTCAACCTTGGAGAGAATACACATATGTTGTATTACAATAAGATGTAATAGCTTCTTCAAGTAAAACAATTGGGTTAATGTAATCAATTCCTCTTCTTTATCTAGTCTACTAATAGAAAATCAACATGCCCAAACTCACACATAGTATCCAATAATCGGAAACCACTAATTGTTTTCAAATGCTGATAATTCTGGGTTGAACAAAAGTTTTTTCTTTTATTTTTTCTTTTTTTTTGGAAAGTTGCTTAAATGCACGTGCCTATTGAGTTTTTCATGTCTTCTTTAACATCAATTCTAAGTTTAGCAAATCAACAAACCAAAAATTTTTTTTTTCACCCCCTTATCCTTCCTTTTGTTAATTTCGTTATGTATAGTTATAATCCACTTACATGGAATATTATAAACTGAAAAAACAAGTTAAAGCCCAACACTAACTACTACTCTATATATAATAGTGAATCATATTTATCTTTTTATCACCTCTTAAAGATATTTTATTGAATTAAAAACAATTTGTTAAAAATTTAAAGTGATAAATAGTTAGCTTGATATAACATTGAATACTCACTAATAAAGCTTGCTATATTTTTATATAGATACTTGATCCACCGATATAGTTTATATCTATAATTTTTTTGTATTATTTAAGACCCAGAAGTAGATTACTATACATTTTAAGTAAGCAAAGATGTATAATTCTTTTCAAAATAATGGAAACAGTTATGGCTTTCAACAACCTTATAACACAGGAAATCAGCAAAGCCAAATACCTCAAAACCAGTTTCAATTAAGAAACGCAAACACTACTACTGAATTTGGGGATTTTGTTTCAAATGAAAACCAACAACAAGGCTTGCAACCAAACAACACCGGGTTCCAACAACAAGGATTACAACCAAACAACACCGGGTTCCAACAACAAGGCTTGCAACCAAACAACACCGGATTCCAACAACAAGGATTACAACCAAACAACACCGGGTTCCAACAACAAGGCTTGCAACCAAACAACACTGGATTTAATCAAACTTTACACCCACAAGGAACTGGCTACTCTCAACAACCATCAACTAGCTTTAACACGTTTCAACAAAGCTTCAATCAAGGATTAAACCCACAAGCCACAGGAAGTTTTAACATGCCTCAAACTACTTTTTCCAACAACCAGCCACAGCCTTTACTACCTCAACAAACTGGGTTTTACTCAAATGGAAACAACCAACTACAACAAGGATTTTTGAAGCCAAATGCTACTGGATTTGTCAATGCTATGTCACAAACACCAAACTATAACAATCAATTGGTTCTTCCTAATATGAGACTGAGCTTTGTTACTGCTGAGGACCAAAAGAAGTTTGAGAAGTTGTTCAGATCAAAGGTTCCTGCTAACTCGAACACTATTTCTGGTGCCAACTGTAGAGAGATATTGATGAAGTCTGGATTACCACCAAAGCAACTTGCTCAAATATGGAACCTTGCTGATACTTTGAAAGCTGGTGAGTTAATGTTTCCTGAGTTTGTTTTAGCCATGTATCTAATCAACTCTGTTTTACAAGGTGAGAATTTACCTTTTGCCTTGGAAAAAAGAATCAGAGATGAAGTTACAAAATTTGTAGATGCTATAAACTTTCAAGTTGGAGAACAATCAGAGAATTCATTCCAAGCACAAACTTCAAGTAATCCAACTCCATTTGATAACTTGACTAGTGGAATGAACCTACAACCGCAACCTACAGGTATGATGCCATCCATCAGCTTTGGTGGCAACCAACCTGGACAATTGCAGGCTCAAAACACTGGAATGTTGCCTCCAACATCTTTTGGACAACAACCTACTGGGTATCAGCAACCATTGCAAAACCACTACACTGGAACACAAACACCATTGCAAAACCAATACACTGGAACACAAGCACCAATGACTTCTTTTGG
Source organism: Hanseniaspora guilliermondii (assembly GCA_036287555.1). Taxonomy (NCBI): domain Eukaryota; kingdom Fungi; phylum Ascomycota; class Saccharomycetes; order Saccharomycodales; family Saccharomycodaceae; genus Hanseniaspora; species Hanseniaspora guilliermondii. The sequence continues at coordinate 412,461 of CP143013.1, read as the reverse complement.
AAATTTCAATGGGCCAAACACTGCTATGTTGAGAGCCAATCAAACAGGAATGGGGCTAGTATCTCAACCAACAGGTGTATTACCCCAAGGAAACTTTCAAATTAGTGGGCCTTTGACTGCTCAAAAGACAGGATTTGGTAACAATGACTTGTATTCGCAAAACAATTTCATGTCCAAATTTACCGCAGAAAATGAGGATTATGTCACTTCTGAAGAAAAGGCGTTGTTTTACAAGATTTTTGATACTTATGACATCGAGAACAAGGGTATTTTAGACTCTAAGACCAGTGTTGAAATATTTAGAAAGTCTGGGTTGAGCAGACAAGATTTGGAACACATTTGGTCATTAGCTGATGCTGACAATACTGGTAAATTGAACAAGCAAGAGTTCACTGTTGGTATGCATTTAGTTTATAGAAAATTGAATGGACATGCCTTACCTAAAATTTTACCTAGATCTTTGATACCACAATCAACTCAAATGCTAGATATGATGAAGGAGGAGCTAAAGAAGCAATCTCCTGATTCAAAGAATGACTTGAACAATTCAAGAACAAAGACTTCATCTTTTGTTAACAATGACACTTTACCCTCCTTTAGAGATAGAAAGAACTTTAAAGTTGATCTTGAAGTTGAATTAGAAAAACAGTCAAAGTCTGAAGAAAACGAAAAGGAAGAAGAGACCTTAAGAAATCTAATCAGAGATAAGAAGATATTGATTGAAGCTGAAAATTACAAGAATGAAGAAAGAATAAAGGAAAAAAAGCTTAACGATTTAGAGAACCTAAAGCAAATAGAAATTTTGAAGAAATCTATTATATCTTTACCAAAGACCACCATATCTGGTGATAATTCCATGAGAAGTTCTTACGAAGCTTTGAATGCAAGATTGGTTTCAATCCTAACAAGTATTGATACTGTTGAAGATGCAATTATATCTGCAAAAATTGAAAAGTACAAAAAGCAAAATCCATCATCTGTTGTAGGAACAGGTCCAAATGGTGAAGTTACTGAACAAGATATCAGAAAAGCTAAGAAGAAGGCTGCCTTACAGGAGAGAATGGCATTGTTAACAGGAAAACAAATTAGTCCATCCTTATCCATTGAGGAAGAGGAAGCCAGATTTAACAATGCCGTCAACTCCATAAAGGAAGAAAGCAAACAAGCCAAAGAAACTGTTGAACTAATAAAGTCTGATATCACTGAAATTCTGAGTGGAATCAAGTCAGCTCTTTATGGGGGTGGAAATGATAGCAGTGAAACTAGGAAATTTGACTTGGGTGTTGGGTTGGAACCTGAATTGAAGGATTTCATCAAGAAAGTCAATGCTAGTTCTTCAAGTGTGAACTCATCTCCATCTGTTTCCAGTAGTCATTTGGAATCACAAAGCTCCCCATCACCTCTATTATCTGGTACATCAAGCCAAGAGAACTTGAATAGCACAAGACCGACAAATGTTAGAACCTCTTCTTTCCAAACTCCAGAAGAGAGATCTACTTACATTAAGGAGCAAGCTCAGAAGAGAATGAATGAGAAGTTAGAAAAAATGGGACTTGGTAGAAGAAATAGAAGAACAAGATCTAAAGTCACAATCCAGAATGAATCTAGAGAGAATCAACCTGAACAAGACATAGGATCCATACCAGAAGTGCCTTCATCTACTTCTCCAAGTGTTGTAAAGCAAGAAACACAAAGACAAGTGATGAGCGAAGATGATGAGGATGAAGAGGAAAAGGCTCTTAGATTGAAGTTGGAAAGTATAAGATTGAAGAAACAACAAAAGGAAGAAAGAATGAGGTTATTAAAGCAACAAATAGCTGATGCTGAAAAAGAGGAGCAAATGCATGATGCTCCAGAGCCAATTACTAAAATGCCTGTTTCAGATGCTAACAAACCAGCTGAAACCAACGAAGAAGAAAGTGATAATTGGAACGCTGAACCAACAAGTTCAGTTCCTGTCCAAAGTGTTCAACAAACAGCAGCTAAGTTCAATCCATTCAGAAACAGTGATGGTGGCAACAAAGCTCCTTTCTTCAAGCAATCTCATGTTGGATCAGGTAGTCAAGTTTCTTTGAATGAAAAAACTGCTGAAGAACAAAGAAAATCCCAACGTGGGCTAGACAGTGACAGTGACGGTTGGTCTGATGAGGAAGTAGCTAATGTTCCTGTTCAAGATTCTAAGCCAGAATTTTATACTCCCCCAGTTGCTGCCCCACCGATCAAGGAAACACCTAAGGAACCTCAACTAAACCATACTGTTTCTGAGAACGTTTCTGTTCCACCAGTCATCAACACCAATGCACCAGTTAAAGTTATGTCTAGATACAATGATGATTCTGATGGATGGTCTGATGAAGAGGAACTATCTGCTCCATTAGTTCCTAAACAGGCTTCTTTTATACCAGAGGTACCAAAGGCACCTCCTTTAAGTGTTCCAGGATCGACAGTATCAAATACTCACGTTAGTGATGATGATCTTTCATTACCCGAATCAGTATCTTCTGATGATGAATGGGATTAAAAAAAAAAATAAATAAATGGAAATAACAAAATATTATCATTTGTTTTCTATCCAAAATATATCATATAATATATACAACAAATAAATATAATTTTTCTCCAGCTTATACTATTTTAAAGATTGTATTTCATTCCATCTTTATTAAGCTTGTTCATAAATCAGTGATTTCTGAGGACATGTTCTTCATAGGATCTTCATCTTTCACTGTTACCTTCTGTCCCTTAGATTTTGGTTGTGTGGGCAGATTTGGCATTGAACCCTGGTATACTATAGCTTCATCAAGCTTATCCAGAATAGCTTCATGATAAACAACAAATTGTTCATGGTCGGGCAGTCTTGAATTTGCATGAGAAACTTTCATGTACTTGTCCAGTAATTTGTAGTTGTTGAGGTTGTCTATGGCAAGAACTGTTGATTCAAACAAGTTGTATTTGAGAAAAGCCGAGTTTTTTCTCTTTTTTGTCTTGTAATCGTATAAAAAGTAAAAGTCTTCAATATCACCATACTGACTGAATATCTTGAGTATGTCAAGTTCCGTAAGTCTTTCATCTATGTTACTTATGTGTATGTACTTTTGATCTTTGAATTGATAATGCCATGAATCTTTTAGGTTCGTGATTCCTTGTTCCAACTCTTTCAAGCTAGGATTATCTTTAAGCTTAGACATTCAAGTTCTTGATTTTATAACTACAATTTTTTAATTTAGTGTATTTTTCTTATACTTCCAATTGATCTTAGGTGAATAGATTTTTGATATTTGCTTAATACATTTCTCGAAGTTAATACGATCAGTTTGAAATCATTCATTAAAAGGGGGAAAAAAAGAAATAAAAAAAAAAAAGAATAAATAAAAAAATCCTGAAGTGATACAACAAGGGAAATAAGAAAATATTGTGAAAAATTTAAAATCATATATTAAATGCTTACTAGGAAGACTTTTCCAATAAACCCACTTCATTATAAGTTAAACTAGCTTTGTTCTTTCTTGATCTTCCAAAGAATCTTATTTTTCCGTTATGATCTCTAAATAAACCAAGAATTTTGAATGGCCAAGAAACAATGGCGTGTAGTAATGAAATTATTACTGGTTTGCCCTTAGCTTTATTATTTCTTTTCAACATTCCAATAATACCAACAAAACACATTAATATACCAAACATAGTGGTAATGGACAACCCTTTCTTGTTCAATGAATGTACCTTGATGTAAACATTAGGCTTTATAGTTTCATAAGCATTTTGAGACATACCTTTCTTGTTCAAGTTAATTCTAACCAACAATTCAGCCAATGAAAATTTCTTAAGTTTTAATTCTTGAGTATCATCCAGCTCATCCAATGAAAGCTCCTTGTCAAAAACAGTAATTTCTTCATTGACATAACCAGCATTGTCAATGACCAATAACGAACCTGGCTTGAGTTGATCAACTTTAGAATAACCATTTAAGGCTTCATGTATGAAGTTGTATTCGTTCAATGGGTACTTGCGGGTATCTACAACAGCAAAAATAGCTCTTTTTTCAAAATCATTCAAAATAATTTCCTTCTTCATTTCTTTGAACAAGACCCTTCTGTCACTTCCTGTAACCTCATTTTTAAGCTTATTAATCTTGTCTTCTTTGGACTTTCTCTTTTCATTTAAGGATTCATATTGATAATTCCATCTTTCTAATTCATAATATTCATAATTAATTCTGTAAGTATGGATATCTTGGGAGATTTCATCAAGATTCTTTGCAGAATCCAAGAAAAACAATACAACTTGTTCGTAATCTTTCTTATCAAAGTCAAAAATGTACTCGGCATTTGTGTCTTTCAACTCAATAATTGATGGCAGTGTGTCTCTGTAAACCCAGTTCAATACTGCTTTTAAGTCTCTCAGATCGACTGTGGAAAAGCATCTGTATGTACTAGGAACCATGGAGTTCTCCTTATAAATGTGGAAGGTCGGAACCTGTGATAGCAACTTGTTGGTGATCATGTTTGTATTGTATTCCACTTGATGCCCCTCATTCTTTATGTTTGCTACAATCTTTTCAACTTGTCTCTTGTTAAACTTTTCAAGATCAAATGATGTTTTGAATAGATATAAGTTCGGAATTTTGGACAATGGTAATATTAAATGTTCCAAAAAGTCAAAATCTTCAGAGGTGACTGTTTCAGCATCATATTGGAAGACCACATATATCTTTTCATCTCTTGATTGAGCTACAGGTTCATTAGAGATCTTTCTCTGGTTAATGAATGAACCTATATCCAATGAACTAATTTCTGGAATGTAAGAATTGTGATTAACTCTCATAGCAAAGTCTATTATTTTCTTATTTGAAAATCCACCCATATCCAATTTATCATAAGTGAACAATTTGTTTATTTTTTTCTTTGGTGTTAACACAACAAGCTTTGGGAAATCCGAAACATCATCAGAAAATATTTCATTACATATATCCTCGTTTAATTCATCTGCATTTGATGATTTGCACTTGTATGATGCTGTTTTGATACCCAGAACATCCGCTTCCTTCTTCAAGGGTTTCCAATTTTTTTTGAAAAATGGATCGCTTTCCCACCATTTGACTGAGTTACTCTTTTCATGCTTATTTGTGAAGACAATGATCCATGGGGAGTCGTTATCAATCATTGGCTTACCTGAAGTGACATCAATATCTGAAATAATACTGACAAGTTCATCATTGGTTAATGAGACCTCTTCATCTGATGTATGAAACTCTTCGTTTTGATCATCAGCCTCAGAGACCATTTCTTCTATGCTGTTATATTTCAATCCTTCCAATTTGGCAAATTTAATGATATCATCTTTGGTTCTCTTGAAATCTGATGGATAATCCTTCAAGTGGTATTTTGAGACAACAAGTGCATCCTTGTCAAAGCCATCCTTTTCTGGTCCATACAATCTGATGTAGGGATAAAAGCCTATATCCTCATCAGAACACAAATCTCCGCTTTGTATACAATCAACTTGTTTGAATTCAATTCCGTATTCTTTGTCCATGCCCTTTTCAGCAAAAGTTTGAACCACATCTTTCCAAATGGGTGCTAATGTTTTACAATGAGAGCAGTAAGGAGAAAAAAACTCAACTATAGTTAATTTCTTACTAACTTGAGGATAAAAAGTATCTGTGTTCAAGTACTCTGGCATTACAAACGAGTCTTTATCTTCAGGAATCACAACAGCATTCACAGAGGACTTCATCAACCGAGATGAAGCATACAACAAGGAAATAAACACAATGTTCAAAAGTCTTTTAATCATGTAGTTTGCTATATATTGGTTTCTATGAACAGTTATTCTGTGTTGTTGATTAAATATATTTCTGTTTCATTTGACTCCCCTTCACTTATTTTTCACAAAAAAAAGAAAATGAGTTGATTACAAATTCTTTGTGAATTAAAACAAAAAAAAAAAAAACACGGGGAGGGGGGAAAAAAAAAGAGCAGAAAAAAAGAAAAATTCAATGTGTTTTGGATCTTAAGTCCTATTTGGAATAAATATATATATAATTTTTCAATATTTTAGTCTTTATTTGAAAAAAATAAATCGTATGTCTTGATATATAAATGATCAAGATGCATTGGTAAATGCACATAAGTAGTTCTTAAAGTATTCAAAGCTTATCAAGGTAATCATACTGGCAGGAACTGTTCTCACTAGGTTAGCACCGAATCCTTTGTAAAAATTACCAACTTTGTATATACCTTGCAGATGACTTTGTCCGTAGCCATTCCATACATACTTAACCACACCCAGCAATGTCTTTACCTTTCCGTCTTTGATTTGTAAATTGGTTCTTACAATTTCATGAGGGTATGTTACGGCTGTTGCAATCATTTTGGAAACACAAGAACTTAAAAACAAGTTTTGAAAGTTGTTTTCCAATCGATTATCTATTTTGAAAATGTGATTCTTACAATATTCATAAAGTGGGAAGTGTATGGCCACATGAACAACACCAAACAATGTGGGTGTCAATCCTGAGTAGAATGCCTTTAAGCCTTCCTCTTTGTACATTTTCTTGAAACAATCAAATGTGCCGTTGTACCTTGTGGTTTCTATTGATGTATTAATATGTTTTAAGGGCTCTGCATCAATGGATTGAACAACAACATTTGTCTTTTGATTGACTTGGAGCATCAATCTTGTTTTGACAACCCATATCGGGTTAGTTAAGGTTGAACTTATCAGTCCAGCTGTTATAGCACTCAACGCATGATTTCCGTAATTAGATTTGATGTTTATAAATGGAGAATTTTTATTTTGTTTACAATATTCATACACACTGAAGTAGATCATCCAAGTGGGAAAATAACCTAGTGATATAGGTGCCAACCCATTGTAAAGACCCCTAAATCCTTCTTCAGTCACAATTGTTCGGAGTGTATTAATGATACCTTTGTATTTGAGAGAGTTCATGTCCTTTTGCTTATAATAAAAACTTTGAACTTGAAGTCGTGTTTTTGCCACATCCAATGGACAAACAACTATTCCACTCAAAAACCCAGCAAGAGCTCCCGAAAGAGCAATGGCTGATGAAGGTGTGATCCAAGGTGAAGATTGTTGTATGTTGATATTTTGTTTTTGTATTTTTGTTGTTGGTTCATTTTGTAGTATTTTTTGTGGATCTTCTATATGAGGGGGCATTACTAACTCATTATCGCCAACATCAATAGGCAGAGATAAGTTCTGGACTGTTCTTTTGAAAGCCTTTAGGTCTTGAGGTTCTTTATGATATAATGAATTGTGCGTTAGCAAATGGTTTTTAGAATCTTCAGTCATACTGAATTCATTTAAGTAATATAATTATAAAAGAATATATGTCAAATTAAATAGAACTTTAATATTTTCTTTAAGTGGTTTATCTCAAGCCAAAGAGTTGGTCCTTTCCCTTCTTCTTCTTTTTTTCAACAGGGTTATTACATATATCAATGTTTATCTTTTTTATTTGTAAAGATGAAATTCATTGAAAGAACAAACTAATAAAAAAGACCAAAAAAAGAAAAACAGAATTTTAAATTATGTAAACCCAATTATCGGAATTGATTCAAATTTAATAGGAACAAAAATTTTATTATGATATTTTTTGTTGGGCTTGGTCATTCATTTTTTTCAAATTTTTTTTTTTTTTTTTGGGGAGAAGAAAAACATGAAAAAAATAAAGGAGATTAATCTCCGTGATCACATGACATATTTTACTAGAAATTATAAAGGTGATTAATCTCCGTGATCACATGACATGCTCCACCATTGAACAATAAAAAAACTCCTAACAAAAATTGAATTTTATCCAAAAAAAAAAAAAAAAAGGTTTACGTTGGTGATTTTCTTAGTAAGTTGAAATGACACGGTAGCAGCGACAATCATGTTCAAAAGGATAAGTGCTAACTATTAAGCATGAATAAGTTGTTTTTTTTTTTTTTTTTCAAAAAAGGTAGCAAAAAAAAAAAAAAAAAATCAAATAACCCCTAATAAATATATAGAATAAATCTAAATTAATCAAGTTCTCTCATTTAATTTGAAAAATAAACTAAAAGAAAGTGGGAAATATATATATATAAACATCAAATAAATAATGCTATTTCATTATTCATAGTTGTAAAATGTATTGTATATAAATATGAATGAAATTTAAAATTTAATCTTCATTCTTTCTCTGTGATATAATGTCCGTAAATGCCTACAGTTTCGGTAATTGAAGGTCTTTTATTGATGGCAACTTTGAGTTCAAAGGTGATGTTATGTTAGACTTCGTTGACTTTGTTATTTCTTTGGGGGATTCTTTTTTATTTGGCTTTTGAGAAACATGAGGGTTTTTGTTCACATCATTTGTTACAGCTTTATTAGCATTAAGCGGTTGTTGACTTTCCGTTGTCTTTTTCACATATGAATTTATCAAGTTGATGTTGTTACTTTCCGGTTGTTGGTAAAATGGCATGCTCATGTTAGTTCTAATATTTGGGTTGTATGAAGGATGCATATTTGGAGTGATGAATTGTCGCTGATAGTCATTGTTTGTAAAAGCTGGCATTTGTGGAAGATAATAAATGTTTTGTGGCATCTGTGCGGGCATTGGTAGATGCTGTCCTTGGATGAAGGGCATTGCTGGTGGCATGGCCATCATGGGGACTCCCAGGTATGGGTTGTAAGAGTTGATTGGCATTGCATTTTGGATGGGAATCATTCCATTCTGTATGTATGCCATTTGATCTCGAGGCATTGGTTGTTGAATAAGAACATTCTTTGGGTCTTCACTTCTTCTTTTATCAGACAAAGAATATGCTCTCTGCATTCTATCAATTTCTTTGATCTTATCACTGGTGCAGTTAGAATACCCACTTATGTTAACATCCTCAACATCTTTCTTTAACTTCTCCAATTGTACCTTTTGTTCCGCTGTTCTTTCCTCTTCAAAAAACGTGTTGTACATATGAGATACAGATACAACAGTTCCATCTGAAATACTTTCCTCATCATAATATGAAATAAGTCTAATATTTCTTCCATCTATTTTCATTGAAAATGTCTTCTTTATCAAGCGTCTGTGATCCGATATCAACTTCTTTTGCTTGTAAACCAAATACTTCTTATGAAGCATTCTTGAACTAGTCCAAAACAACTTATCTGTCCATCTGGTGATACCATCATGTATATCCAAGTCTGAAACATGTATTTTTCTGTTTTTGTTAGAACAAGAGCACAGTTCATTCTTGGTAATTGTTGATTGTTCCTTTGAGGAGTCATTAGTCTTATCAACAATCACAAACAGATTACCTGGCTTGATATATTTTTGACATTCTGAATTTGTGAGTCTTTGAAAAACCAATTTCAATTCATTACTTACAAATATTTTATACAGAATTATTAAAACATCTATATCCGAATTGATGAAACACTTTTGAAGCGTGACTCTATTGTCAACATCATATTCAATTGAATTTTTATTACAAATGTTCATGATCATTATTTTATAGTTATTTGATTGTATTATGTTGTATTTGGTTTTTTCTATTATTTAAAAGGAACCAAAAAAATAAAAAAAAAAATAAAATAAAATATTAAAATTATACTATTATAATCATCAAAAGTAGAAGTATAACAATTTACAATTTATAATATATTTTTAAAATATCGAAGAAAATAATAAAATGAAATAAGAAAAGAAGAATGTCTTGATATGTTCTAGTTTCTGTTTGATTTATTTTTAACTTCGTATCTTGAAAAAAAAAAAAAAAGCTAATTAAATATATATATTGAGAAGATATTTGATATTTTTGTTTTGTATCAAATTACACTATATAGAACTTTATATAAGTTTGTTAATCTTATTTTAGAATACATTTCACGTAAGAAATAAGTGAAAAAAAAAAAAAATCATTTCTTTCTTCCAAAAGAAAAATTGACAAATATGTAATTTATATCATCTTTAAATATAAACAAGTTTTTCTCTCTTTTTTTATTTTTTGAAAACAACAAAACAAGATTAAAATTCTAATGAACAAATAACATATCTTTAAAGCCACTGTGTTTTTTTTTTTTTTTTTAAATTTTTTTTTTTTTTGGGGAGACAACTATAATGTACCTATTGTTAACTATTTCATCATGAAAATTTTTATTTAAATAAAATTTTGACGAATGAACAATGAAGCTTTTGCTAATGTTCTTTTAATAGATCGTCATCAACTTAATATTTCATTCATAATCAAAAAAAAATAAAAAAAAAAAATAAAACAATTTTAAAGCCTTTCTTTTTCAAGCCAACTAAATTATTAAAAAAAAATACACATTCTCAAAACATTTTTTTTTCTTTCTGAATAAATTGTCTTAAACATTTCTTTTATGTTGATTATTTAAACCTCAACAATAAAAAACATCTAGATAATTCTGTTACATAAATTACTGCAGCAAAAAAAAAAAAAAATGAAAGAAACAATAGTGAATAAGTACAATAATAGCAAAAAAAACATGATCAAGTCAAAATTATGTTTCGACTTTTTTTTTTTCTTCTTATTGAATGGTTGCTCAAAACTCAAGAAAACGTTTAAGAAATATAACTATTGTTTTAATTTTTTTGAGAGAATGATGTCATTTCTATTTTTCTTAAAAAAAAAATAAAAATAAACCATATGCGGTGTTTTTTTTCCCCCCTTAGCCATGAAATAAAGAACATATTAGCTGTACTAAACTTAATGCCATCTGTTTTCTTAATAAAAAAGCTTATTTCTTTTAGTTTAAAATGAGGGTGCAAAACCATATAAAATGCTTTTCATTTTATGCTATTATTTCTCGAAATAAAAAGAAAAGATAGAAAACCATAGATTTTGTCTACTTTTTCTCTGTTATTTACATATGTATTTCTTAAATCATATTTTGCATTGATTATTTTTTTTTACTTTTTGTCTTGAGAAAAAAAGATCTCGAACAAAATAAGAAAACAGCTATTATAATCCTTCCCGCTATTTCTTTAAACCCATTTTATTCCATGGACAAAAAATCCAATCCGCTGTTTACTTTTTTTTACGTTTTATATATATTTTAATTTTAATTTAAAAAAAAAAATCACTTAAGAATTTATATTGTTACATTACAATAGCAGTATTATTTTTAGATTAGGATCACTATGCGCACTATCCTACTGGATACCTTAACTCTCCTCAAAAAAAAAAAAAAAAAATCTCTATGAGTATTTAGAAGAAACTTCTTAACATGAACATTGATGTAAACATTATCTTCAAACTAGTATCAAAATGTCCAATACTGTTTGCCTATAAGGTGTAGAAATGCATAATGAATGTTTGATTGTTTCAAGGATTATTATTTCTTTTAATTTTTGTCAAGTGAAAATACGTATTTGAATAATAGTGGATTATTTTCAAGCTTTTGACTTTTAATCGGGGTGGAAAGAAAAAAGGGTATTCGTTTTGTTTATTTTATTCTTTTTTTTTGTTTATTTCAAACGAGAGATTATCCGACTTTGAGAGGAATTATAACCCCTTAATTTTTTTTTTTTTTGAAGTTTTCTCAAAGTGGCTGATCTGGATTAACAGAATATTTTTTTAAAGGAAACTGAAGTCAAATATGTCAAACCACGTGTTTTTAAAAAAAGATAATAAAATAAAATAATCCTTCTATTAATAATAACCACAAAATGTAACAAACGCAATAAAAACATGTCTTCAACAAGTATATATTCTAGAAGTATTATAGAAAAATATTGTTTATGGTTTCAAAATATGTTATTGTAAGTTACTAACCAAGTACAACATTACAATAGAAAGTAACTTTTCTTTATTTTTTCTACATTCAATAACCCAACTAATAGTGATTGGCATGCTGGATCATTTAAGGAAAAAAAAAGAAAAAGAAAAAAGAAAACAAGAGGTATAATAAAGGCTCAAAAATTCTAAAGTAATAGTAAATAACTAGAAGCTAAAAGTGTAAAATTATAATGTCTTAGACGGACTTTAATTTATAGCCGTTGTTTTCAAAAAAATAAACGGATACTTGTTCAAGATCATATTTCCTTTCGTTTTTTTTATCATATTGAAAATAATTAGTGCTAAAGATAATCACATTATGATCACTTTAAATTTAATAAACCCCTTTTTTTTCTCAAATATTATTTTTAAAAAAAGACTAAATGATGGGTATATTAAAGGATGTATTCAAAGGTATGTAATTATTAAGATGTATTTCAAACCTTAAAATACTTGAATCCACCTCAGTCTACAGTAAATGCATTTTTAAAGTGTCTTTTTGCTGATGTACTGAAGTATATTTTATACTGGTCACCAAAAGGCGTATTTCTAACTAGGGGGGTTTTTTTTTTTTTCATACACAAAGAATTTTTTTGCGAATGAGTCATCTTGCCTCTTAATTTTTTATTTATTTTTAAAAAATCCACTATAACTTTAGCTAAGCGCCTCTTTATTTTTTAAGATTTCTTTCCGTTTAAGCATATTAGTTTCCCTTAAAGGAAACAATTTTTTTTGAAAAAAAAAAAAATATATGGTACCGAGTAGCCATTTATTTGTATATTTTGGTTAATGGTAACAAAAATAACCTATCATCAATTTTTTTAAAAATTTATTTTTGAATTTTTTCTTGGAATATATAAGAACCTTAGCGGAAACGGCCATTTTTAATTTTAGTTTATTTTCATTCATATCATTATAAAAAAGTAAAGTGTTAGCTAAGTTTTATTCTAAATTCAATTCATTATTGAAATAAAAATATTAAAAACCCAGAAAAATCTGAATTACATTATTGTATAATAATTCATATAATTAAATAAAGATAAGTATAACTTTCTTTTAATCACCACCGATAACTCTGTTTTTTTTTGTTTGTTTCCATATAATAAACAAATACCAAATTAATATTCAATTATTTTCTTTTTTTTACTTTTGTTGAAAAAAAAAATATTAAATAAATCAATATTAAAGACTTAAATACTCTAATTAAAGAAATCATTATTACTATTTTTTTTTTAAAAAATAATAATATATTAACAATTTTAACTGCGCAGACTCCATATAATAAACTTTGATAATATAAAAAGATTATCAAAGATGTGTGCCTAAATTTTAATATATTATCTTTTTAAAAAATCATAATTTCATTATAATTTCTTTTTATCGTTATTTTTTTTTTTTGATCCAATTAATTCAAAAAAAGTAATAAAGTATAAAACTTTAAAATAAGTCTTTTATTCATTAATTTTTTTTTTCACCTTATACCAAATAAATATAATATAATATAAAAAAAGATATCCTTTTTTTTTGTTATCATAAAAATAAAAAAGAATAATTTAGTAATATTAACATATACACAATGATGTACGACAAACTCCAGTGAACCTTTCAATCAATAAAAAAAAAATGGTTTTTTACAAATATCAAATAATAAGTTTTCTCTTATTCTAATAATAAAATAGTCTAAAATAATAATAATATAATAATAAAAAATGTTAAACGAACAAGCCGCTTTTGATGAAACCTTCAATGGTTTCCCAGAAATTAACTTTTCTGTAAATCCAATGGAAATCTTCCCTAAAACAGAAGATACCATGGGACAACCAAACAAATTGTCTTTCTTTGATGATATGAATGCTGATTTGAATATCAACATGGATGAATTTCAAATTGATTTACTAGATGCCAGATGCTCATCAACCGACAGTTCTTCATACAGCCCATACTCTGATGTGAACACTGCTGTTTCTTCAAACTCTTCCAAGATTGACCTTGAAGAGATGAGCAGATTGTTTGTGATGCCTGAAGTTAAGGCTAAAAAAGTTTCCAAGCCAAGATGTTCTAGTAGAGCATCCACTTCTTCAAGCAGTTCTTCCTCTTCAATCAAGACTTTGAATGAAGACAAGACCGGTATGCTGAAGAAATTGAACTTGACTCCATATCAAGTCAAGCCAAGAAAACAAGCCTTGTCTGAAATAGATTCAAGCAAGATTGTTGATCCAATTGAAGCTAAGAGAGCTAAGAATACTGAGTCTGCTAGAAGATCAAGAGCTAGAAAAATGCAAAGAATGCAAGAGTTGGAATTGAAAGTTTCTCAACTTCTAGAAGAAAATGAAATACTTAAACAAAAACTAGCTAAATACGAATAATATTAATATTTATATATATAAAACTAGTAATATCAAATACAAAGCTAAAATTTGTATATATTTTAAGTGTATTTCCTATTAACCTCCATGTAGAGTACTGGTGAAGCTAATGACATCTTTATGTTGTAATATGTAATCCAACTCATCTTCCAGTTCCCAATCGGAATCATTGATTAATGTGAGTATTCCTGGTCTGATCGTTTCATCTTGAATGTATATACTATAATTTTCTTCTGGATTCACCAACAAATCCTTAACTATAACATCAAATATCAAATCTCTTAATGTAACAATCTTAGTATTGTCTACCTTCACCTCATAACTTCTTTTGTTGGCAAATATACTATCTAATCCACCTAGAAATTCAACTTTAATATCAATTTGACTCATTTCCTTTTCCCTTTCGTATTTCTTAGTTTATTATTATTATTATTATATATATGAATGACTCGTTTGTATTACTTTATGTAATTTTTTATTATTAAATTCTTTCATTTTTATTGAGAGAGAAACAAGTTTCGTTTAATTTTTGTTTAAAAAAGAAAAAAAAGAAAAAAAAGAGAAGAGAATTTTTTTTTTTTCATCCCCAATTTTTTTAAAAAAAAATTCGTGTAGCGTCTTTGGGTTTCTTACTCTTTCAGTATCGTTTTTTTCCTTTGGAAACTCTTACAACTTTATTCCTTTTTTTAAAAAATATTTCTACGGGAAGAATAAATATACCACTAATATTTTTAGATAGTGGCAAAATGTACTTATTTTTAGATGGAAATTATATACAAATAAGAAACAATTATTCATTAAATATTGGTCAAAATCCAAAACAAAGAGATTTTCATAAACAAAACATAAAGGAGATTACATTTATAGTAAAATGTCAGAACAAACAGGTTTAGTAGATAATAATAAATCTAATGATTCAGATTCATTGGGAAGACCAATAATGAATTCTGCATTGATAAGACTTAAACTCTTGAACGTATTGAAAAAGTTAAATAACGATCCAAAGCAAAACGCGGATGAGGCCTTTGAAAATGAGTTGTTACCATTCATTAACGATGTCATGGTTGGAATAGAAAAGACAAAGTCTTTTGAGATAATCAATGTTTTAAAACTTTTATTGAATTTCTCCATCCACGTTAATAATTCTTTACCAATTATAAACAAGATAATTCAATATTTCATTATTGAAAAGAAACATGACAAATTGGTACTTGATATCAACCAGCAAAATGCCCAAGGTAACACACCTTTACATTTGGCTTCATATTTGAATAGATTTGATGTTTGTAACTTGCTGTTGACTGATTACAAAAGCATCATCAATGACACAATTGTTAACAACAACAACCTACAAGCTTTGGAACTCACCAACAACTTCAAGCTTTATGGGATGATGATTGACTTGCGTAATGAGTACATTAAGGAAATAGCTAGTGAATTAAGATTGGCATTCAACAATAGAGACTTTGAACACTTGGAAAGTGTCTTGATAGAGAATCCTAGAAATAAGGAACTTCTGGATCTTGATGGGATTGATCCTACAACTGGAGATACTGTTTTGATTGAGTTCATCAAGAAGGGAGACATAGTGATGTGTGATTGGATTCTTAAAGTGGGCAATGCTGATCCATTTGCTAGAAATGATTTAGGTAAATTACCAAAGGACTACATCTTGGAATTGATTCAATTTGGTATGATTAAAACTTCAAAAGTTCCTGTAGATAACCACAACAGTGTGAACACAAACCAAGCCATTGGGAGGGAACTCTTGAAGATCTTGGACAATGCAGCTAAGAATCAAACCATGCTCAATGTCATTCAAACTAGTAATTACGAAGGCTCTTCAAAGCAAGAGAGTGATGCTAACTTGAAAAAAGAAGATGAACAAAATGAAAAGGCATTGACTCAAGAAATCACAGAACCTCCTATAGTCCAAGGATACTTAAAGAAGTGGACCAACTTTGCCACTGGTTATAAACTTAGATATTTCATTTTGAATCCAAAGGAGGGGAAATTGTCCTATTACAAGAACAAAAAGGACTTGTGGAATTGTAGAGGTTCTTTGGATTTAAGATATTGCTTTGTTTATTTGAATTGTTCAGAGGGGTTGAAATTTGAAGTTGCCACCCAAAACACATACAATGATAATGAGGGAGAAAACAATGGAATAGCCATTCCAAGTGATATAAATACAAATGGAGATCCATCAACAAACAATGATGTGAATGGAGGAATCACGACATGGCACTTGAAGGGAGATCATCCAGCAGAGACAAATAAATGGGTTTGGTGTATACAGGGAGCAATAAGATATTGTAAGGACAAGAACTTGGAAGCAAACAAGAAGACTTCAACCACCAAGAGTCCTAATGTTGGTACGAGAAAGGTTAGTAAAGGAGAGGTTAAGGAAATCAATGAAGAGTTAGCTGATTTATCAGTCAACAGTGATGTGAAGATCAAGACTCCCCCAAGGATTATCAAGAAAAAAGCGGACATGCCTGTGTTCAATAGAAAAATGTTATCTGTTTTGAATGACAATAACATTAAATCTGTATCCAGTGATGATGACATTGATGAAGATTATTTATCTGATGAAGATAATGATTCTAAAGTTTCTGAAACAGAGGATGCATCAAACACAAGTTCAGAAATATTGGACTTTGAAGATGACTTGGATGAAAAGATCTTATTGAAATTCCAAAACAAGTGGTCACAACTGGACAACAGTATAAGTCTTGAGATCACCAATTTGATTGAATTGTTTCAAGCTTCTAACATGGATGAGTCCAACAAGACCATATTGGAGACTTTGAAATCTATTAAGATCTCCCAGCAAAAGTTGAACTCCCAACATTTCAAGATGGTTGATAAACATGAGAAGGTTGTTAACAAGCTCAATAAGATCTTAAAACTATGGATCCAATCTGTTAAGGAACTAGAATTTGAATTGATCAATAAGGATGATAAGATTGAGATGCTATCAAAGGAGTTGAAGAATATGAAGAAGAATACTCTTGAGAGAAACTCGAATGTTATCTCCGAAACCGATTCGGAAAAAAAGAATGGTTCGGATGATAAGGCGAATTTAGGGGCAATAAAAGGAGAAACACTTAAAAACGAAATTTCTACAAACGAAGGATTGGATGAACTTTCATCTGATGATGAATTTTATGACTTTGATGAACCAGAAGAGCAACAAAAGGCTGTTGACATGGTTTTATTACCTAAGGATGCTAGTGGGTTGAATGTTGACCTTCAATTAAAGCAAAGAGTTAGTGATTTAATAGATTCTTATAATAAAAAGACGCAAAATGAATCAGCAAAGATAAAGAAAAATGTTTTAGACTTGTACAACAATGATGAATTGGAAAAGTTCCTAAGAATCTTGAATGATGAGTCATTTGAGGGTTATGAAGATGGTCCAAGAATGAAGTTGGCGTTATCAGCTGATGAAAGACCAAAGATATCATTGTGGTCAGTATTAAAGAGTATGATTGGTAAGGATATGACAAAGATGTCTTTACCTGTGACTTTCAATGAGCCTACATCTTTACTTCAAAGAGTTGTTGAGGACATGGAGTACGTTGACATATTGCACAAGGCCTCAACGTTTTATCAATCATCAACACTAAGAATGTTGTATGTGGCCATTTTTTCTGTATCGCCATATGCCTCCACAACAGGAAGAATAGCAAAGCCCTTCAACCCATTGTTGGGAGAAACATATGAGTTTGTAGAACCTTGGAAGAATTACAGATGCATTTGTGAGCAAGTGTCCCATCATCCACCTATAGGAGCCATATACATGGATTCTCCTACTTGGGAATATTATGGGGAGAGTAATGTTGATGGTAACTTCAATGGTAGATGCTTTGATTTCAAGCACTTGGGTAAATGGTTCATCAACTTGAAGTATGGATTGGAAAAGAATGAAGAGTTGTATTCATTTAAAAAGCCCAACAATCAAGTAATAGGAATTCTTACAGGTAATCCACAAGTTGATAATTATGGTGAAATGGTATTACAAAACCACAGCAATGGAGACAGATGTGTAATAACATTCAAGGCCAGAGGCTGGAGATCAAATCATGCTTACGAAGTCAAGGGTGAAGTATTCAATGGGAAGAATGAAAAGGAGTGGGTATTTGGAGGACATTGGAATAGTGAGATCTTTGCCATGAGATGCACATCAGCACTATCTGCTAAGGAAGATAAGGAATTGATCAAGAGTGCCAATATCAAGAACACTGAGGTGAAGTTTGATGGATCCAAGTTTTTGGTATGGAAAGTGAATGAGAGACCTAATTCCCCATTCAACTTAACTCAGTTTGCCATTCAACTAAATGCTCTTCCTTCTCATTTGAAGGAACACTTACCTAGAACAGACACAAGATTAAGACCAGATCAAAAATGCATGGAGGATGGTCTCTATGATAAAGCATCCTCAGAAAAGAACAGAGTTGAAGAAAAGCAAAGAGCAGCTAGAAAGAAACGAGCATCTGAAAACAAAAAGTGGGAACCTTCTTGGTTCAAGAAGGATAAACATCCTGTAACAAATGATGATTATTGGAAATTCACCGATGAATATTGGGAAAGAAGAAAGACAGGTAACTGGGACAATAAGTGTCCAGATATATTTTAGTTCAATATATTATATTTATTTAATTCCTTATAATTGGATTATTTTTTAAAAAAAAAAAAAAAAAAATTATTATGAAAAAAGTTCCACTATGTTGATGTTTTGGGATTAAGCTTAAAGGGGATTTTTGTTGGGTCCATTTTTTACATACGGAGATTACCAATAAACAACACCTAAACCTTTTTTTTTTTTTTTTGACGTGATTCACTCAAAATCATTCAAATTAATTTTGAAAACTCTATTCTTGAAACATTTCTATAATCGTTTATAATACTTCGTGAAGGTTGTTATTTCTTTTCTTAACAGAGTAAACAATTCTGAATTGATTATCAATATTGAAGATGATAGAATTTTTTATTTAATTGCTCTGCAGCGTTATTAGGAATATTAAACAATTAAGTTTATATTTTAATATCTGTTTGAACATAGAGTTTGTTGAATTAAAGAAGAGAATAAGATTGTTCCTACCAATAAAAATAATTAAAAATAAAGAGTAGTAAAAAAAAAAATAAATAAGTTATATCATGGAAGAACAAACTATCGAACTGATTCTACTCAGACATGGACAATCCACACTCAATTCCAAGAATCTATTCTGTGGATGGATTGACCCCCCATTGACTGAGATAGGAATTGAACAAGCAAAGAGTGCAGCTCGTGAAATCAAAAAGCACTTAATATCTACATCCAAGCCAAGTGTATCTTTTTGTAGCAGATTGATTAGAACCAAACAAACTTTGTTGACTATATTGAAGGAACTGGATGAGCTATCTAACGTCAATGTTCAAGAAACATCTGAAAATGTCATCATAGAGAAACACAAACCATTAAGTTTTGAGAAAGTTTCTACAAACCCATCAACTGCCATGGGGTACAACTTTTATAGTTCATGGAGATTGAATGAAAGACACTATGGATCATGGCAAGGTCAAAATAAAAAGAAGGTCTTAAACATAGTTGGAGACAAGGAGTACATGCAAGTGAGAAGAGACTATGAGGGAAGACCACCAGATGTGAATTTGGACAAGGAAATGGAACAAAAGGGGGAAGTTGAGGATAAGAATTTGCCTGGACATGACGAGTATGAATTCAAAGAGCCTAACAGATACGAGAAGTACAAGATGGAGTATCAATTTGGAGATGTGAGCTTGCCTATATCAGAATCATTAAGTGATGTTTTAACAAGAATGACCCCGTTATTGGAAGATTTCATCATCCCTGAAATCATCAACAGTGAAAATAAAATCGGTATGATCATAGCACATGGAAGTAGCATTCGAGCAATGCTCATGAAACTTATGGGATTGGATGCAAATGAAATCAAGGGAGTCAACATTCCTAATGGAATGCCAATGATAGTTAAGTTATCTTATGAAAAGGGGAGACATAACAAGTACAATATCAAATTCATTGATAGATATTACTTGGATCCTGAATTGGCTGCTAAAAAGGCTGAACAAGTAAAAAATGAAGGTAGATATTAATTTAATTAATATACACTTTAAACTCTTGATTTTCATTTTTATTTTTCTTTTTATAAAAAGAAATAAAAATGGTATATATAGTGTATATAAAATGACAAAAAAAAAAAAAAAAAAAAGGAAAAAAAACGAAATTGAAAATAAATTAATTATTTCAAGTTTATTTTTTTTAATTTTTAGATAGATCCGTAGGCTTTTTATTTCAATTTAATTTCTTTTTCTTTTACTTTTTTTTTTTTTTTTTTTTAATTGATGTCTTTTTCGTTGTAAATGATTTTAGTTGATAATTTTTTATCTTTTTTAATTTTCAACATATTCAACATTGTCCTTTGCAAACTTCATGGCAAATCTTAAACTTTCATCGCCAATTTTCAGTTCATGTTTTAATTTGATATGTCTGCTTAAGGCGTCACCTCTACTAAAGGTTTTCTTGTGGCCTTCAACTTCCCCCAACTCTTTGATACAAATCAGACATCTATACAGTTTTTTTTGTTTGCTGTGTATAGTCTTGGTGTGTCTTACTAGATCATAAGGTCTTGAGAATGACTTCTTGCAAGAAGGATGTTCACATTTATATTCTTCTAATCCGATATTGGACTTCAACTTTTCATCTTTCAATAAAAGTTCAGCCTTTAAAGAAGATATAATAGAGGAGTCTTGGACCTTTGATTTTGATTTTTTCAACAGCTCAGTGGCCATTTCCAATGGCTTGCTGGAAAATTTGGACTTTTTGAAATCATTTTGCTTTAAATTTTTGCTAGGCAACTTGACGCTATCCAAAATGTTCTTCTTGAATGCATTTTGTGCAGATAGACTCTTTGTGTTGTCTGAAAAGTCAAAGTTGAGTTTCTTCAACACTTCCTGGGCAGGCAATTCAATACCATCTTCGCCCTTAATGAAGATATTGTAATCACTAACGGACTTGGATGGAATGGAACTTTGAGAGCCACCTGTGTAAGCAGCGCTAGGGGTGCTGTTGGTCAAGGTATTTAAGTTTGAAGGTAGACTGTTTTCGGCTTCTTGAATCAATTCATTGATATCATCCATGTTGTACTCTGGAGAAGAGAAATGCTTAGGGTTAATTTGAGTGATCATTGGGTTAATGGTATAATTCATTTCATCATAATCGTGTCTCTTTAAGCGTTCCTTATTTGTCTTGTAGATGTTTTTCAAAGTATCATCAACATTGTCTATGTCTTGAGGATAATACAAAAGGTCATTATCCTTACTTGTGAAGTCTAAGTCCAAATCAATATCATCAACATTGTTGCCTCTACTCAAGCCGCTATTAGAGTTGTAGTAATAATAGTTGCTGGAGGTGGGATTGAAGTCCAAATTGGATTGAGAAAGGCTTCTTTCATTTTCCAAAACCAGATCAGAAGTCATTAAGAACCCAGCTGAGGAACCTGTTGGAGTATCTCCTTCTAATTTATGATTGTTGATATTGGAAGCAGAAGTAGCTCTTGATAAGGAATGTCCTTTGTTCATGTTAATTTTCTTTTTCATTAAGAATTTACCAAATAAATTACCAGAGGATGAACTGTTAGGTATGTTTTGAGCCAAACTAGTCTTGTTACAACCAATAGGAGTCAAAGGAGCAGCCAAGGAGTTGTTGAACTTGTTACTCATAGCATATATTTCATTACCTTCTGGGTTCAAAGACATATTGTTACTGTCGTTTCTTTGAATAATAGTTGAGGTGATTTTAGTATCAATGTTATCTAATTGTTGATGATTCATAATAGCAATGGTATGTTTGTAGTATTAGTTAATAGGTTAAAGAACAACTTTTTATTTATGAGTGTATTTTTTTTTTTTAATAAAAGTTAGATTAATAAGGGTTGTTGGTATTATATATATACGTGCAATTAAGTAATCAACATATTTTTAAGTTTATAAATAGAAGACAAAAATTATATAATCTCTCAAAAAAAACCCCTTTTTTTTTTCTCTTCAACAAGAATAATTTATTTATACTTTTCCGTACATTCCAGTTTTATTTTCTAAACGCAAAAAATGAAAAAAAAAAACATAAAATTTTTTTTTTGTTTATATACTGTATCAAGTATTCAATATCTCCTAGTGAAAAAAAAAAAGGGGGAAAAAAAAAATAGAGAATCAAAGGGGCTGTCAATACGTTAACAAAAGAGGCTTTAAAAAGGAAAAAAAAAAAAATGATCCTAACAAACTTAAAAGTTAATAAGGTAAAGAAAAAAAAAAAGTGAAAAGGTAACCATTTAATGAATAATTTAAACTAAACATCAAGTATTAAGACACTCATTTAAGATGTTATTCATATACATCATTTAAATTATAAACCAATAGAAGCATTACAAAAAAACATTGTATAAAATGTTTTGTCTTTTTTAAAATTTTTATTTTCTTTCCTAAATTATTATTATTATTTTTTTCTTAAATCCTCATTTTAATTAATCAAATCAAAAATCGAACTTTCTGGAAAAAAAAAAAAAAAAATTTTTTTTTTTTTTTTCTAAACGTATTAGTTAAACAAATATTCTTTAAACGGTAATTAATTACTATCAACAATTATATACATTTTTTTTCTAAAAGATAAGATAAAATATCATTTAAAACATAAACATGTATAAAACAATCTTTTGATTTTTTTATTTCTTGATCTATATTTATATAATTTTAATCTATTATTATCAAATATATATAAATGATTATAAATCAACTTTTTCTCCTCTGTTTTTCTTGGTTAAACCATACTTCTTAATTCTTATGGATTGAATGTTAATGAATCCAGTAGTATCAACTGGAGAGAAACCAGTTAATTCATCCATGGATGATTCAATAGCATTGTATAATATTTCAGAGTCAGAGTATCTTCCAATGACTGTGGATTTACCCTTGTATAAGACTAATCTAACTGTACCATTGACACTCACTTGAGATGGCTTGATCATACCTCTGATGAATTCACATTCTGGAGTGAAGTAAGCACCATTGTATAACAATCTGGAGTATGTTGGTGTAACAAATTGATCTCTTATTTGTCTAACTTCCTTGTCCATGGTTAATCCCTCCAAGTCAACATGTGCTTGTCTCAAGATTGTTAATGGAGCCTGCTCATAACAACCTCTGGACTTTAAGTTGATGTATCTATTTTCAACAATATCAATTCTACCAATACCATGCAATCTACCTAGTTTGGAAGCAGTCAAGAAGATGTTCAAATCACCAGTAACAGTCTCTACAATCTTGCCCTCTGGTCCATCTAAAATATCAATCTTGGTTGGTAAACCCTTTTCAAAGGTTATGTTGATGAAATGTGGGGTGTCTGGTGTGTTATCTATGTCATTGATCAACTTCCACATATCCTTTGGTGGTGTGGTGTTTGGTTCTTCTAAGATACCAGCTTCATAAGAAATATGAGCCATGTTTTCATCTGTGGACCAAGGCTTGGCTCCTGTTTGGGCAACTGGAATGCCCTTCAAGGCAGCATAATCAATCAAATCCTTTCTACCTTTGAACTTTTCACAAAACTCAGGCAATCTCCAAGGAGCAATTATTTGGATTTCCGGATCAATGGCATAGAAACCTTGTTCAAATCTGATTTGATCATTACCCTTACCGGTACAACCATGGGAAACAAATTGACAGTTATTCTCCAAGGCAACAGACATTTGTGCCTTTGTGATGACTGGTCTGGCCAATGCAGTTCCTAACAAGTAAACATCTTCATACACAGCATTGACTTGAACAGCTGGCAACAAAATCTTGGAAACAAATTCTTCTTGAACATCGACAAGAACATATTTAGTGGCACCAATGGCCAAGGCCTTCTTTTCAGCAGCGGCAAAATCTTCCTCTTGTCCAACATTGGCCATGAAGGCAACAACTTCATAACCTTGATCTAACAACCAAGCTAAGATAATGGAAGTATCTAAACCACCAGAGTAAGCCAAACAAACTTTTCCTTTAGACATTTTTCTTTCTTTTTTTTTTTTTTATATTATGTATTTGTAAATTATTTTTATTGAAATAATATTGAGTTTGGTTATTAATATGATTAATTCTTTTCTTTCGTAACATCATATTAATTATCATTATTTAAATTGTAAATTGAAGTTCAAGAATTGATTGAGGAATATTATCCTTATATATGTTTTGATAATATTTCAATATTTATTATTTTTTTTATATTAAACATTACTGTGACTATTTTTATTTTTTTTTTTTTCCATTAGCGATTTTGTTATCATTGATTTTGGCTATATCGGTGTTTTTTCCCGACGCTATATTTCGGTATTTTCTAGCGACATATGTATAGTTTCAACAAAATGTTTATAATATGCTTTTTTTTTTTTTAACCGTTCAAATATAAAGATTAACAAAAAAGTAAAGGCAATTCAAAAAAAAAAAAAAAAGTGAGTCAACAAGATGAGTAAGTAATTCATCAATGGTAATGAATCTGTCATTTGTAATACTTTTGGGTTTATAGAATTAAGAATATATTTTTAAAACAATAAAAGTTGTTTCATAAACAGTTCAAGATATTCAAGGGTAATTTTTTATTTGGCATTATTGGAAACGCTACACCAATGCAGAGCATATCTTTTTTTTAAAGTGAGCAAATCACGTGCACATACTGTTTCATCTTTACGGAGTTAGAATCACTGTTTTTTTTTTTAATTTTATTATTCCAGTGGTGATTTCTTGTCAAAAAGAGGAAAAAAAAAAAAAAAGCCTAATGGATTCTACACACGCTCTTCCTCCCCCACAAAAACGACATACCAAATAAGTAAAATAAATTATTCGACAAATCAATATATATTGACTTAAAAAAAAAAAAAATCATTCTTTACTTTTTGCTTTTTTAATCAAACATTTTTATTTATTTAAAATTCAATTGAACAGAGAACTTTAAACAACCGAAACAACAAAAAAAAAAAGGATAACAAACATATATATATATATATATTTACTTTTCTTTTTATTTCTAAAAAAGTATTCATAACTGATAATTATTACAGATGCTTAATAGATTCACACGCACATATACCTTTAGACCAGTTTTTAGAAACTTTTCTACCTCATTTATATCTTTAAATGCTCACAGACCACCTCCCTTGGACAATATTATGCCCATCAGAAGAGCAAATGAAACACAAGAACAAAAACTTAAAAGATTAATTTACAAGTCAAGAAAGAGAGGTATTTTGGAAATGGACATCATTCTTTCTGGCTTTGCTGCTGAGTACTTGAACAAGCTGAGCAAAGAGGATCTTGAGAAATACGATACGCTCTTGGATGAACTTGACTGGAACGTTTATAGATGGATCACAGATGATGGTGCTGATGCCAGTAAAGTCACCAATACTCCAAACGGACAAGAAGCCGTGGGCACTGGTGGTGGAGTGGATGTTCCTGAACATTGGAAGAACGAAAATATCATCAAAATGTTGAAAGAGTATGTTAATAGAGGTAAAGGTTTAAAAGTTCCTGAGATTTATGAATATTGATTTGCAAATAAATGTATGGTTCTTGGTTGATACCCGGCCACGTTTATATATATTTTTTTCTTTTTTTTATTTTAAAATTTTCTCTAAATAAAAAAATTTTTTTTTTTTTCTTCTTGTATTTTTCATTTTCAAATTTATTCTTTTAAATTTTTTTTATTCATTTTTATTTTTATTTTGAAGAGCAAAATTAATTTATTATATAAAACTTTAAATATCTATAAATATAATATACAGTAATATATATAAAAAAAAAAACTAAATTAAAATACCATATATCGATTTAAAACTATAGAATATGGGAGGTACTAATAAAAAAATAAAACAACTGAAAAAAACCAGAGCTCTAGTGGAAAATACTTCTTTAATGGCTAATCTGCCTACCTTAAGAAGCGTGAAATTAAAATCCTTGAATAACAACACATTCATGGCTGAATGTAACACAATTCTTGTTTCTTTATTACAATGTTGGTCTACATTTGAACTTCCTAATAGTAAATCGGAGTCTATAGAAACAGCATACAAAACTGGTAATCGTTTGTATGACGAGTCTGTGAAAGCTGCTGGTGGAAATATAAACAAAGCTAAGCTTGTTCAAGGTGGGAACAATCAAGCAAAGGCCAATAAATGTACCTCTTTAATGAATGATTTGATTAATTGTGCGGATGGTAAATATGGAATGAAAGATTCCCAAATAGAAAACAGTGGTGTTGGGTTACCTAAAAATCATAACTTCTACCATAGAAAATCAACAGACACCAGCAAGAGTGCTGCTGAATTCAATGACAAATTATCCAGTATGTACACCAGAGTCACAGGTAAGTATCCTAAAGGTGTTAAAGGGAAGCCTGGTAGAGAATAGACTAAGTTTGTGGTAAATAGCTATATTTTAAATGTGAGCGAAATTAGAAATTCAAAAGTAATTAAAATAATAATAAGAGATGACCATGTAAATATTTTTTTAAAAAGACATTATTCTTTTGTATTATTATTATTTTTTTCCAACTTTCTTTTTAAAAAAGCAAAGAAATATAATTACAATTGTATATACAAGTTTAACATTATACTAGTTTCTTCCATCTCTTTCTTTCATATCATCAATCATGTACCAACCTGGTAAGTACTGACAATTTGAATAATCTTCCTCATTATCTCGTTCATTACCAAATAAGTTTGCATGTTTTCTATTAGGATTGGTAGGTGTATTGATCAGCCATGGGTTTGGCATTGTTTTCGAAGGTTGGCCCAAAGATGTGTATCCTTTATCATACAATGAACAATACGGTTCTTTGCTGAACAGCAAAAATGACCACACATTCTTCAAAGTCCAGCTGAGAATGGGCTGTATCCTTATAAACTTTGGATAGTTCTTGTCTGTTGGTTGGATTGTTTCCATTTTATAGTCAATTGCATCCGTCTGCCTTGTTCCCAAAAGAATCCCTATATTTTCATTATGTCTTGACCGTCTACTATTTAAATATTCATTCAAAGTTGAAACCATTACATTTGTATTAGTCACATAAAGATCTAAGCTGTACAAACGTTTACTATCTTCAATGAATTGCATCAGCTCAGGAAAATTTGTATATGTTTGTAAATAAACAGCTGGAATCCTAGTTTTGTTGTTGTATAATTGATCTTGATATTTTTTATATATACTTGCAAGGTAAATTATCATCAAGACTTGACAATCCTTTCCTCCGTTGTAAGATATGGACAAGTAATGTTTTTGAAAGTTATCATCATCCACAAATGGAGTCCATCTTTCAAGAATGGTTTCTGTAAAGGTGTCTATACAAAGCTGTAATTTATCCTTGGTTTCCTTGATGATATCTGTACTATCTGTTTGATTCATATATCGTTGTGTTATATCATAACATCTTTGACAAGTTTCATAGATACTTATTTGATGATTCATCGCTATTTAACTACGAGAAATATTCAAATACTCAAATTATTGGTAATGTATTGGTTTTGAATTTAAATTTTGTTGGTTTGTTCAGTTTTTCTTTATTTTTGAAAAAAAAAAATAAAAAATTAAAAAATTGAAATATTTCTCCGTATAAACGGACTCATTTTCTGCAGAAAGAAAAAAAAAAATGTTTTAAATTCATACACCTTCTAGAATAAATTTCTTAACAAACAAAAGAATTTTAAAATGCCTATAGAAAGAATCTTTAGAAGTTCAACTTAAATACTATACATATTAATTAACTATTATATTTGATAGGAATTGTAAACTTCTCATTCTACATCAAGTCATTTCAAAACCCTTCTAATGCTAAAGCTGCCTTTTTCAATCTTCTTAATCCTTCTTCATATTTACTTGGATCAAGAATCATATCAGCTGTGAGTTTGCTCAGATTGTTGACTAATAACTGTAGGTATTTTCTTTCCTCATCTCTCATGCCCAGATTTTCAAAATCATTAACTTGATGCATGCTTCCAAGGAGACTTTCCATGGTACTTAGATTGAATTTATGTGGTGTATTTAACTTCTTTTTTATGGAGTTCTTTAAGTTTTGAGTTTCTACTACTGGCTCAGAAATGTCCTCATATTCATCATCATCATCTTCTTCTTCTTCTTCAGCATCATTGGTCTCAGTCACATCTTCATATGACTTCAATACACTGTTTTCAACTCTACTATCTTCTTGTGGTAGATCAGATACACTGATTTTCTTGAAATTTCCTGATGCTCTTTTTATCCCCACATTATGTGCTAATGTATGTGACATTTCACTCATGCTGACATCTTCTTCCACAGAGTTAGCCGCACTGTAGAATTTGTCCAATGATTCCGTACTCTCAATTGCTAACCCTTGATGATCCACAGGCGGCTTCTCAAAATTAAAGACATTATCATTTTCTTTACCATCACCACCTGAAGCAATGGACTTGAGCTCCTCAAGTTGTTCAGATAGCTTGTCTTGCACGTCATCGAGACTTTGTCTTTTTGCCTCCCTTTGCAAATCAAACTTTCTTGGTGATAAAGGCAGTCTTCTGTTCTTCAGTGGTGAAGATGGATGACTCACCTCATTAGATATCATCTTGTTCAATTCAGATCCTAAGGAAGAAGCATCTGTGGATACAGGTCTATTTCTGCTTCTCATAGGTGGCTTGATGTGATTGTCCTTGGTCACATTGATCATCTTCTTTCCTAAAGAATTAGAAAATAATGAGACCGGCTCTTCTTGAGAAACGTTAGCCTCTTGGATATCTGACAAAATTCTATCCCCTTCCATCGGGGTATGAAGTATGGTGTTTGTTGTGGTTTCATTGTATTGTGTGTCGTCATTGACATTGGCTAGATCACTTGTAGATCCTGTTTTATCTGCTAGATCAAGCATTTTGTTCAAACGATTCAATTGTTTCTTTTTATTATTCTCTTCAAACTCCATCATAAATGTATTTGTGCTTTTCTGGATTTCTATTATTCTTCAAATATATATTATATCAATAAATATTTCATAAAATTAAAGAAAAAGAGAGAAGAACATCATATTTATTTTTTACTCACTTTTTGTATATATTTTTATATTCCATTTTTTTTTTTTTTTCGTTAACATGTCGTTACATTAGTAAAAATCGTAAATCCCATGTTACGTGTGTTGTAGAGAAAAAAAAAAAAAAGAAACCGTATCCTAATTGGGAGATACACATGTAAATAATCACATACAACAGCATACATATTCTTAATTACTAAATGATATATTGATGTAATCAAGCTAATGTTATACTCTGTTTGTATATCAAATCAATATCTCTTAAGAGAGTCTTGATGATTATTGAGTTATGACCTACTCTGCCTTGGGGTTTCATATTATCATGAATATGCTGTGAAAATGCAAATCCCTTTTCCTGATTGCTCATGTTCAAGATCTTCTTTGGGGATGAGTGTACAGATGATATCATTGTCAAGTTATCAGCATTGGCCTTCTTAGGAGATTGTTCCCAGAGACTTAATAAGTAGTCTCTAACAAGTTTAAAGTTTTGCGTTCTTTTTGGAATCATGTCTCCTGTATTCATGTCTTGTTTTAAGTTGGAATAACTTTGAGTTTTTTTGTTTACACAGTCTGCTTGGTTTAAGTTCTCCTTATTCATGTAATAGTTAATTTTGAAACCTACATATTGCTTGAATACAAGCTTTAAAAACTTTAAAAAGTCAATTTGCAAAATTAATGATCCTTGATACCTGTCCAAAATTGTTTGAACTATCTCAAAGAAATTTGCATGATCCACTATGAATAGAGCCAATGGTGAATATTCCTTAGTGAACAGCAACTCAATATCATCTTTGGTAGCATTTTGATCCTCAAAAACCTCATTATCCGCAGAAATTGTCATAGAAGAGAGCAACTTATGAATCGATTTGAACACCAAGTCAAACCCATTGGATTTATACCCATCTACTTTTCTATCCTCTACACTTGTATTTTTGATTAAGTTCATCTCGATGAAACCATTCAAAAACAACCTTAAGTCTGTATTTAACACAGTCTTTCCATCTATAGATAGCTGCATTGTCTTTACATTAGGAAACGTCATGACCTTCGCCCTTAATAAAACATAACAGCAATTAGATAATGTGTCTATAGCGTACGTTGAATAAGTGATGTGTGATTGTAAATATAATAACGAGACATATGCGTAATATTCATAAACCCATAAACTCAAATCCAATCCTTTATTGTCAAACTCCATAGCTAAATCAGAGATTAACTTGATGATCAACTTCAAATCATATCGGTGGTACTTGATGATACTAGTATCAACATTACTTGGATCTAGCCTCAGGAGTATTAATCTTTCACAAGTGAACAATAAAAAGCTCTTATCTATGAACATCAACTTACTTGATGGTTGAAAGACAAACATGTTGTAAACAAGTTCAAAAACATATCTACAAAACTTAAAATCTAAAAGATCATCAAATTTCAAATCTAGAAGCTCATCACAAATGTTTTCAAAAATCCATTTCTTAAAGAAAATGTTTGAAACAAATACACTTTTATTTTCAATGGATTTAACCTTCAAATCATTGTCTAAGTCAATGTTTGACTTCTTTTCATTAGAATTCTTTAAAATATTGTTTAATATTTTCACCAAGAAATAATCCCAAAGTTTTTTATTTTTTGTTATTTTTTTAGTTATCAATAGCTTTATTTGTGAAGTATTCATATGAGCATTAATCTCAGTAATCTTTAGAAAGAACAATTTGAATACTTCCAAGTCTTTTTCATTATCAAATCTTTCTATCTTTACTAAATAATCTATTATTGAATTGTAAATGCTTATGTAAAAGTCTCCGTATTTAGTGATAACATTAAATGCTATCTTTAAAACCAATTTCCAAATAGTTGAATCCACCTCATCAAATGCAACAACAAGTCTTTGTAAGAAGCTTATCATAACTGGTGAAAGTACTAATTTATCCAAGCCATTATTTAGCAAGCATACGTACATCCACATCTTAATGGTCTTTAAATTCTCTGGAGATGGATTATTCAAAATTTGAGTCCAATAGAGAACTAAACAATCAGAGCCATTTAAGCTAAAAAGGCTATTTAAAAGATCATTTATCTTTGCTGTCATTTCTAAGCCCAATTTATCTATCTTACCAAAGAGTACTTTGAAGAAAGTCATCAAATTATATTCCAAGTTTTTACTCTTATTAAATACAATCAACTTATTTATTATCAACTTTGTTAAATCAGTATTGTTTATTTCTTCAATGATCTTCAAGACTTCAAAGCTATTGAGTTTTTCCTTTTCTATTTTATCAATGATAAAATCTGTTCTTGCCAGCGACACAAAGGCTTCTCTCAAGCTATTAGTATTAAGTTCCTTAGTTCCTCTAACCTTTTGCTTGAATGGCGAGTCTTGCAGTTCCGTACTCTCACCTGTTTCGTATTTGTCTCTTTGATGTCCTTGAAAGGTATTTTCAACAGTTATGAAATCATCATCAAACATACTTACCTGATTATCATTATCTGATTCTCTGAATCTCTTTAGTTTGTCATTCTTTAGCTGTAAATCATCATCCTCTTCAAATAACCAGCTACTGTTTTTAGTTGAATCAATAAATTTTTTTTCAAGAAGATCTTTAGCGCTTGGTCTTTCAAATATGTTTTTATTGAACAAATAATCAACAAACAACAAAGAGCTTGAACTCAATCTTTCTCTATCTTTTTTGGTAAATATAAAGTAATCATGAACGATGGCATAGCAAACTGCTTCCCTATTGTTTAGATTATAAAATGGAGGCTTTCCCGTGAGCATTTCAACAAGAGTGGACCCCAACGACCAAATATCCGATTTTGATGTTGCACCTTGTCCCAGCAGTATTTCTGGAGCCATCCAATTAGGGGATCCTATACATGTCATGGCAACATCTTCATTGCCGTTTCTAACTCCTGACTTCAATGTATTAGTGATTTGAGTGGAAATTCCAAAGTCAGCTAGCTTAATAATGTTATCCTTCGATGAAACAAGTAGATTAGCACATTTTATATCTCTATGTATTACACCTTGTTCATGGAGATATTTTAATCCTTCAAGAGTTTGTTTAATGTATCCTTTAGCTAATTTTTCGGGAATGAAATTACCAGGAAATATTGATTCGTCATTCATCATATCTTTCAATGATCCATTTGAACAATATTCTAAAAATATCAAAAGCTCACATCTTTGAGATTTCATTTTTCGTCTGAATGCATTGCTTGGCTCTTCCCGATTAACTCTTTTCTCAAAGCCATAACACTTGACAATATTCTTATGTGACAAATTCTGCACCAAGTTGATTTCTGTCATATAATCTTCAATGAGTTCATCTTCCTCAACTTGCACTGCCTTAATAGCTAATATTTCCTTTGTGTTTATATGTTGCGCTTTGTACACAGTTCCGTATGCACCATGTCCTAATTTAGAAAGGATTCTATATGAGCTGTATCTATTGGGTTTATGTGAATCATTTGATCGCTTATTAATATCCATTAGCAATTGTGAAACAATATATATTTATATCTTAGTACTCAAGTATTTTATTCAATTATTCTTTTTTTCTTTTTTCTTTTGTGAGATACAGTATAGGAATTTTTACAAATTTATCTTGGTTTATGATTCTCTCTTTGAATGTATAGTGTTGGTTTACAGTACTGCTCAGTGTAATGGTATTCTTATTGTAGTAATTAATTGACCTATGTAGTATAGATTTATGAGTATTATCTAGTTATGTATCGGTATGAGTTAAAGTATATATATTTTTTTGTGTGCGTTTAATCTTGGTGACCTCTACCAATTTTCTTGTTCTTGTTTGAAGTTTTGTTTGGGCGCAAAAAAAAAAAACCCCCTCCACTCACTAACATTGATATACGCAAAAAAATAAGAAAAATCGGTGATAACAGTAACAAGTATTTTTTGTAAAAAAGAGTGAGCAAAAATAAATATAAAAAAATAAACGCGTTAATTAAAGCAACATTTTAAAGATTTCAAATTTATAATTTTGACAGTTAAATTGTTCCTAATAATTCTTTTTTTTTTTGTTAATATATATATATATATACTGGTGACCGTATCAAATATATCATCATTTTATATGTTTCACCTTTGAGATTAGTACTTATTCAGTCTTTTGGCGCTTAGTTTCAGGTTCAGCATCTTCGTCTTCCTCTAACTCTTCTTCTTCCAAAACTTCTTCTTCCTCTTCCTCTTCCTCTTCTTCGCTTCCATCACTAGCGTCAGAATCTTCTTCTCCATATTCCTCATCCTCCTCTTCTTCTTCTTCTTCTTCTTCCTGAGCTTCTTCATTTTGTTTTTCAAATTCCTTCTTATCATTGTCTTTGTCATCTTCATTATCCCATGGGATATTAAATTTGGTAATTCTTGGTTTGTTGACTAATATATTTCTAGAGACGTCTTCGATGATGACTTTCTTTGGAGGTTCTTCTTTATACTCTTCGTTTTCATATTCGTTGTTTACATAGTAACCTACTCTAACAAACTCTTTGTCATTGTACAACCCACTTAATAGCATAACAGTAACTGAAACAACTTCTTGTTGTGGGATAATTTCGTGATTTGGTGGTGGACATTCCATAACAAATTTAGAAACACCTAATGGAATAGGACCAACTAGAATAGAGTCCAATACTTGATCATGATCAGCTGATTTGGATGATCCAACATAGGTAAGTTTCCATTCTAAGTCATGTTTAAGTTGTTGAGTACACTCGAATGTGATTTCAAACTTGAAATCATCAGTGAATTTTGCTGGGTTGTTCAATAATTGAACGTTGACTAATGATATAGCAGACATTTTGAAAAGTTAGTTTCGCTTATGTATTTATATAAGTAAATTATTTCTCAAAAAATAAAAGAACACAGGATGTTATATTTGGTTCTTGTCATTTAAATTTAATATATATTCTTTAAAAAAAAGTAGAACTACACTAGAATATTCCGCTGTAAAACATTAACTTTTGTAGTATAAATTTAAAAAAAAAAAACACACCAATATACACACCAAAGTCCGTTTGGTGTTTCTTTTTTTTTTTTTAGAATAAAATTTTTTTTTTTTTGGCTTCCACCAACTTTTAATAAATAAATGGTAGCGTCATTACTTAAAAAATACTTAAAATACAACCAAAAAGTTTTACTACAAAGTACTACAAAAATTGACAAAAAAAAGTTTACATTTTTAAAAAAAAATTACCTATTTTGATGATTATTTGTAAACAGCATATAGAGTATAAGTTTTGACTGTAGAACATTTTACATTTTACTAAATAACAGTCAATTATTGCTATCAACATCGTAAATTTAAAAAAGAATAAGTGAAATTTATTTTAAAAGAATTACTAATGAACTGCAAATGTTAAGATGAAGTCATCTATTTTATAGTAAAAAAAAAAAAAAAACAAAAAAGAAAAAAATTAAACATAAAAAAGTTAACGTACAACTTAGCAAGAAAATGCTTAGAGAACAAAATTTGGATAGATATTAATGAAAATTCAGACAAATATGTTCAAAACAAAATACATTATAGGTGTTGAGTGGCTATATATATTTTCATTAATTGTTGAACATCTATACGAAAATAATCTGTAGAAATTCTGACCTTTTATTCTTTTTTAACATGACATCATTTGTACTTCAACATTTATTAAAAATTTAAATTTTTATACATAAATGCTACTGTATAATATCTATCGCGTTAAAGTTGAACCGACCAAAAATTTGGCTCATTTTTTTTTTTTTTTTTTTTTGAACAGTTAATTTGTATTCCTAAAAGAGACATCTGAGTGAACTTTCTGCTGTAACTATACTAAGCTTGTCAAACGGCTGAAACATTTCTTTTTTTTTTGACAAAAAAAAAACAATCTAGAACGTAGTTCTTATGCGTCATTTTCTAAGCATGGATTTGTAGTTCTGCTTAGAAAATGGGATCAAAAAAAAAAAAAGAAGAAAAAAATCAAGCGCCCAACTTTTTAGTAAAGTGATGCCTAAAGTGGATATATTTTTTTTTGATTTGGGAAAAACTATATAAAAAAAAACTAAAGTAGACAAAAAAAAAAATGTTAGACTTATAAATGTGGTATGAAAGTGTTAAAATGTTAAACTTTTTTCTTTCTTTCTTTGGTATATATAAATACCTTTTGATAAACATTTTTTAATGAATTAATTTATTATTAAAAATATAAGAATAAAAACCAACCAAATTAAATTATCAAATAAATCTATTTTATTTTACAGTTATTTGCTCTTTCCTTTCTTGTGTATTAATAATAACCATTTGTTCTTTATTAACTCAAAAAGAAAACTTATTTTTTTATTAACAAAAAAATATATAATTATAAGCTCACCATAGTCATTCCTTAAATAGAAATAATAATTCAGTTAAATATAAACTTTATTATAGATTCAAAAAAATTCACCCATATACAGAGATATTTTATATTTTTTTTTCACCCCCCCATTTACCAATTTGCTCTTAGATTGTAACTAAAATTAACAAATAAAAATGTTGTACTTACCAATTATTGCTACTTTTGCTGCTACTGTTTCTGCTGTTAACAATAACAGAGAATACACCACTATTAAACCAGCCAAACAACACCACGATCACAAGAACGCTAGAGATGCCGTTGGTACTGTTATTGAATACTACAACAAAGCTGGTGAAGTCATTGCCACCTCTTTCATTGAAGAAGCTGCTACTGTTGCTGCTGATGATGTTGTAAACATGGACAATGTTGCTGCTGCCACTGCTACTGCCTCTGCTGGCAATGTTGTAAACATGGACAATGTTGCTGCTGCTACAACCACCAGTGAATCCTCAGCCACTGCTGAAGCCACAACCTCAAGCTCATCAAGCTCATCTTCTGATGACTCCACCACTTCCTCTGGTACTTCCTCCAGCTTCACTGATGGTACCATCAAGTGTACTGACTTTGACACCTTAGCTGAACAAGCTGGTGTTGTTTCTGTTGATTGGATTGGCTTAGGTGGTTATGCCTCCATTATGTCAATGGACGGTGACACCTCCACCACTTGTGAATCAGGATACTACTGTTCTTATGCTTGTGAAGCTGGTCAATCAAAGACTCAATGGCCATCTTCCCAACCATCTGATGGTAGAACTGTTGGTGGTTTGTACTGTGGAACTGACGGTTACTTGTACAAGACCAACTCTGACTATGACAGCTTGTGTGTCAGTGGTGAAAACACTGCTTATTTCAAATCTGAAATTGATCAAGATGTTGCTCTATGTAGAACTGACTACCCTGGTTCTGAAAACATGGTTGTTCCAACCTTGTTATCTTCCCAAAGCTCTGCTCCAGTTTCTGTTGTTGATGAAGAAAGCTACTTCCAATGGGAAGGTAAGCCAACTTCTGCTCAATACTACGTTAACAATGCTGGTGTTTCCGTTGAAGATGGATGTATTTGGTCTACCTCAGGAACCACTGTTGGTAACTGGGCTCCTTTAGTCATTGGTGCTGGTTCTTTAAACGGCGTCACTTACTTATCTTTGATTCCAAACCCAAACAACGAAGCTGGTACTAACTTCAATGTCAAGTTTGTTGCAAGAGATGGTGCTTCCACTGTTGGTGAATGTTCTTACATTGACAACGTCTACACAGGTGGTTCTGGTTCTGATGGTTGTACTTTCACTGTCACTTCTGGTATTGTTGATATTGTCTTTTACTAAATGTAAATTGGACATTTGAAAAGTTATTATATGAAAAAATAACAAAATTAAAACAAAAGAGACATAACTACTTGTGTTTTTTTTTTGCACTGTAAACATTAAATTATCAAAAAAAAAAAAAAAAAAATACCCCCAAATACATCATTATAATTAACATTCCTTTGTTAATTATATTTGCTATTTTCCCAATTTATTAAATATATAACGATTGAGGTTATCGTTTATTGTAATATTATTCCTATTAAATACCCATCATATCAGTGCATTAAAGAAAAAAGAAAAAAAGAAGTATAAAATACATATATATTCACTTAAGTGTTTGATTATCGTATATCTTTGTATATATTTTCCTTTAAAATACCCTTCAAAACTTAAGAAATCTTTTAATTTTCTCTTCTTGAAATACATTATTGATACCTTTTTTTTTTACTTTTACTTTCAAAGGAGAGATATATTCTTCCCTTTTTTTTTTCCTTTTTTATTTTATT
Source organism: Hanseniaspora guilliermondii (assembly GCA_036287555.1). NCBI lineage: Eukaryota > Fungi > Ascomycota > Saccharomycetes > Saccharomycodales > Saccharomycodaceae > Hanseniaspora > Hanseniaspora guilliermondii. The sequence goes on along the minus strand of CP143013.1, from coordinate 375,003 downwards.
TTTTTGGTGGGCTTTAAGCTTAACTCAAAAAAAAAAAATATGAATGAGGTTTAATGAGTTTTTTTTTTAAAACAATTACAAACCACATTCAACAAATAAAAAAAACCCCAAGCCACTAAACTAATCTTTATGAACATGTATGGAATTAATATATTTATGAAGTCTACTAAACATCTTTACGTAAACACCACAAGCACATATGCATCACATATCATAAAAAGACATAGACACTCATTCAGACCAAGACCAGCAGGCCAACGTCGAAAAGTATATCCCAAGAAGTCTCCTGAAGTGACATATATACCCAATCCCGAGATAATTCCACCAAATGGGAACTATAGCAAGTATCAAGAAAGTATCTTTTCAGTTCATCCATTGCTGAAAGAACCAACATTGGTCTTCAAGAGAGAAATAGAATATATGAACTTGATTTTAGGATTTGAGCAACGTAACATATACAGAGTTTTCAATGCACATGGATACGAGCTTGGTGTTTTCAAAGAGGAGGAGAATGGGATTTGGTCAACCATCCAAAGACAACTTTTAAGAACACGAAGACCATTTAAAATGCAATTCTGGCCGATCAACCATCTTGAACATGATCCAAGTCTGACCATCGAGAGGGGGTTCAAGTTAGTTAATTCAAAGGTTCAATGTTTACTCCATGAACATGAGGAAAGCGAGGTTGTTGCAGAAAGCAAGCAGGTTTGGCATCTGTGGAGACGTAAGTATGACCTATTTGCAAAGGACACCAATGATGAGGGATATTTAGACAAGTTTGCAGAGTGTGATGCACCAATTCTTTCATGGGAGTTTTACAACATGGACAATAACGGATTGATCAATTGTGGTGTTGATAGAAACTGGGCTGGTTTGGGTTTGGAGTTTTTAACAGATGTTGGGACCTATGTTTTAAGATTTGATCCTAACCTGAGTTTCCAAGGTTTGGTAGATCCTTCCCAATTGGATTATACTAAGGCATTGACTCCAGAGGAACGCTTAGCCATTATCTGCCAAACCATATCTATTGACTTTGATTATTTCAGTAGACATTCCAATGGTAATGGATTCATAGTTGGTAGTTATGGGGGTGGTGATATTTAAAAAACAAAAAAAAAAAACGATAAATTAAAAGAAATGGTTAATATATAAGGGCCATGTTATAGTTCTAATAAGTTCAATTTCAAAGAAGGTTCCTTGATAGAATGATGGGAATATGATAAACAAGTAACACCACCAGCATCCAACATGAACCATGGATTATCTATCAAGTGAACATAATAAGGTAATTTTTCCTGATCTTTGATTCTGAATGTTTCATCTAAATAATTTTCTTCAATAAATTTGTTCTTGAAGTCAAAGATGTCCATGTTGTTGTCAACAAGTTTAACAAGCTTGGCACAACCATTAACTTCAAATGGACTCTCAATCATGCCTTTGTCAAATTTGTTAACAAGATTAACAGACATGAACCATAAAGCAGCCAAGTATCTTAAACAATGACCATGAGCGAAGATGACAATGTCACAATCCTCCTTTGTTTGCATACCGATTTCTTGGATTTTTTGGATCTTCTTGATGAACTTCCATAATCTGAATCCAATTTCTTCAGTAGACTCAGCCTTTGGATTGAATTCATTTTTACATCCTTCAGCCCAAATATTCCATGAGTCTCCTAATCCTTGTTCCTTTCTCATTGCTAGAATTTGTTTTGTTAAAAGTCCTTCATATTGACCATATTCCCATTCCTTTAAATCATCATCAACTATGAAATTACAATGTTCAAGATCCTTCTTGTTGAAAATCAAGTCCTTTGTGTCTTTAGCTCTTCTTCTTGGAGAGGAAAAGATGTACTTTATCTTATCAAAGTCAATTATTGTGTGTAGCTTTTCACCCAACGATGTGATTTTCTCAACACCATTTGGAGTTAATTCCAAATCAGTTGAACTGGTGAATTGACCAGATTTGGACCATTCAGTTTCAGAGTGTCTGATTAAATATACCTTTGGAGTTCTTTTAGTATCGGTACCAGCCATAGTTTATTTAAATTCTTTTCTGGTGCTGTTTTTATGAAGTAAAATGATGGTTAATCTTTACTTATTTTACTGTTATTTCAGATGTTTAAAAACAAAATCAAAGAAAAAAACAAAAAAAACTACTCTGAGATTTTTTTTGCTCCTAAAATTGATATTTGTCAATATTGAGACATTCAATACATCCGTTTAGAACTTTTTTTTTTTTTTCAAAAATTTTCAGGAACCTTAAAAGTACATTGAGGCAATTCAGAAACTAAAATACAGGAATTATAATAATTATGATAGTATTAAATCGTAGTATATAATGTTCAGTATTAGTTAGTTATTGTCTTTAGTACAACTTGTATATATATGTAATTTTCATCTTTTTTTTTTTTTTTTAAAAGATTGATTTTATTGATTAAAGTAGAAGCATTTATTTTGATACCAAATACCGTAGTCGTATTTTTCTTTTTCTTAAAATTTATGAGATCTAAATGATTATTTCTATAATGATTTATAATAATTCAGCACTTCTACTAGAGACTCTAGCCTTTCTGAGTTTCTTTTTTTGAACTCTTTGGAACAAGGTGACAATGTACACAAATACAGCAATGATAGCTAACCAGAATAACACCTTTATGAGCTTCACCACTAATGCTTTAAATGAGAAAATCTTACCACTGGTGTTTTTGTTATTATTGGCGTTCAAGTTCATTTTACCTTGTGTGACTCTTCCATTGCTCAAGACAGTTTTTTTATCACTCTTGGAGTTGGCAATAGCCTTTTGTCTTAAATCTTGCTTCATTTTCTTTTGGTTGAAATCTTTAGGTAACAAACCTTGCTTTCTGTATAAACTATTCAAGTCAAACCATCCATCTTTGGTGGAAGTGGTGATTTCTCTTCTATACAAATCTAACAAGTATTCCAACTTCAACCCATCATTACCAACCAAATCAGCAGGGTTATCCCACAAATAGTTGTAAACCCTTAGTTCGTTGATTTGGAAGTTGGCTGTTTGTTCACCATTCAATGCAGAAATACCGAATCTTAAGCTATTACCACCTTTAACGAATGATTCGAATAGCTTGTTTCTGCTGTTTAAGTTTTCAAAGTTCATCAATTGTTGCCAATCTTTACCTGTGCCTGAATAATCAATGTCAATCTTGAACAACAAGGATGAAATTCTAATTATTCTTAGTTTGAATTTGGTAGGTTCATATTCCATGTTGCCTCTTGGTGTGAAGATGGAATCATCTAAGGAAACCATGTCATGAGCAATGGACAATCCATCATCCAAGTAGTTGTATTCGTTCCCATCAGCAGAGACGGATAAACAGGACAAATGAGGAGTCTTCAATCCATTCCATCTGTTATCCTTAGTGTTCACAACTTCACCGTTTTCAAAGAAATCCAACACTATGTTGTCTGACTTCAAGTTCTTAGGAATACCCATCAAATCAACATTTCTGGTGTCAACACCAGTTTCTTCCAAGATTCTATTTCTTTCTTCATGGGAGGTAGGGTATTTAGTAACAAAGTCATCATTTTCTTGAGTAAAGAAGATAGAAAACCCATCACCAGGTCTTTTGTTGGCAACTTGTTTCTTCAGTTTGAAAGTACCTGGTTCTAAAGAGATGGACATTTGGATTTCAAAATCAGAAGGTAAGGTATTTTTTGATAACAGTACTGAATGCTTACCAATATTTCCCTTTTCTAGCAGTCTAACATATTTGGTGTTTTTGATGATTGGAGATCCTGTAATGAAGTAGTTGTTGTGAAGGGTATCTAGATATGGCAATCTGAGGGCAAATTTTTCATTTTCAAACTTGGAAACTTGTGATTGCTGAGAAGCCATGAACAAGTCATCTGCAGTGAACTCATTCATGTACTTGATATTTTCAAGGTTACTTATGGCTCCACCAGAGAACAGATAAGTGATGGGTCTGATAATCAACAACCAAAACAACACGGCAAATATAATTAACCCCCAGAACAGGTTCCCTATGGTGAGTCTTTTGTTTATGATTCTCTTTTCATTGATTTCATCCACAACCTCAGATGAAAAGTTTCTCAACTTTTTCATGACACTAGTCTTTCTACTGTTGTTGCTGGACCCATATCTCATATTGAATTTGTCAATTTCCTTTTCAATATAGTTATCATTTCTACTTGAAGCACTTCTTTGAAACACATTGAAGTTACTAAAGGATCTATTCTTGTTATTTGTAGGCTCATCGTTGTTTAGTGAAAATGATCTGTTTGTATCATAGCCATTACTTTCTGATACTAACCTATCACCGCTGGAGGGGTATTTATTGGTGGATCCGTTTCTGATCTTAGGATTATTCAAAATCACACTTGATTTTCTTGATTGATTATTGCTTATAGGTAGACCACCATCAAGACTTACACTGGCACTTGATTTTCTAGAAAGCATTTGAAATATATATGAACTTGGTTGATGATAAAGAAAAAACCAAAATATATAAATTTATAATTGAATAATATATCTATTAATGTTTCTCTTCTGGTGATATTTTAAGCTTCTGATTATCTATTTACTTAATTGATAATAAATTGTTTTTATGATTATAAATGTTTAAAAAAAAATAAACAATCTTTTTGTTGTTTTTATGTTTTTTTATTTTCTTAAACTTTTTTAGTGGAAAATATCTTGATTATAGAAAATTTTTCACCATTTTCAATCCAAGACAACAAAATTTAAGAAAAAAAAAAATAAACCAAAACAAATCACAAAGCGTAATTTGCCCTTGACGTGTACTTTTTTTTTTTTTTTTTTTTTTTGATCTGGATGATCCACCAAAACAAACAGCAAAAAAAAAAAAAAAAAAAAAAAAAAATTTAGTGCCAAAGGAGATTCAATCCTCTCCACCGGAGGGAAGGAGGTTTTTCATTTTTTACACCAAACAGCAGCTTCACGTGAACATAGAGTTAATGATTCATTGGATCATATATTATATAGGATTATATAGCTTCTATTCTTTAGTTGGTACTGTGATTTCCCATATCTTTTCTCTGACACCAATAACATTCAACAACGCATTCAACTTTCTCTTCTTTGTGTCTAACTTCTGTAACTTCTGTAGTGTGAAGCCACTTTCCTTCATAAGCTTCTCTAATCCAAATTCAAAGGAATATGTCTTGAATACTAGAGTTTCAATTAGTTCATTAGCATACACAGTTTGTCCAGTAATCTTGTTTTGGGTTTCATAAATAGAATCATTCAAATCAAGACATCTTTTCTTTGCCCAGTTTACAAGATCCTCAAGAATTCCTGATTTCAAATAAACTCTTCTACATGATAAAGATGTTATGAATGCTCTCTTCTCAATCTCAATCAAATCATCATCCTCATGCTCAACATTCAAGGTAGGTGTCTTTAAAACAATTGAAGCAATTGGCGTGTTTCTGTAAACAATGATGTTGACATTATTCTTCAATATCATCTTATCGTTCAAATACTTATCATTAAGAATGTATTTAGAAACATCAAATCCAAAAATACTCAATCCATTTTCATCATTGATTTGTTGGATCTTGCCTCTAAAATAATCCTCATTGATTAGCGCCAAGAATTTGAATGTTATTGTTCCTATGATGAATATATACATCAATCCTGCACCCAATGTTTCTCTGTTTTTCATTGCATTCTTTAACAGATATCTCCACATACCTTCTTCCTCAACCTTTGGGAGCATCTCCAAGCGATTCTTGTGAAAATACACAGAGGCTACGACAGCAACCAATATCCCAGAAAATGGATGCCAAAAGATGTACTTGTTTCCTAAAGCCTCTGTTTGCTTCATCCCATCCAAACTCAAAGTCAATGCCGCCTCACTATATGCATGTTCAAGTGGTATAGACTGTATCACTGGTGGTGCATCCTTGTCTATAGGCTTGTTGTAATCAACTTCTATTTGTCCAAGATTGTTCATCTGTGGTCTTGTTACCTCAATCGATTTCTTAAATTGCTCAGCTGCAGTGGACATTGTTTATATACAAATTTGGGTTTCTTTGTTAATGTTTTTGATTATTTTATTGAATCTGGTGTTTTGTTTTTCGGAGTTTTCCTTTATATTCTTCAAATACTGTTTACTAAGAGTTTAACAATATTAACTAGATGTTGCTTATATATTAGTTTATGAAATATGTGATTTTACTTTTATTTTTATTTATCTTTTATTTTTTTTTCACACACTAGTTTAAAGCCACTAACTCCACCACCAAAAAAAAAAAAAAACTTGAATAATTAATAAAAGACACGTGCCCCTACCGGTATCACTTCCAATATATATGTCTACTTATTTAGTTCTTTGATGAACTGATATCAATTTCACCAAGTAAATCGAACTTTCTGGAAGAAGATCCAATATAAATCTTGTAAATACCTGGGTAAATAACCCATGTTTGATCTTCAACATCCCAGTAACTTAAATCTCTTGTCGTCAACTCAAACTTGATCTTCTTGGTGTACCCCTTCTTAACAAATACTTTATCAATTCCTCTTAATTGACGAACATGAGTTGTTGGTGCATGTCTTCCTCTTGGGAACTCAACGTACAACTGCGCTGTATAGTATCCCTCATAACCACCTATATTTTCAACACTGGCTTTGATCTTATATAACACCTCAAACAAATCTGGATTTCCTCCTAAGGCACCTCCAGCTCTAGGTGGAGCATCACAAGTTGGATCATTTTCAAAGTCACAATCAATATCAGGTTTGTAACCAGTTGGATAGTTGTAAAATGGCTGAGAATATACCTTTGTGTTGTACAAATATGGATAGATGTGACCTGGCACAGGCTTAAACTCACTAAATGGGAACAATGCTTCTGAAGGATCTTCAACACTTGTATGCTCAAAAAAGTATGGATCCAAGTATGGGTCTGGCTTTGAAAGATCAACTGATGGCTGTCTTTTCTCAGCTATTGTTAAATCAAATAATTTAAATTTAGTGTATGTCAAACCATGTCCAAATGGATATCTTGGCACTATATTCATCTCATCAAAGTATCTGTAATCTAACAATCTGTTCAAATCATCAACTGGCTTTCCGTTCAATGGAACCCTATCAATAATATCTACATAGTTTTCTGCGTGCTTAGAAATTGTAAATGGTAAGTTACCGCTTGGCTGATAATCACCAAAGATGATGTCACTAATTGCTTGGGCATAGTATTGTCCCAAAGGTGCACTCCACAAAACACCAACAATGTTTTTGTGATCAATAAAGTCTTCCAAATCAACTGGACCAGGAGAATTAATAACAACAATTGTCTTTGCACATCTGTCGGCAACAGACTTTATCATTTCTACATTATTGGCCCATAATGTATAATTCTTTCTGTCTCCATAATTACCATCTATCTCAGAGCCACTGTCACCTGAGTTAGCGAAGGCAAAAACAATGGCAACATTAGCCAATTCAGCCGATCTTTCAATGTTATCAATATCATACTCATTGGTCACAATATCAACCAACAAATCTCTTTCAACAGCCTTTTTGTAAATAACATCAGCTGGACTTATGGCATTGAATGCACTTACACTGTTTGGACCCCATGATTGATACACAGCCCCATCACCAGTTAATGCGTCTTCTACATCAACACCTTCTGGACTTGTGACAGAGCCTATTCCTGCAATTAACATTCTGTTGTACCCATCATCAACACTAATTGGCAAAGCAGATTTTGTATGCTTTAGTAAAACAATGGCTTCTCTAGCAGTCTGCAAGGCAACTTTTTCTGTGAATTTTTCTCTAGCATCGATGTGCTTATTTACTTGCTTTATGGACCCATAACTCTGGAAAGGGTACTCTTTATCATAAGTGAATTGTGACCATGAAGAAAAGTTTGGTAACTCTTCAAAATCATTACTTAAGGGTATCTTTACATTATTGACAATGAATGCAGACAACAATCTTGTGACCATGTCATTCAATCTGTATTGTGGAATTGTTTCATTGTAAATTGCACGTGTTAACAAAGGCCCCCACAAGGATTTACCACTAGCATAATCACCAAATATATCTCCAGGAATGTTAACATCTGCACCAGACAATATGGAGTTAACTCCACTTCTCATAGCTCCAATTTCACTTGTGACAAATCCTTGAAATCCTAGCTCTTCTTTTAATAAATGATTAATCAAGTAAGAGTTTTCACAAGCATATGTACCATTAATCTTATTGTAGGAGCACGCAAAACATCCTGCGTTTGCTCTAACAGCATCAGCAAATGGCCACAAGTATATTTCATGCATAACTTTATCTGTGATTTGAACGTCCAATGGTTGCTTCAAATGTTTATATTTTCCATTTTCCCATTCATTTGAGTGTTTGAAATGCTCTTGTTCAAAACCAATCAACCCCTTTGGACAACTTAAGACACCTTCATAATTGGAAGCCTTGATAAAAGCTGAAGCCAATTTACCAATCAAATATGGATCAGAACCAAAGTTTTCAGTATTGTGGCCACCAGCAGCATGATAGCCAACATTTAAGCCCGGACCCATAAGAACATCTATACCTTTGGTTTTACTTTCTCTGGCCACAGCCCTACCTAGTTGGTAGACCAAGTCCTTATTGAATGTTGAACCAGCAGCTAACGTTGATGGGAAGTTAGTAGCAAAATCAGTATTGGAAACACCATGTGCACCATTTTGAAAGCAAATGGAACTGATATCTAATTTTTCAATAGTTCCCAAATTAGCTTGACACACACCAGATCCATAACCTATACCGGTTGTTAAGTTTACTTTTTCAGTAATACTTAAAACAGAAACAATATCTCTGGCTTTTGCAATAGCGTCTGCCCACTCTGGGATTAACTGCAATCTACCTGTTAAGGGAGCAGGATAACTGGGTGGAACGAAATAATCAATGTTTTTGGCAAGGTAGTCATTATCATTTGGATCATCGTGAGACTCTTCGTCATCTATATATTCTGCATTTTCCTTGTTGAACAAAGATTCAACAAAGTTTGAAGCTACTAATAGAAGGAAAATAGTGAAATAACTTATTTTAGAAAATGAATATGACTTAAACATTTTGTAGTTATCTCTAATTATATTTGGTTAGGGAAATCATTTTATTCTCTTCTTTTCCTACTTTAAACTTAACAATGAATACCTCTTTTGAACAACTTTGTTTACAAAAAACAAAAAAAAAAAAAAAAGGTACTAAAGATAAAAACACACACAGAAATAATTGATAAAACAGTTCTTGTATATATACTGATAAGAAATCAAACAAAAATGACAAAAAATAAAATAAACACCTAATTTTCAGAATTAGTTGTAGCTTTTTTTTTTTTCTTTTTACAACTTGGTCTAATGATTAAAATTGATTATTTCCTTTTTTGTAAAAACCTTTACCAAAGTGAACATGTTTATTTTTTTTAGAAAAAAACTTAAATTAGCCGCCTGCTATTTCTTTTAATTTATATATAATACATAAGTGTATACTTCATTTAATTTTTAAGATTGTAAGTAATTATACAGAAAACCTATCGTTAACAAATGAGTTACTTTCACTGTTGGTATCTGAGCGGACCTCATTATTTTTGTCGTAAAAGTAATTAAAATGACTAGTTGTTGTGCCAACACCACTAAAAAGTGATATTATAGTATGATTTTCACTTGAGTATTGTTCCGAGTTTTGTGTGGAAGTTGCCTTAGGGAATACCTTGTAGTTTTTAATACTTTGTGATGCCATTGATGAAGTAACATGAGGCAATCTGTAAGATGTATTACCATTATTGAATCTTCCATTATCTAAAATACTTTGTGGTGGAATACCAATAAGACTTGAATTAATGGTTTCTTGTCCTGTAACCGATACAATACCATCTGATATAATAGAGTTTTTGTCTGAAAATCTTGAAGCTTCATCTCCTTTTGATTCTTGACATTCATTGTAAGAGAGAGCTCTAGTTGATAAAGTTGCTGAATATCTTGACTCAGCATCAATGTTTGCAAAGGAAATATCTTTATCAACAAAAGAACTCTTTGTAAATATATGCCTTTGCTCCGTATCATCTTCATTTGACAAATATCTGGTCAAAGATAGCCCTTGTTTTTTACCAAGGTTAGCTGGTTTTATAGAGAACATCCCCTGCACGGAAAAATTATCTGATGCACCGTCTTCCTGAGATTCTGAATCCTTATACACTATAATGTTTGAACCAGAAGATTTGATGTACGTGGGTTTCCTATTTTGAAAGTTCTTATCTCTACTGTTTATATGTGGTTTTATGTACTGTTTTGTATGCTCATTTTGTGTAGGTTGAACTAACTTTTTCATCCATCGAGAAAATTTTTTAGTTTTTAATGACCCTTCTGGACTGTCATTATTAGAATCTGAATTTTTATGTTTTGAGCTATGTATCATTATATTTTTTTGTATCTTATTATTGGTTTTTGATTATCTTCTTATGTTTTAATGTTATCAACTTTGACATTTAAACATGTATTCATCTGTATAATACCCTGAAGTTTATATTAGGGAAAAATCAATAAGGTTTTAATGAGCGAAGTTTTTGATAAGTACTTTTTTTTTTTAGCAGTCAGAAATGATCAGCCTCATTGAAAGAAATAAAAGCTAAAACAGCACGTGAGCTTATATCCGAAAGGTGATTATTTCAAGCTGGTTTCATTTTTTTTTGTTTTAAGAAAAAAAACACTAAGATTTTAAAGTTAACGACCTTTCAACAGGGTGGCAAATTATTAGCAATCTGATTCATCATCTGAAATGATAACTATATCAATTAGAATGAAAAAAAAAAAAAAAATACTCCAAAACAAATTAAGGTAAACAAAGAGAGTTTTATTTTATTTCAAATAGTTTAATAAGTGGGTTATTTTCGTTGTAAAGATCTAACTTTATATTCTATCAACAAAAAAAAAACAAAAAACTAGTAAAGTATTTGTATAGTGCTTAAAACCAAGTTTATAATTCTTTCATTGAAAACAAACAATCCAACACATTATTTAAATAAACATGGATGCTTTATTTGGTATTAAAACACAAAAGGAAACTATCTTAGTTACTTCAAGAAACTTTGCAAGAGGTATCTCTATCATGAATCATCAAGATAAAAAATACATAATGCTCACTGATAAAGTAGCTATGGGAATAGTAGGTGAATCAGGTGATACAGCTCATTTTGCTGCATACATCAAGGCAAATGTGAAACTTTATGAAAATAGCTTTGCACAATTACCTACTATATCTTTCAAAGACGGAGAAGTTGTTAGTGATGTTGAAGAAAATAAAAAGGAAGAAGCTGTTCTTTCAACAAAAAACATAGCCAATTTTGTCAGACTTGAACTAGCCAAGTCTTTAAGATCTAGAAAACCTTATAATGTCAATTTAATCATTGCTGGTGCTGATGGTGATTTGTACATGATTGATTATCTAGGCACTATGGTCAAGCAACCATACGTTGTTCAAGGTTACGCTGCTTTCTATGCAATGTCTTTACTAGATCATCATTATAGAACCAACTTGACTGAAGAAGAAGGTGTAGAACTAGCTAAAATGTGCTTGAAAGAAATCAATCTAAGAATGCCTGCTTCAGTTGGTGATGTTGATATAGTTATTTTAAGTAATGAAAAACCTTTAAAGCAGTTTATAATTGCTGATAAAGATTTAAGAAAAACAATTTAGTTGTACCTGCTCCGCTTTTGTTATTTGATATTTTTTATGTATATTGATTGATAAATATATATGCTTATATAAGACCTTTATAATCAATGTTACTCAAGTAAATATGTTTAGATATAGAATACATACTGGGTCAATGTTCTTACAAATGAAATGCAACGGTGATACACGTGACACGCATCCTGGAATTGACGAGAAAATTCCAAAAAAAAAAACCCCCCTCGCTCCCAAGAAAGCCTTTTACAATTTGTAAATGCTTCCTGTCTGTTGTTAAGATGATGTATAATTAATTTTGGTTGTCTTTTCATTAGGCATCCAGTGGCATTCTTACTAACAAAAACGGAACGTTAAAAAAAAAAAACAACAACAACAAAAGGAACAAATAACTTTGAGTATGAAATATTATAATCAAAGGTCTAACAATGATAGAGGCAGGTTTCAAAGGAAGAATGAATCTAATAAGCACAACAGTAACAATGACTATTTGAATGATAACAGTTTAAATGTTGAAGAAAAAATACTCAGGTTTCTAAATTTAAAGCATGTTTTAAAAACATCAAAAGAAGCAGATGTTGTTTTGAACTATATAAAGAAAAAATTCATTGATTCATTACATGCCACTAATTATGATAAAGAAAGCACCATCGCAATGTTCAGTACTGGAGGACTAGATCTACAAAATAATTTGCTGCCGTCTTGGAAGCTACAGAAGCTAGCCAATGTTTTATATCAAAATTATGAGTCGAATAATGATATTCAATTAGAAAAAATGAAGACTGTGCTAACAAACAACCAAAGCCTGAAAAAGAGACTTGATTCAGCAGACGGTAACAAATTGGATAAAATATGCAAGTTTTTGATAGCCAATGCGGAAAAAAATTCTAATAACATAAACCAATGGCTTAACTCATTTGGATTAGGTGACTCTGTAAACGAAATCAAATCCATTCTTTTCCCAAGAGACATTAGCGCAAAAACAAAAAGACATCAAGATGAAAATGAAGAAGAGATTGTAATACTAAAAGATACCTCTCACAAAAAGCAAATTCCTAATTTTCTGAAATACAATCATTTAAAACAACTGAAGAGTGATCAAGGTAATAATCAAGATGATGGAAAAATTGATTATCAACCAAACCTACCAACATTTAGTAAAGATACACATGGATTATTTACCAGGAATTCCACAAGGAAATCAGGATTACTTGAAGATAAACAACCAAAGAAACAAAATACAGATGATGCAGGGGATTATGAAAATTTGGATACTGATCTCTTGAAGAATATGGAATATCTGAAAAATACTAAAATTCAAAATAAATCAAGAAGCGAGAAGCAGAGTGATATATCTGAAACACGTCAAAGGTTACCAATTTACCAATACAAACAACAAATCATAGATCTAATAAGTTCCAATCAAATATCGATTATTATTGGTGAAACTGGGTCTGGTAAGACTACTCAACTATGTCAGTACATTCATGAGGTTTATAAGAATTATAAAATAATCATCACACAACCAAGAAGAGTGGCTGCGATATCTGTTTCTAAGAGAGTCAATGAAGAAATAGAGATGAAGGATAAGATAGTATCCGGGTACAAAGTGAGATTTGAAGAACAAAGAGGTCCCGAAACAAGAATTCTCTTCATGACTGATGGTATCTTGATAAGAGAGTTCCTTAATGATCCATTACTGAAGAAATACAACCTCGTGATAATTGATGAAGCACATGAAAGATCGTTAAACTGTGATATCATCTTGGGTATCTTGAAGAAAATTACAAGAATAAGACCTGACCTAAAAGTGTGTGTGATGTCTGCAACCTTGAATGCAGAGATGTTTTCTGATTTTTTTGGAAAGTGTCCAATTTTGAGAATTCCAGGTAAAACTTTCCCAGTGGAGCTTAGTTATTTACCATCGCCAACCTATGATTATTTGACCTTGTCTATAGACAAGGCTGTTGATATACATTTCAATGAGGATCTGGATGGTGATATTTTGATATTTCTGACTGGTGCTGAAGAAATTGAGAAATGTGTTGAGATGATCAATGAGAAAATAAAAAATTTGGGTGAATTTTTGGATGAAGATGATTTAAAAAAATACATATCTGTATTGCCCATTTATTCGTCATTATCACAAGCTGTGCAAGATAAGATTTTCATTGAAAGTACCTTTAGAAAGATCATTGTTTCTACTAACATAGCAGAAACATCATTGACTATTCCTAATATCAAGTACGTTGTGGATTGTGGATACACAAAGATCAATGTTTATAATCCATTTTTGAAGATTGATCAACTAAAGGTTGTACCTGTTTCCAAACAACAAGCTGATCAAAGAATGGGTAGAGCTGGTAGAGTGAAGCCAGGTAAATGTTACAGGTTATTCACCAAAGATACATATGAGCATGAGTTACTAGACAGTTCAGTTCCGGAAATACAAAGAGTCAATCTTTGTACAGTTGTGTTGCAATTGAAGATGATCTTGACTATTTTCAAAAAAATGAATGTTGATGTTGAACAGAGTGTCGTTAAGTTCCCCTTCATAGAACCACCTTCCTTAATTCAGTTCAGAAATGCCTTAGAGCAGCTGCTTTACTTGAATGCTATAGAAGATGATGGTGAAGAGGGATCCTTAACAGATGATGGTAAAAAAATGGTTCAATTTCCATTGGATCCGTATTTATCAAAGACTCTATTAGAGTCTAGTACATTAAATTGCTTAAGGGAAGTTTTGATCATTATATCCTTTTTGAATTTAGGTAATACGATTTTTGAAACAATGAAGACTGATAAGGAAAGATTTGAATTTAACAAGATGTTTGCCAAGAAGTTCAAAGAAAATGAATACGAATCCGACCTTTTGAATTATCTAAAAATATACAAAGAAATGGAAAAAAACAAACAGTGTACAGATTCACGAAGAAGAAAACCGTTTGCAAAATGGTGTGAAGAGTATTCCATAAATACAAAGAACATGTTGAAGGTTGTTGACATATTGAATCAATTGATACAAATCAGTGAATCAATTGATCTAAAGATGAATTCAAGTGAACTACAGAAGGAGAATGTGATCAAAGCATTCATAAAGGCATTTAAGATTAACATTGTAGTGAAACGAGAAAACAATAAATTTGAGAATTTGATGAATTCCGATAAAAAGTCTAACAAGAACAATAATAGGAATGCCGTCAGTTCAGTGGAAGATGAACTATTCATACACCCTACTTCGTCATTGTTTAAAAAGTCTATTAAAAATGGGGCTTATTTGATGTATATTTCCTTAATCATGACTAAAAAGAACTACATGAATGTATTGACAGTGTTGAAGCCTGATTGGATCCTTGAAGAAAAGGAATTCAAGCAGGATACACATGCCTATAAGAAGATTAAACTTGAAAGGGTGAATATTCCAAGAGCTTGATAAGTTCACTAACTTTTTTTATTTCTTGTTTTTTGAATATATAGAATTATTATTTTTTCTTTTTTATAAACGATTACTGAGAATTTGTTTTTTTTTTTCCTCCCTTACTAAAAGGAAATTGAACAGTGTTTAATCTCATCCCTACAAAAAAAAAAAGTAAGAAAACTGATAATTTTTAGAATCATTTAATTCATCATATCATTACAAAAAAGAAGTTATGGACTAAGACAGGCAAGGCTTCAAATAGCATACGAAAGGAACATTTATTTTTTTTTATTTTTGGCAATGAATGGTTTGAAGCATTTACCTAAAAATGGTTCTGTAGGCGTTGTTGGTGGAGGAATATCAGGATTATTCTTCACATACTTCTTGAATTTAAAGAGACCTGACTTAAAAATCACCATTTTAGATAAGTCCAGTTCCAAGGAAAAGAGAGTTGGTGGTTGGATACACACACATGTTGACACGAAATCTAACCTGAAGCTAGAAAAGGGTCCAAGAACCCTAAGAGGAGTAAGTCCAGGAACTTCTTTAATTTTGCAGAGTTTAATAAAGATGAATCCTGATGTAAGGGATCATATCATGTACATAGAAAAAGAATCTGTTGCCAACAGAAAGTTTATAGTTGACCCTAAAGATCACAAGAAATTGGTTCAAGTGCCTCCAATAACAAAGGAAAGTTTTTTGAAGTTCATGAAGAGTGGTGCTTCTGAGGGTTTCTTTAGAAGTTTAATATACGAATATTTTAACAAATCAAAGAATGTTGTTGAGAGAGATGAGAGTATTTATGATTTTATGAAGAGAAGATTTGGTAATGATAAACTAGTTAGCAACTTGGCATCTGCTTTGTTTTTTGGTATTTATGCCACCGATGTTAAGGATCTAAGTGCTAATTATTGCATCCCAAGATTGGTGAACTACGAAAAGTCTCATGGCGGCATATTCAGAGGACTATTTTCTAAAAACCAACCTAAGGTGAAAACCAATGGTGAGGATGTATCTGATTTTGCGACTTTTTTAAACATTGATGAAAAGAGCATGCTTGAATATTATAATGAGTTGAAGAAAATTCCACTGATTGCATTTAAAGATGGAATGTCCACCATGCCTAACAAGGTACGTGACTATTTACAAACTATCCCCAACATTTCCTTCAAGTTTGATTATGATGTTGATAGAATTGATGTAGACAACAATAGCTTAACAGTGAACAACGATATATGTTTTGATCATGTTCATTTATCTACAGTTTCAGATAACTTCACCTTGAACAATGATAGATTCATGGAATATAACAAGAGTTTGGGTAGAGGAACAAATGTCTTGCTTATTAATGTATACCATCCTAAGAAAAACCTGATACATCCCGATATTGGTGCATTTGGCTTTTTGGTGCCTAAAAATTGTCATACTAACTTATTAGGGTGTATATTTGATTCAGTTATTGAAAAAAACATGAAAAACTTTTATAATCAAAGACTCTTAATTGATTCTGATAGTTTAAGCAATGGTAATTATACAAAAATGACAATGATGGTTTCTTATAATGGTAAAGAAATAAAGGATATTAATAAAAATGATTGCATGGAGAATGCAGTTTACAAAATGTTTGAGAATCAATTAGGATTATCAAAGGATCAGGTAACTTCTTTGAAGAAGGACAAAGATCTCCTAGTGGAGTTTACATTTGCTGATAACAGCATTCCTATCTACAGTCCTGGTAAAGGGTTTCATAGTGACATGAAAAGAGATATCAGAACCATATTGAAGGAAGATTTATTGAAGAATAATAACATATCTGTTGGCGGGTTCAAATTTGCTGATGGACCTGGTATGCCGGATGTTGTAGTTGAAAGCTTAAGAGCAGTAAAAAGATTAACAGAATAGATTTCAGCAAAATATATAAAAAAAAAGAATCCTTCAAAGTTATTCTTTATTTGTTCATTTATTTTTACAAATATAAAAAAAAACTTATAATGAAACAGTAAAAAAAAAAGAAAGAGTTTATGTCTAAAATTATTTATATACAATGAATATATGAGGAGAAAATGTTTAGCTGAATTATTTCTTTTCAGGAATTTCCTTTGTTGCATCTTCCTTTTCAGGAATTTCTTTTGTTGAATCTTCCTTTTCAGGTATTTCTTTTAGAGCTTCTTTCTTTTCTTCATCTAAGTTTAAATCATCTCTAATTTTAACAATAGTGCTCTTTTCTTGTTCAACTTCATCAGCCATTAAGTTTTCTTGTTCCTTTAATTGTCTTAATTTAGCCTTAGAATCATCATCTTGTTTGATGACATTGACCTTGACTTCGTGGTATAATTCATCTGGAATGGCTTGTAATACGTAGCATAATGAGTCATATAATGAGGCAGTGTTTGTGGTTAAATCACCATAGTTATGAGCAACAGCCAATAACAATAGAGTGGAAGGGATCTTTTCCTTCAATCTTAAATCTAACCAGATTTTCAAGTTTTCTCTTAAATCAACATCAGTTTGGTTAACAGTTCTAATACCTCTGTTCATACATGCCAATCTCAATTCAGTAGAGTTCAATGAGGATAACCCTTCATAATGAATTTGTTTATCATCATTCTTCAATTGTAACATTTTGTATCTGATTCTGTATCTTAACATAACATCTGTACCGAATGGTTGAATGTTGATGTATTTAGCCATGGCAACCAAATGGGATCTAGTTAAGTTATCCAAGACAACATCATCCTTGTAAAGTTGAGCAACCTTTATTAGTTGGCCAATGGATTCAGGTTTACCAGTCTTTCTAACGTGTAAATAAAAGCTGTTGAATAGAACCTTTTGTTCATTGGAGATATCATCTGGCTTGAAATGATTCATTGTCTTGGCATTGGTGATAATATCTGAGACTAAAGTTCTGGTTTTCTTCAAACCCATTAATTTCTTTTCTTTATCCTTTGAAGTTTCATAAGTGGATGGTAATAAGTTTGGGAAAATTTTCAAAGCAACCGGCAATAATAATTCAGCAAATGGAATAATAACAAAGGCAGAGAATGGAACTAATCTAACAACATCAGTGGTTGTTCTCTTCAATTGCAACATTTCTCTTCTGGTTAATTCATGACCAGTGGAGTACTTAACCAATAAATGAGTAGAGATCTTAATTTCTAAGGCCAAAAGCTTAGTACCGTCCCAGAAATGGGCAACACCTTCTTTAACAGCAAGCCAGATTTTTTGCATCTTGTTGCCTTGATCTTTAGGTTTATCTACTTTACCAACATTTGTTGGTTCAACTTGCTTACTAGGAACTTCTATTTTGGTATCGGATTTATCATCCTTGTTTGTAGAGTATGATCTGTAATACTGTAGAGCGACAGGACTGGATCTATAGAGATTGAATATGACAGGAGATGTATTGTAGGTGAATGCTTTCAAAAGAGTAGATCTCTTTTGAGAGTTAACCAAAGTTCTATGTAACATTGGTGTTTAAATAATAGTGGTAGGAAATAAAAAACCAAAGTAAATTAGAGGGTACCGTATTATGTTTTATATAAAAAAAAAAAACAAACAAAAATTTATTTTCTCTTTAGTGACCCAAATAAGTTACTTTAAATTTGTTATTTATCTGTTTCAGTAATTAATAAATAAAAACAGAAGATGAAAAAAAAGGGGGATGAGTGTGAAAAAAACAAAAATGATATTAAAGTTCAACAGTGGTGAATGTTAATATGAATTTTATTCTTTCAATTGGTGATTCGTATACAGGTAGGTGATTAATTAATCTTTGTATAATTCTAGATTAATTAAATGATATTAAGTGCATTTTCTAATAATTGAGTAACTTCATGAAGTAGAAATATTCAAAGAGAAAAAAAACAAGAAAAAATTGAAAAAAAAATTATATGTGTTTTTAATTTGTTAAACACACACACTCAAAATACCCTAAAGATGATGATCAATTTCATAGTTAAAAGTTTTTGATAGGCAAGAAAAAAATGTGTTGAATCCAAAAGAAGTAATACGGTGAAAAAAATTTTTTTTCTCTTAAATTACTCAAATCGTAAAATATCATTTGATTTAGCCGCCTTTGTATGATTCATTTATTTACAGAGTGGGAAAGAAAAAAAAGAAACTAAAATTCTTTCCTTATTGGGTAATATTTGTTTTAACACACATCTTTGAATGAAAATATTGCTTAGGCTATATATATAAAAACATATATATAATGAGGTAGCCTCTTAAAACATTATTCATTTCTTCTCAACAGGGGGGAGATTTCCTCTTTAAACTAAGTTTGTATATGGCCTTCCCATTTTCATTTATTAAAGGATTTTTTTTTTTGTTCCTAAAAGAATATTGAATGTTTTGTGAAGTTCATTTCTATAGCTCTTTAAACAACTTAGAAGCTTAATCTGTTTTGAATATCGTTGTTGTAAATCCGAATAAGTGAACAATTATAACAAAGATATATCTATGTATATATAAATGAATTAAGCCTTTAATTGTTCAGCTTGGAGTTTACTTTCTTTCAACTTCTTCATGTTCATGGCTAATACCTTCTTGAACCCATTACACAAACTTATAACATTTGGATAAGTCAAGTTAAAGAGCTGATATCCCTTATTTGTTAATTTTACTTGCCATGTAACTAGCTTAGATCTTCCATTAACCTTGAACTTTAACAATACATGCATTGGATTCTTGAAGTCTAAACAGAAAAAGTATACTGATCTATTTGGATTGTTACTGGAAAAAGTTTCAACTTTCTTATTAACTGCTTCTTCATTAGGTTCATTCAAGAACTTCTCATTTAATCTTAAATTCTTCAATAACTTCAACTTGAATCTAACATTAGATTCAATGATATGATCTAAATCTTGATATATTATGTTATCACACTTGTACTTGATACTTCCATTAGCCTGCTTAATTTCCACAACATCCAAGTGTTCACAAAGGAACTTATCTATCTTGAAGGTGATTGTTAAGTGCTCAACACCCTTGTTACTAGGTCTTATGACAAATGAACCAATGGTCTTGGAATTCAAATACTCTTCTGCTTGCAATCTATTCATGGTCAAGAAATAAGGATGATTGATGATCTTGATTCCCTTATTGGCACCCAAGACATTATTCTTTAAGGATTCATTTCTTAATCTTTCCTCTTCAATGTCCTTTCTTTCTTGTAAATCATCCCATGGTCCATACTCCTCCTCATCATTTTCAAATGTTGATCCATTGAAAGTTGAGCTGTTTTCAGTGTCTATCTTCAACAATGATCCTGAACATTGAATCATTGCATAATTGATACTCAAAATCTTCACAGGATAAGTCTTAAATTGGTCGTAAACAGATGAAATGCTGGCATTTGGATTAGGTAAATCACACTTGTTCTTGAATACTGTACATTCAATACCAGAGTTTGTCACCAAGATTACTTGATCAGGCTTGAATCTAATAACCTTCATTGAAACAACTTTTCCAACATGGAAAGACATTTCATCCTCATTGGTCAAGTTTTCAAATACTGCTGGCTCATTGAATATCTTGAAGGTTTTTCTGGCTTCAGATGATGGTTCAATCAACTCATAATAAATGTTCACCAACAAAATGTACAATTTAACAGCCTTCTTGATTCTTGGATCAATTTTATTTTCATCACCCTTTTCTGTCTTCTTAATGGCGTAGTCATCATCTTCATCCTCATCTTCCTCTTCAATGGAACTCTTCTTTGGTTCTTCAGGATGATCACGTTCTTCCCATTCCAATACATATTGAGCAAAGGTAAAGTTTTTAGCCTTTGCCAAATTAACCAACTCTGTTCTCTCTGGTTTACTCTTCTTGTAAAAGTCTAACACCATTTTATAAACTCTTTGTTCATTTTCATTTATTTCATCTTCACTTAACCCATCCTCTTGGAATAAATCATCAATTTCATCCTTGGATAATCCCATGACAAACAAGACATACTTTCTAGCAAGTTCATAATCTTCAGGATGAATTGAAGAACAATCAAATACATCTTGTTCTGATGTTAAACTTTGAACTTTCTTCTTGTGTCTCTTACCATAAGTATCATCTCCTACAAATGTGGATAGCTCACCTATCTTGATGTATCCAATAGCATTGATGAAGATGGTCTTTGAGAGAATGTTTCTAGTGATCAATTGTTGTCTACTAACCAATTCAGTATTTTCTTGTTCCAAATCTTCAATGAATTGCAAGGCCTTTCTCTTTCCAAACCCTGGTAAGTATTCAACCAATGGTAAATAATGTGAAATTTTCTTTTGTAACAATGATAATTTCACACCAGTTATACATGTGGAATCAACTAATACTTGCTCAACCAATCTGGCCATCAAATCTGAGGAAATCAAGTGCTGGTATGGATGTATGGACAATGAACAGATTTCATTGATGGAAAGATTGACATATTCCAACAATGGATTTTGAATGAATCTACCAATGGATACCAAGTACTTTATGATTGGTGCCTTGTTTGGATATTCAATCTTACCTCTTTCATTGAATTGATACAAGGTTGCAACTTGATCATTAGCAAAGACAACATCCAATGGGATGTTGACTTCCTCATGAGTTTCCTCTTGGAACACAACTTCTGATGATTTGATTTGATGGTATTGAATGATTGCTTTCAATTTCTTCATGAACTTCAAGGTTGCTGTGTTGAATCCATTCATGGCCACCAATGATGGTTGCCATTGTTTAACCAAGGCCTTGAACTCCTCATCAAAGTTGGCATACTTCTTGCCTTCCAACTCTTGGTTTCCACTTTCAGATCCATTGAAGGCAAATGGATTATGATAAAAAACATAATCATCCAATAATTTTCCGTAATGATCCAAAATTACAGCAACTATAGGTTCCTTCCCAAAGTTACCATTTCCACAAGTAATACTCAAGACTTTATGTTCATAAGAGCCTGCTTCTGATCTGTAAGGAGCTTGATCAACAAGATTGGAAAATTGCTTTTTAATTTCTAAAGATATTAAGTTTTCACACTTCTTGGTCAAGTCAGATTTGATTTCCATAGATATTTCACCTAAGATCTTGTGTAAAGCTTCAATGAAGCATCTCTTTCTAAAATCATTCCAAGCTTGATTAACTTCATCTTCCTTATCAATGGAAAAGCAAGTTTGGAACAAGTGATTCAAAAAGTTTTCCTCTTCAGGAATCTTGATCAAAATGTTCAAATAATTACCCTTTTCAGCTTCCAACATCTTCAAGAAAGATTCTGGGTGTTTTAAGATCTTAGATTCAATTCTTTCAATGGCATATTTAATATCCTCATAAGGAGAACCAGGTTGAATTTCATTTTTCCCCTTTGGTAACAAGCTTACATTAACAGTGTAAATATTCTTGAATTTACTTCTAATGGATTCTCTAATTTTAGGTGAATTATAAATTTCCAAGATGAAATATTTGGAAATTGTTTCCATGGCCAATCTAGAATCATTCTTGAATATGGAGTCTAATCCACTATCATCAGATGTCACTATAGAATCTAAAAGATCACCAGGACTCAAATTATTCTTTGGAGGTTCAACATTATAAACTAAAGAATCAAACATTATGTTTTGACCTAAACTGTAGGTGTTCAATCCAGCCTCTTTAATAATTTCATACAATGGAGAGTTCTTGAATTTATCATAACTACTGTTCTTTAAGTGAAGCTTTTTCTTTTGAATACCATTCTTGATATCTTCTTGTTGTTTTTGCTTCATGACTTGATTGATTTCATGTGGATAATTGAATTCCATGTACTCAAATAGATCCTGTAACAAATTGATGTCAGTAGATGAAATGAATTCTTCAACAACAGAGTCAACAATGTTCAAAGACTTATAAAACTTCATGACAAATTCCTTCTTGGATATGATGGCATGGAATTCAAAGTCTAAGTACAAGATATTCCATAAATCATCATTGGTCAAAGTTTTCAAAACATGTCCAGAATCACCCCAAGATAAGAATCTTCTCTTATAATTGATCAAGTAAGCTGGTTCCAAGTTTTCCTTAGTGATGTAGAACAAAGCGGCACCAACAACCTCAATGAATTCTTGTTGGAAAGGAGCATCTATATTTTTTTCATCTATTAATTTCTTAGAGATCCATTGAATTTCTTGATCAAGTAAGCTATCTTCAAATGGTGTGTAATTCTCAACTTTGGATCTTAAAATTTGCAATCTTTCAGGAACATCTTCATTTCTGATTATCATATCTTCTTCGGTCATCATCTTGGCCTTCAAGTCTTCCAAATCATAAACGTCTTCAAGACTGATTTTGTTACTATTTTCTTCCTGTTCCTCTTCTTCCAATTCAGCTTCCAAGGCCCAGTCGTAATCAAACCCATCTCCAAAGACCTCAAGCATTTCTTGTAAAACATCTGGAGATAATCCTGATTGCTGATAAGCCTTCTTTTGTTGTTGTTTCAATTTCTTGGATCTTTCCTTTTTTTCAGCTAATGAAACCTCATCATATTCGTTTTCATCATCCATCTCATCTTCATCGATGAAATCATCAAAGTTGTCCTCATCATCTTCATCAACTTCACCAGGCTGGTCATCATCGTTGAAAAAGTTGTCCATGATATGTGAAACAGCCTTCTTGGTGAGTACAGGTTTTTCTGTGGTTTCTTCATCAACAGCCTTTAATCTTTTCAACCCCTCTTGGTTTTCCTTAGATCTATTTGCTGGAGCAATACCAGCATTTTCCATGACCAAATCCAAATCATCTTCATCCAATTCATCAGCAGATTCGCTTCTTCTTCTTTTTCTTCTTTTCTTTTTAGAAACTTTAGATTCTATTTCTTCATCATCTTCATCATCATCATTGATTAGTTCATTTCTCAATTGCATGGCTTCATCTTCATCATCTTCAGATTCTTCCTCTGAGGAATCCTTAAAGACATCTTCTCCTTGAGAATTGGAGGAATCATCTTCAAGATTATGGTTTTTTTCTAATTCATCTTCATGTATTTGATCAATAGCTTGTTGATCTTGATCTTCAATAGTTGACATTGTATTTTTTTATATATCAATATGTATGAAAAAGAATAAGAAAAAGTTGCTTTATATTTATAAGTCGGTTATAAATTCACAAATAATGCACTATACTTACTGTATTGGTTATTTTCAATGTAATAAATTTATCTGGTTTTGAGTCTATAATTACTTCATTAGATATTATTAACACCAAAATGTTAATATATGTTGTGATATACTCAACCTAGAAAAAACATATGTTCAGTAAACATAACACTGAAGAATACCCAAAGTAGGGAAAAAAAAAAATTTTTTTTTTTTTTTCTGTTTTTGTTCGGTATTTTCTATTCACTTTGAATTTAGCTCCTATGCAGGGAAAATTTTTTATTTATTTATTTTTTTTTGGTTAGGATAAGTTGTTGTCTTTTAGTGAGAAAACATGTTTACACGTGACATTTCATAATCGTTCATGAAAATAACCAAAAATAAATGATCCTTTTTAAAAACTTTAAAATAATAACTATTTACATCAATATATATCAACAAAAAAAAGAACTTGATTAAGATATCAACCAAAGATTTTTTTGGATCTTTTTTCTTTGAATTTTTTCATATCTTGGAACTTAACCAACCCTGCCTTTCTTTGACGAGATACAAACACAAACAAAGCTATACCAGATGAAATAGCTAGAAGGGCCCATGTGACCATGTATTGGAAATGACTGTTACTCAAGTTCAACACGGCATCTTCTCCAAGAGGAACACCTGCAGCGATGAACTGGTGTGTGTCATGTTGAAATGAATGATCAGCTACATCCTTGACCTCTATGATTTTTCCTGCAGTTGAGCATTCATTAGCATCAACAATACTCTCTTGTATGGAGTTATTTTTTCTAAAAATCCAATTGAATGCCCTTTTCATGATTGATGGGGGTTTAATCTTTTCAGAATTTGTAGGGATATCCTTGATGGTGGCTATGTATTCATGATCGTACAAATCAGACAGTTGTTGGCAGTACAAAGGTATACAACATCCAGCTTCAATCAACATATCAGGTAGATCCACAACTTGCCAATTTCTACTGTCCTTATCCTGTCTTATGAACTGTCCATGTGATAATGGTCTAGCAAATTTCATGAACCCTTTGACTTTTATTATACCCTCTGGACAACTTAAACTTTTCATCTTTCTTAAATATGGAACAACATTCTGTTCTGATACCCATCCTCTCTCAACAAATATTCTTTGGCCATCATATTTACCACCCTTCAAGACAAATGGACAAATCAACTTGTAACCTTTTTGTTGTTCTTTAACCTTTGGACCAACGAAGAGTTCTCTTGAATAATCCCATTCACCAACTAATTCCACGATCCTGTACATATGATTATCCTCTATATTTTTGTTGAATTTGAATACGTACTCCTCAAAGGCCTCTGGATCATTTTTCATCATGTATTCCAACTTTTCAAGATCCTCTCCATTCATAAGGTTGTTTAGCATTTCATCTTGCTTGATTGGTGGTGACTCTAATCTTTCCTCACAATCAATGATCAGTTGTGTTTTCCATTGTAATCTTTTGTATTGCCAATACGCCAAACGTAAAGCAATTAGAGGCATGGCAATTAATAGCACCCAAATAACGTATCTAAGAACAAAGGCTGCGTTACCTTCTTGGTCATCTTTCTTCATTTCTTGTAAATAATTTTTCGTAGTCTTCATTGGTACCCAATCTGTTCTCGGGGTTTTATAGAGACTGTAAGCAGATATATGGAACTCATGCTTGAATGTTTTTATTGATGGAATACTTAATGAAAGTATAGGTGAATTCTTGGATAATAATCTTATTTGATTGGTTCTTAATAATGTTACCTGGTTAGGTATCACCTTAATTAGTTTATTTCGATTCAACATTACAAATAATATAAAGTGAAGGGGTTCAATAAAAAATAGAATAAAACGGTAAAGCTTTCACTAATGTAGTATTGTATGGTAACTTTGGTTCATTTACAAAAATGTTATATTTTATTTTATAATTTAAGAAAAGGGAGTAATTAAGCATTTCAGTTAGTCTTTTTTTCCTTCTTTTTTTTTCTTTTTTTACGGATCTTTGCTGGATAAAACAATTGGAAGCGAAGCGTGTAGATGTCAAATAAATTGAGGTTAAAAATCTTACTCCACGATAGTGGTCAGAATGACATAAATTATAGCTACTAGCTTCTTGAAATCAAAAAGTTTATCATTTGAATTAATGATTATCATTGAAAATGGAGAATAGGTATTCTGATTAATTGAGAATTTCTCTTCTTCATTTTAATGGGCTTGTTGTTTCTTGATTTTTGATTATTATTTTAAAGAGGACTTTGTCTTTTATTTAATGCTTATGTTGTTTTTCTATAAGAGATTACCTGTATATCTGACTACCATTTTGACAATAATTAGCATATTTTTCTTTTATTAAAATTTATCATCTCTATTTTCTTTAAGACTATAGTTTGGTGGAGAAGTAGTAACGTATTGTATCTATGAGAGCTTATCAACAAGCTGCTTTTATTTGTAAATCATACATATGATATTTTACGTAAGGGGGAAAAAAGTATACGACTTAGGCAACGTTTCAATCTATTTTAATGATCTAAATAGAGGAATAACATTAGTCATCATTGTATTTCTATTTTTTGATGATTCATATAAGTCTTAACAGCACATGTGTAAAAAACCGAAAAAAAAGCAACTTTTTAAAATGACTTTTTTTTCCATAATATTATAAGTATTTGACAACGTTTTTGAAACTATTAATAACAGCAAGTTGTTGATTATCGAAAATACTATCTCACACTTCATTTTTTGAGCTTAAATATTTTCAAGCAAAATTAAATGAATAAGAAACAAATTCAGAATCATTCGTAAAACAAAAAGATATTGAACATTTTTGGTTTGGTAATGAGAAAGGATGTCTTTTTTTTTCTCCAAGTATATAGCTGCCTTACTGATTACAATGATAGAGGAAGAATGTCTTAAAATTAATAAGTAATCTTTCTGAGATGAATAACTCTGTTACACCAATACCATACATATTTTTCATTAAACATTAGTATGCTTTTATTCAACAATTTCAAATATTATATTTATTAAGCGTACAAAAAATATACTATATTTCATTAAAAAAGTCAAGATACCAATTCTGCCCCTTGATATAGGTAAACTGAAAGTAGAAACGTTTTTTGAACGTTCTATCTTATGGTTTAATGTACTCAGATGTATTAGCTACAAGTTATAGCTATAATTCATGTAAATATCAAGATGAATAATAGGACTAGATCACATTTGAAGTTCATTTATCAATCGTGGTTTTAGTATGCATCGTAACTCTTTCGATAAAAAAATAGAATAGCTTCGTACAGGATAATTAAAATCTGCTTGTCAATTGTCTTAAAGTAGAAAAATATTTATTTAGTGATAATATCTAAACTTTAAAGCTTGCTGATAAAAAAAAAAAAAAAAGAATGTCAGTAGCATCACACATCATGAACTGTTGCAGCATCTAATATGTGTTGCAATAATAGTATATATACATCAAGGAATGTTAATTTGTTTACTTTAAATAAATAAACAAAATAAAAAAATGAATAGATCAAAATAGTAGACTATTTACAATTCTTTTTTTTTTTTATTAACTCTATATATAAACATTGAAGCCAAAAAAAAAAAAAAAATCAAAATAAAAAAATTAAAAAATAACACATATCTCAATCTATATTCCATTTATTGGAAATAAGCCTTTTTGACATCAATTATGTTACGGCCTCTAATCAAAGATAATTCCTCAATTGATTTTTGTTTTGTTTTTAAAGCTTCAATAAACAAACTAGCAGTGTTCAAATGGTTTCTACCTCTAAAATCCTTACTCTGTAAATCCTTGATACCAATCAATTTGCATAACTCGTAGATGATAGGACAAGCTTTGATACCTGAACCAGGAGGAGCTGGAATCAAGTTCATGTGACAAGCACCCTTCTTGGCAACGATCTGGTTACTAATAGTTCTGTTTTCGTATCTTGGAATGTATTGAAGATTCTTGACGGCTTGGACAAACCCTTGAACAGAAGCTATATCAGCACTGTCCTTTGATCTACCAACACCAATACCAACCATACCATTACCATCACCAACAGCAATCAATCTCCAGAAAGTGGCTTTTTTGGTGGAACCCTTCTTGTTGACAAACTTTCTCATGGAAAGGGTCTTTTCACTTAAGTTTTTCTTGATGTATGATAATGATACATTGTTTTTCATAGCAGCTTCTGATAGCTTTATATTTCTTAGGTGTTTTCTTAATTCAGATCTCTGTTTTTCAGGAGCTAAAATACTGACAAGTTCCTTGGCCTCTTGAACAACACCAACTTCACCCTTTCTCTTAGATTCCGTTAATGAGTATTTCTTTTCAACAAAGATTTCATTAGGTAGAAGTTGTCTGTCAGGAGCGAAATATGGATCCTTTCTGGACAAATCCTCGTATTTTTTATTAGAACCTGGCTTGTAGTCAAAGAAATCATCAAGTTTCAAGAAAGTATCGTATTTTTCAGGGACCTTTGGTAAAACTATCTTTGACTTTCCTTTATTTAGATCTGGTGTATTCATATGAGCAATGGCAGACAACTTAGCAGACTTGACATATTGATGTAGAACATGTTTGTCTAAAACATCAACAGCCTTTTGAGGATTAGAACTGTTGACGATCATTTTCACATCTTTAGGCAAATCCGTGTGAGGAAGAGCCTTTTTTAATCCTGAACTTGAAGATTGAAATTTTTTAGATATATTAAAGACCAAACAAGGATTCTTTAGCTTGTTATGTGGCTTGTATATTGTTGATAGCATGATTCTAAGTACAATGGGTTCTCTATATAAGATATAAATGTTGGGTGGCACTTAATTATTATTTTAATCATATAAAATGTTCAAATCATTTAAAAATATATCTCTAGAGAAATAGAAATTTAAAGAGCAAAGAAAAAAAAAAATTTTTTTTTTAATTATTTTGAAGCAAAAAAAAAAAAAATTACATATTTAAAATTTTTCTTTTTCCACGTTACTTCTGTTTTAGACTATACATCTTAATTAGGAAAAAAAGACATTGGTCAATTATACTTGGGGTAAGTATATCTTGGATTCTTTAAGGAGAATACAAAATTATACATCCCCACAATGTAGAAGAATTAAAGTAAAAGACGTTTTTATTATATATATAGTAATATAATTATTCATTTGTCTTTTGTAAAGAAGTTGTAGTCGATATAGTTTTTTTACGTTTAGGAACGTATTTGTAATCCGGGTATTTCAAGCTATGTTCAATTTTTTCCTTCTCAGCAAGGTCAGTCCAATGAGACCGCTCTTCAGGGGAAAGATTTTTCCATTTCAATCCAATGGCTTTGCTGACTGTTGAGTTCAACTTGAATGAATCAACAGTGGTGTCATTATCTGCTGATTTTTCCTTTGCCTTCAACAATAATTCACTTTGTTCTTTGAAAATAATCTTATGATAATGTTGTCTGAATAAGATGAATGCATTTCTAGGTCTAGGAACTTTCTTTGTAGGAGTTTCAACATTGAGACAATCAACTTCAACAATTGCATTGTTATCTTTGAGAGCTCTCTTAGAATTCTTTCTTTTCGATGATTTTTTATTCAACTCCTTTGGTTGTTGGTTGTTATCATGGTACCTTTTGTTAACAAACATTTGTTGACTGGTAGGGGTGTAGTTCATGTTTTGAGTATTGTTATCAATTTCATTATTAATATTACAGTTTAATGGATGAACCATTATAGGAGAAGGATTTGAAGATTGGATGACATTGCTTTGATACATCATTGGCAATGGCTGAAAGCTTTGTCTGGTAGGTATATCCATTGGTGAGCAGTTTCTTATGTAATTGTTGTAAGGTTGGTGGGAAAGAAATTGAGTTGAGTTGATGGGTGTGTTAATGTTGCTGTATCCCATGGAGGGATCTGAATACGAATTTTTCGTGTTCATGGAAAAGTTAGGAACATTAGCACTAGGATACTGCTTGTAAACAATTGTACTTGCTGATAATGGAGTTACTTGCATTTGATTGTTGAACTTCATTGAGGTCATGTATGGAGATGAGGAGATCGTGTATTGATTATTAACAACAGGAATAGTTAAGCTTTGCTTGTTGTAATTAGGTAGGTTATTAATTGGTGAGTATGAATCATTATGAAGTTGATTATTAACATTCAATAGAGGCTTTGAAAGAGTTGTCAAATTCGTATACGAGTTGTTATGCATTCCGGGTAATGGAGTGTGAGAAACTGATTTGTTCTTGTCCTCATTGTTTAACATAGAACTTATAGATGGTAATTTTCCAGCCATTTAATATATCAATTTTGATGATAAATGAAGCTAGAGGTATTAATAAGCTTTGAAATATCAAGTGTAACTTTCTTTTTTTTTTTTCTAATTTTTTAACTATTTTTCTTTTTTCTTCTTGAATTATGCTATATGAAGAATGAATAAGAGCAAAATGATTTATTATACTTTTTAAAAAAAAATAAATAAAAGAAAAGATCAGTTAGATATATAATTTAAAGAAAGAAAAGAAAAAACTGTTATCAAAATATATTGTGGTTGTTTTTTTTTTTTTGGTTAATGTTATGTTAATCTAATAATTTATTTAAATAAATTTAAAGACAAACAATGATAGTAAATATAAACTGAACAATCAATATTCTAAATTCATTTAAATTATTTATTTTGTTGATAATGATTATCTACTAACGAAACCTATAAATGTATATACTCTTTTTTATGAAATAGAAGAAAGAAGAAAAGAATTTTTTTAAAAAAAAATGAACTTTAGAAAAAAAAACCCAAAAAAAAAAAAAGAAAATTTTTTTTTTTTAGAGACAACGTTATAACGTTTTCAAATATATATTTTTTTTTTTTCTTTTGAAAGAATTGCTCATTTGAAAGGCTTAGCATTTCATTTAATCATAAATAATAAAAAATAAAAAATAAAAAAACAAAGAACAAATTTTTTCTATTCAAATATTTTTTAAAAAAAATTATTCATATGGGGAAATCAATTGAAATTGGTAATAACAGCACATAGGATTATTAACATATATGATGTAATAAATATATATATTGTACGTAAAAAAAAACATCTAGATTGTGTTTATCAACAATGTGGTATTTAAATATTCAGAGAGAATGAGAAAAAAAAAAAGGATTAAATTGTTTACAATTATCAACAATAATCTAAACATTATACGTTTATTATAATTATCATTCTTTACTTTTCTAGTAAATAAATGCTTACATTCAACAACAATCTGTTTATACTAATCTATCTTCTCTTAGATACTGAAATATATCAAATGAACAATCTTGACTTTGTATTTGTTTGGATATATATCACGGATAAAAAACGTTGAATTTTTATAATTTTTTTTTTTTTTAAAACATTTCAAATTTTTTTTTTTTTGAAGATTTTTACTGATGATTCCTCCCCTTCAATATCGTTTGGGAGACTGTTCTTTTATTTCTTTTGTTTTGTTTTTGTTTTTTTTTTTTAATGCACGTGCTTATGTTTACCCCACCATTAACAGCTTTACTTTAGTTTCCTAATAAGTATGCGGTGTTTCTTGCTAATCGAAAAAGAAAAAAAAATTTTTTTTTTCTTATTTTTCTCTGTGTTTTTCATTACCTTTAAAATTTTGAAGTAGTAATACGGGATTAGGTGTGCTTATAATAACTCAATATGGAAAAATATTATTTAAAACAAACCATTTCATTAATCTTTGATATATAGTTAAGAAACCCCAAAAGAATAATTTAATAAAGTAATACTAATAACCTTTTAGTTCATTATTTCTTCTTCTTTTTTTTCTTTTTTCCTTTTTTTTTTTACATTATTTTTGTTTTTGATTAAAGTTCATATCATTAATAATTTGAAAAGGAAAAACAATTATGATAATGAATCAATCTCTTATAAAGAGATCAAATAATATTCAAAAATGGAACATTAAACCACTACTGACACTAAATAAGTCATATTCTCTAAATCATTTCATGAACAATAAACATATCAGTAATTCAATTAGTTTATTTCAAAATAGTAACATAAATAGAATATTTGGTAATTTAAATAACAATTTTAATAACAATTTCAATAATAAGAACAACAATAACAACAATCAAGGTCCACCTAAACCACCAAAGTTGGCTATAGTTTTGTTCATAGCTTCTTTACTATTCCCTTTTTATGCAAAATCAGGATCCTCCTCTAACAATGATAATCAACAAAACTTTGCTGGTGGATCTTCCGATACAATAACATTCCAAGACTTCATTGGGAGTTACTTAACAAATGACTTACAAAAATCCAACATTGATAAGATCACTGTTGCTGAGAAATCCGTAGTTACTGTTTACTTCAAAACAACAGCCAACACCATCCAATTCACCATAGGATCAATCAAGCAATTTGAGGACTACATGAATAGATATTCTCCAGACACACCTATTTACTACATGATGAACCAACCATCGAACTTACAAATGATTGGTGCATTCATATCTCCTGTTGTTACCTTGGGTATTCTTTACTACTTCACCAGAGGACAATTTGGTGGTGGGGGTTCTCCCTTCAACAGACTTTCAGGCATGACCAAGAGCAAGGCTCAAGTGCATTATCCTAAGAACTATATTCCACCTGCCTCTGCGCCTCCAAACACAACAGCCACGAATGCCATCAATGTCAAGTTTGATGATGTTGCTGGGTGTCAAGAATCCAAAGCAGAGATCATGGAGTTTGTGGATTTTTTGAAGAATCCACACTTGTACAACAACTTGGGTGCCAAGATTCCTAAAGGGTGCATTCTTCATGGACCTCCAGGTACTGGTAAGACTTTGTTGGCAAAGGCATGTTCAAATGAGGCTGGTGTTCCATTCATTAGCATATCTGGGTCAGAGTTTGTAGAGATGTTTGTTGGTGTTGGTGCTGGTCGTATAAGAGACTTGTTCAAGCTTGCCAGAACATTGAGTCCATGTATAATATTCATTGATGAAATTGATGCCATTGGGAAAAAGAGAAACAACAACAAAATCTCCAATGGGAATGATGAAAGAGAAAACACCCTAAACCAGTTATTGATTGAAATGGATGGGTTCAACACATCACAACCTGGTAAGGAAGTCATATTGATGGCCTCAACAAACAGATTGGAAATCTTGGATGATGCTCTCTTGAGACCAGGTAGATTTGATAGAAAGATAGAAATTGATTTACCTGATTTGGAAGGAAGAAAGCAGATCTACAAGATCCATCTTAAGAAGTTGAAGTTGAGTCCAAAAAGTGAAATGGATTTCCTGGCTGGGAAATTGAGTTCAATAACTGCTGGCTTTTCAGGTGCTGACATTGCAAATGTTTGTAATGAGGCTGCCTTGATAGCTGTTAGATTTGATTCAAATCATGTTGAGTTCGCACACTTTGAGGAGGCCATCTCCAGAACCATTGCTGGGTTAGAAAAGAAATCTAAAGTGCTACCTCCAGACCAAAAGAAAATTGTGGCCTTCCATGAGGCTGGCCATGCCATATGTGGATGGTTCTTGAAGAATTGTGACCCGTTGTTGAAAGTGACCATTGTTCCTAGAGGTTCTGCAGCTCTGGGTTATGCACAATACGTGCCATCTGATAACAACTTGATGACCAGGGAACAGTACATGGACACAATGGTCATGGCTCTTGGAGGACGTTGCTCTGAAGAGATTTTCTTTGATTCAGTAACCTCAGGTGCACAAAATGACTTCCAAAAAGTCACCTCCATAGCATCCAAAATGTGCAAAGAGTTGGGTATGTCAAGTGAACTTGGATACATCAACTTTGCCACTGGTGATTCACAGGGCATAAGTATTACAAAGCCATTCAGTGAAAAGACAGCACAAGTTCTGGATCAAGAAGTCAAGAACATTGTCACTGAATGCCATGAAAAGTGCATTGCTTTATTAATTGAAAACAAAGAAGCTGTAGAAAAAGTTGCTAATAGGTTGTTGGAAAAGGAAACCATCACAAGAAAGGATATGTTGGAATTATTAGGAAAGAGACCTTATCCTGAAAAGCATAATGAATTTGAAAAGTATTTGGAACAATAATGGCAAATTCTAAAAAAAAATAAATGAAAAGTTATTGATAAGCTTGTATATATATAACAAAAAATTGAATAAATGAGATTTTTTATTATTATTAATTGATTAAAATAGTTCATTATCATCTATTGATAGCATACGTATTTCCTTATTATTAAGATCATTTAAATCAGTCTTCTTAACTTCCTCATCAATGATGTTGTTCAAATCTTCAGAATGTTGTGGTGAAAAAATGTCATTATCATAAAGTATCTTCAAAACATGATTCAGCATTTGTGACAGTTCTGGGTTTTCATTCAGATTGTTGTTTTCCTGTATTGATAAAACTAATAATTCCAAGCATCTCAGCTTATCGAAATAAAGTTGTCTTTCAGTGTTGATTGTTTGTATGATGTTTTCATATTTTCTTTTAATAGTTCTAAGACTTTCAGCCTCAATTGTACCCAGACTCTCTGTTCTTGAAGGTTTGTTGTTTGTTCTTGATGATGTATTTCTCTTTGGTATTAAGGATGATCTTCTTGATCCAATTGATTCATGGATTGATGTCCTAGTGCTGCTGCTAGTCGTGTTACCTGATGAAGATATTGAGTATCTTCGTTCTGTTGCATTGTATAAATTATTTTGCTTAGTATAGGATATGAAGTCAAAGATATCAGCAAACCCCTTATCAGTTGCTAAAGTGTTTATGTATTTATAAAACCATTGACAAAACTCAAGATTAGTTTGGAATTTACATTGCATTAATCTATCCATGAGAACCTTTTTGTTGATGCTCATTTGCAATAACCATTTTTGAAAGAGCTTGTAATTAGACGTCATTTCTTCCTTACCTGCAATTTTATAATTCTTAATCATTCTTAAGTTTCTCTTTTTGAACATGTTAAGTTCATAGTCATCCTTTTCCGTTTGTAATATATCATCAGTCCAATAAACCAATTGCAAAGGTATTCTGTTGTCTGACTTTATAAGAGTTTCATTTATGTAATCCAATAGTTGAATATAAACACATCCAGGACCTAATGTCTCAAGTTTAGTGATGTTTAAGTCTAAGGATTCATTGATCCATGTGAGTATTTGTGTTTTACTTATAGTGGCACTCATTATTGTTTTTTTTTTTTTTTTTTTTGAATTTAAGCAGTTAAGTGTATATATTAAGGATCTATATATTCTCAAAGGTTATTAATGTATTTTATTTATTAAATATTTCAACTGATATGAAATTCTAATAAAGATCAACTTTTTCCTGTAGTTTTCATAAAGTTCACAAAAGAAAGAAACAACATTCATGAAAAAAAAAATAAATAAATAAAAATGATCGTGATGCTGTTTCACGTCTGTTTTAAAAAAGTATTGAGTCACGTGACGTATTTTATTACCCAAGAAAGGGAGAAAAAAAGAAAGGTAAAACCAAAACGACACAGATTCACTCTAAAAATACAATAATGTATCCTACTCAAATACTTTAAATGTTTCAATATATTAAGGAATGATTAATATTTTACTGATTTAATTTATCTCTTTAGTAAAATATTCATCAATTCAATTGTTTTTAAAGAGAATTGTTTTGGATGAACAATATTTTTTCTTCTGTTTTTTTTTTTTTTAGAAATCTTTCTGAGTACCTTAAAATAGCTTAAGAGCGAAACAACGTGACCCAATCCATCTGTCTTAATATATTTTTTTTTTTTAAATTTTGTCCTTTTTTTTTTTCTTTTCTTCTTAGTTTGTTTCCCTTTTGTTCATCTTTTTTGAAAAATGATATCAACAATTTTGGCTAGAAGTATACATGAAAACATCACTTAATTAATTAAATTTCCATTCATTTTCAAGATGATCTTACATAGTGGGAAAGAGAAGGTTAAGTCTAAAAAAAAAAAAATTAATGACAATACATAAGTATAAATAAGGGTATAGGTATCATACATACACAAGTTGTTTATTGTTTTGTTTTTTGTTATCTTACAGTAAATTATATCACCCAACAAGGCATTAATTTATAAATAATGGACTCTAATATTAATCAGAGTATAGATCCTCAAAAATATGATGAACTTCAAAAGCAATACAATGAACTTCAAACTAAATTTGAAAAGAAAAAGGTGATATACAACAAAATTAATAAAGGTCTTAAAGTTATCTCATCATATCTAAATAAAAAGAAGAAGATGGAACAAGAAAGGAAAAATAAGAAAAATAATCAAAAGAAGTTATCCAATGATTATACCCAATACAACTTTTCTGAAGCTGATTACGAAACCACC
Source organism: Hanseniaspora guilliermondii (assembly GCA_036287555.1). Taxonomy (NCBI): domain Eukaryota; kingdom Fungi; phylum Ascomycota; class Saccharomycetes; order Saccharomycodales; family Saccharomycodaceae; genus Hanseniaspora; species Hanseniaspora guilliermondii. Next base: position 338,456 of record CP143013.1, on the reverse strand, counting down.
ACCAACAATGAAACCCCTAGTCAAAATATAACTGAAAACCATAACTCAACACATATCAATGTTGATGATAGTAATCTTTTTGAGCCCAGTGCTATAAAGGTGAAATTTGATAATGCAAACAAGAAGGAAAACATGCACAAATCATACAAGAAGACCAAGAATCATGGAAAACATGTGAAGATTGCTTCATTGAATGATTACACCAATCAAGACATAAACAAGGACTTGTTCATGACCAATGAAAATGATTTGATGAAGATGTTGGACAATGAGGATATGCTCAATCTCAAAGAATTGAATGAGTTGAACAGACTCATATCAGATGGATACACACTTGATGAAAGTGTACAACCAAGTCAATCTTTGGACATGGGTAAGTATTGTGAAAGTTGCGATGATTATGTGGTTTCAGAAAGAGATGATGATATGGACTTCTCAACGGATGAGGATTGGGATTCAAGTGATTCAGATGATAGTCTTGACATCAGTGTTTCAGGAATGAGTGGATGGAGTGGGTTGAGTGGGTTAAGTAACAACAACAAGGTTGAATATTATTCGGATGGGTATCAAAGTGATGATGAAGCCACTGGTCAAGATAATGACAACATGTTACCCTTGGAAAGCACCTCTTCAAACACCTTCAAAAATGATAAGCTCAATGATAACTTAATTTTGTTAAAGGGTAGAAAGAGTATTCAATTTGATAAAAAGGAAGAATTGAGCAATCAAATGAAGATACATCAACATAAGGTTGAAAAATATAAAAAAATGGGTAAAAAATTAATGAAGAGTAAGAGTAATGATAATGATGATTTTAGTATGTCTGATTCATCCCTACCTATATCAAGAATTAATACACAAAACACTTCAAATTCTCAAATGATATCAGATGTTGAAATGAATAAAGATGAAAACGTGATTAAGGAGTCTCATAACAATGAAAGTCATTCAAAGACCATAAACAAGGAAAATGGTAAAAGACTTAGAAGAACTGGTAAGGATGATCAATACGATGCCATAAAGGAACTTCATAGAAAGGCCATACGAATGTATAAAAAAAAGCTGATGAAGAAACGACAAAGAATGTTAGATAAGAAGATTAATGAAGGTGGTTCCAAGGAATTGAAGAAGAGTACCAAGTTGAAGCCAATAAGGGAAGTTTTGGGGGATGGGGTTTCCTTGGACATGAAAAAGGTTTCCACATTGCCAAATGTCAATTCCATGGAAACACACCCAATTCAAAATGGATTCATGCAATACATGCTCATGAACAATCTTGTACAAACGCCATACAAGGACAATCCAATGTTCTATGGTGGGATTGTGCAAAATAACAATTACAACACTCCGTTGTTGAACATGAATATTGAAACATCACCCATGAACACAGCAAGTCCATTGAATGATCCAAACTTGGTGTTGAACTACAAGCCAATGAACACCATAGCAGTGTCGCCAAAGTATTCAAATGTGCGTTTGGCATCTGGTAATGGAATAGGCATGAAGAGACCATCATTGCCATCATCAAATTTATCATTCAATACATTTGGAAACAATGAAACACCAACATTAGAAATCACATCTCCCAATGAGAGCTCAAATGGAAACATGAACAAGGTCATTCAACAGTTTGCCAATGTATACATTGAGCATGAGGACAACAAGAATGAGGATAAAGCTCCAAAGACCAAGAAGAAGTATGTGAAGGTTGTCATCAACATACCAGATGAGTTCAAGGACAAAGAGATCATCTCAGAGGAGGAATTCTTTGATATTTTTGGATTAAGAATCTCTGAAAAGACAAAGAGTGCGGTGGATATATGGAATCAATATCACCAAGTCAATGAACGAGGACATTCATTTGAAAAGCTGAATAATGAATTTGGAACCAAATGGAAGATCAAGTGTGAACCTAAGTTCATTAAGAAATATAATAGAAGACATGTGATCATAAAGGCAGTGAAGAATTACATGAAAAAGAATAACACAGATGATCCATATGAGTGTTTGAATAGACTTGATAATTATTTGATAGAGAAAAACAAGCCTATTTCATATCTTTTCATAAGACACAATCTACCATCTTGGTTGGAATAAAATAAATGACATCAAGTTATATATTTACTAGTAATGTATTGAATATTTAATTAATTTGTAAAATCATGAAAAAAGGAGATGATATATCCGATACAGAAAAAAAAAATCACACACCAAACGAAAAACAACTTTGAAGGACATCAAATACACGTATTTTTAACTTTTAATTTATTTTTTATTTTTGTCGTTGTAGGTTGTTTTTTTCTTTTATTTTATTTTTTTTTTTTTGACCTCATTTACACCTTTATGATTAAACAACAAATTTACGATAAATACCAAAGATTATTATTTAAAATTAGAATACAGCATGGATACTGACTATACAGGAAAACACGTCTCTGTCACCACAACTGCAGGTGCCAAGTACAAAGGGATACTTCAAAAACTAGATATAACTAATGGGACCATCACCATGAACAACATAAGCCAGTTGGCACCGTCATACGTGGTTTATCAACCAGCAAAAATGCTTTCGTTTGCAGGTAATGACTTGAGTGAACTTAACTTTATAGAGGAGGAAGTACCTGAAGTTGAAGAAGAAGTACCTGAACAGCCTGAAGATGATGAAGAGGATGAAATCATGAAGCAACAAGAACAATTCCAAAAGGAGCTTGAAGCCATGAGAAGCAAGAGCAAGAAGGAAAATCAAGGCACAAAGCAAGAAAAAAAATCATCCTTTTTTGATTCATTTGATGATGAGGAAGAATATGGGAAAAACAAATATAACTATAAAAACGCTAGAAAGACTAATTTTGATACCTTTGGAGAATCGGGTATGAGTAATAGAAGAGGAAAGAATCAAAAGAAATATTATAACAGACCATCCAATGAGAAGAAGGAAGATGTATTGAAAAAGCCAATGTTTTAGTATTATGTTTTGTTTTTTTTGTGATATATATCTATTTGAAGACAACATCTTTAGGTAAACACCTGTTATTAGGGCCTCCGTTTTTCATCGACTGGAAGTTATCTCTTTCCAAGCACAATCTCATATCATAAGCATCCAAGTTGTCGTTGTTTGTTGATTTCAAAGAAGGTTCTCTTATGTTGTCGTAATATCCAATCACTCTTCTATATATGTTGTAGCCGATGTTCTCATACAAGTTGAGTGCAAGTTTGTTATCGCACTTGACAAACAAATCAATAAACTTCACCTTTGATATGTAATCAGAAATGTTCTTGAAGCATTCAAGCAAAACATTACTTGATATTCTCAGTCTTCTATACTGATTGTCCACTGCAAGGGCTGATATATGAGAATGATATTCTTGTGAGCCTTCAACCTTCCCTATAATGTATCCTGAGATGTGTTCACTCAGTTGCTCATAAGATAGAGTCTCTGTTGATTTGAATACATAGTTTGGGTTCAAGATAAGGTATTCCAAATAAAAGAATATAGGGAAATTTTCCACAAAGGGATCGAGATTGATGTTTTGAGTATGAAACAAATCACTAGGTTCAAATGGGTTTAAAGAAGACATTAAGTATAATAATATGTTACTTTTATATATATATGATTAATGTTTACGATGGAAAGAAAACTACTCTTTATTTCATAGAATTTGTAATGTCATCAATAAAGAATTTACATGATAGTAGATATGTTTTTTTTTTTAAATAAAAAAAATAATAATTTTGTATAAAATTTGGTTTATTATCATTGGTAGCGGTCTACACAATTTCAAAAAGAGTCTCACGTGTAGTACACTCAGTCACATGAAAAACTAAATTTTTTTTTGTAACAAAAAAAAAGTAAGTATTTTAAGAGAAATTTATTATTTTATTAGTATCGCCCAATTGGGAAATTTACGTATAGTTTTGTGTGTTTTTTTTTTCTAGCATATAAAATAATTATTATTTTTTTCATTAGCATGTATTACCTTTTTAGGAAATACTTACTAGTAAACTAATATATTTTTTTTTTTAAAAAAAAAAAATATGTATATTACCGTATTAGGATACATATATGATAAAGGCAAATTACCTTATATGAAATTCCTTACCTAAATTGATGAATTTTCTTTGCTGTACCAATTTTTTCTTAAGTAAGTTTTTTTTTTTTCTTTCTCTTTTGGTTTACTTGATGTGGTAAGGTTTGGTTTTTGGTATCACTTGGTTTTTTTTTTTTTTTTTGTCAATTAGTGTAAGAGAGATTGGTTAGGAAAGTTTTCTTTGGTAGTAAATTTTCCTAATTCATTAAAAAAAAATAAAAACTTAGTATCATCATTCAAAGTAATGTTCTCATACTTGCTTAATTTTTTTTTCGTTTTCTTTTAAAAATCACTAATTTCTTTAGTATAGTATATATATTCATAGTGTTGAAAAAAAAAAACATTTAATAATAAAGTTTAAAGAAACCAAGTCAAAAAAACACAAATAAACTAATCAATATGGGTAACGGTAAGCCAAGAGGTTTGAACGCCGCTAGAAAGTTAAGAGTTCACAGAAGAAACAAGTATGTAATATATTAGAAAATCATAGTCAATAATAGATAGAACAATGACATGAACCATTGCTAGAAATGATCATTTAAGGATACATTATTTAATTTTTTTTTTTTTGAAACAAGAAGAACCATATAACTGCAATCAATCTCTATATTATGGGTAATATATTTTTATCTGCTTTGTGAAAAGGTAAATCAAGGAACAGAACAACTGCAAAAGAAATTATAAGTAAAATTTGAGTTATATTATTGAAAGCGAATTAAGTTGAAATATTTACTGAAATGCTTACAAAAACATTATCTATGGAGCAAGATTCGAAAAAAAATTTTTTTTCATATACTGGATATTATAAGGGATTTATTGAGGTTATTCTATTTTATATTCTGTTGAGTTAGTACAAAGAACATGATTTAAATTAAAACAAAAAATATTATATGATTGATTTCGTTTTCAGAATGTGGCAAACTGAATAAAGAAAAAGAGAATGCTAATCAGTAATACCATCTAATGAAAAAATAAAAAAAACCTGATTTGTTTTGTTAAGTCAAAGAAGATAACATAAACAAACCTTTAAATAAATCAAGGAGAAAAAAAAGAAAATATCAATTCAAGAATATAGTGCTCAATTGCATCCAGTTTGTTCATTTTGTAATATGATTAATAAAGAGACATGCAGATTTTTAAAGGGTTTTCTTTTTTTTCAACCAAAAAAAGCAAAAATTATTAATGGATTCATAAGATTATCAGATCAATGTAAAGAAAAATAACATCTTCTTTGTTTTCGAACCATTTTACTAACAAATATTCCTTTCATATTCTTATAATCAATGATTATAAACGTTTTTTTTTTGGACATGAACAAGAGAAAAAAAATTACTATTTATGAAATAGCCGTTGGGCTGAACAATCTTACAAGAAGAGATTGTTGGGTACCGCTTTCAAATACTCTCCATTTGGTGCTGCTTCTCACGCCAAGGGTATTGTATTGGAAAAGTTAGGTATTGAATCCAAGCAACCAAACTCTGCCATCAGAAAGTGTGTTAGAGTTCAATTAATCAAGAACGGTAAGAAGGTTACTGCTTTCGTTCCAAATGATGGTTGTTTAAACTTTGTTGATGAAAATGACGAAGTCTTATTAGCTGGTTTCGGTAGAAAGGGTAAAGCTAAAGGTGATATTCCAGGTGTTAGATTCAAGGTCGTCAAGGTTTCTGGTGTTTCCTTATTAGCTTTATGGAAGGAAAAGAAGGAAAAGCCAAGATCATAAAAATGCTACACATTTGTCAATGTTACCATTTTTTTATTTTCCAAACACTCTTTTTCCCATATACACTTTTAAAACTATAAAAAAAACATGAACAAAAAAAAAATTGAAAATTAAAATATATAAGTTCTTTTTCAAGTTGTTCATCATTAATTGAAATTTTTATATAATCAAAAGAATACAAAAAATTTATATAAGATACAATCATTCGTTTTGTTCTTTTTGTTTTTTTATTATTATTGTCTTGATCATCTATTTGGGAAAATAAATCAAAGGATAATGAAGAAGAGATAAGGCAAGAATGAACTGTTTTTTTTTTAAAAAAAAGAAGATAAATAAAATAAAATTATAGTACATTTTGAAGATGGGGGTTTTTTTTTTTTTTTTTGATTAAATTTAATTATTTATTTTGGTCTGTTGAACCAGATTATATCTTTTCTTCCAATAATCACAAATGTTGTTGAAATTTTTATGAACCAAATACTTGAAGGCGTTTTTGGATTGATCTTTTTGACAAACTTCTTCGTAATAAGCAATAGTGATAATCTTTTCCAAGTCCACATCTCCTAAACATTCCTTACAGGTCATGGCTCTGAAATGTTTGTTATCCTTAGTTGAAGTGAAATCATTTTTCTCTGTCATTTGAAGAACATCAAATTTAGGTAGGTTACAATGAGCGAATAGTGAATCTTGTTCCGACTTTATGTTGTTTAAGAAATCATTCATGTCCGAATGCTCTTTCAATCTGTATTGATGGTCCTTTCTATAATCCTTTTGGTAATAAGCAACAGATCTTCTAGCATCTTCTTTGGGTTCAAAGTAAGCATCCAATGATGGTTTCAGGAACACTTGATAATAAGGTAAGTCCAAGATATGTGCGGCAGCCAGGAATGTTTCCTTGTCTCCCTGGCCAGCAGCATATTGGGAGAACAAGTGATAAAACACATTTGGACCATGGACATTGTAATACAATGACAAAATCAAGGATTTCCAGTGTTTTTCCTTATTAATCATGAACTCTCCTGTTTCAGATGATGGATCTGGTAGGGCCCCCTTGAAATCATGGTATGGGGTTTTTGGATCATCACTTAGCTCATCAACATGGTTATAAAAGTTCCGGATTCTTCTCTTAAGGTCGATTTCTATCCCAGCACTTTCATAGAAAAATGGATGTGTGGTACGTCTCCAGAAATCAGGCCAAACAATCATCCCATTGTTATCAAACAGTTCATTATCGAATATATCATCAATGTTCTTCAATGGAAAGTTGTCTGCATCCAACAACAGCACATTTTGAAAGGATGAAGCCATGAGAGCTAGTGATTTGTATTGGAATGCATGGAACTCATGGGTCTTTAAAAATTCATCATCAAAGATATCTTGTAAGTAAATACACTTCACATCATCAAACTTGTGCTTCAGAAGTTCACAAAATGGTTGGTCTTGAGCCACGCTTGAAGGTATCAAGACCTCAATGGGTAATGATGTCTTCAGTTGTCTTATGACTGATATCACTGCATATGCCTGTAAGGAATATTTACCACCACCACCAATCACAATCCCATTCCCATTGTAAAAGTGTTTTGGGTAATCCCAGTTTTGCCTCAAGTACGAGATGAACTCCTTGTGTGACTTTGATATCTCATCCTTAACATTATCATTCAATATCAAATATGAGTTCTGTAGAGTCTTATAGGACAATGAATCAACCCAGTCCTCAGGGTTGCTTCCTATGTTGGGGCACTTTTTAATGTAATATCCCAATGAATCATCTTTCAATTCAAGTGTTGTCCCCTCTTCAGAGAAGGTTTGTGAAAATGGCAAGGATACCTTTGGTCCCATGTTGGATATCTTTGTGATGATGTCTTGGAAAACATTGTCTGTGAGCTTGTTATCAATTTCCACACTCACTACCTCATCATTAAGGATGATTTCTGGTGGTTTAGAAACTTGTATGTCAGGATCATTGGAGATGTTTGAAGTCAAATAAATAACAGTCCAAATAATGAACAACATTAATCCAATCAAAATTGGATAAGCATATGTTTTTATCCTTCTTGTGTTGAAGATTCTATTAACAAGAGTCATATCAAATAACAACAAGAAATCGCAGGGTTTTTAGATATAAGTTCTATTTCAAAATATACATATATTGAATATTGTTTTGTTATTTTCTTTGCTATTTTTAAAAAAATAAGAATTTCTGTTTATTTTCTTTTTCAAAAAGGGAGGGTGAAAAAAAAAGAAGCATGACGGTGATTTTCGGAATTAAAAAAAAAAAAGAAAAAAAAAAATTTGTTTTTTACTTTTGAACACCGTTATTATAGATCCATTTGTGATCTATTTTTGAACCATCAGGTTAAACCATTTTTATTTTTCTATATTTTGTCTTTTTTTAAAAAAAAGTTTTAATTAAAATATTAAGAATCTAAACACAGCCAATCTTTTGTTTAAATATTGACATACTTGATCTTTAGTTACATCGTAATTCAAATCAAATACAGCATCCATGGGGCTGTTTTCCTTACATAACAAGTTCTTGTATGATGTGATGATTTCCTTTTCAATATCCAAATCACCCAAGCATTTCTTCCCTGTGATACTTCTATATTTCTTATTATTTTCATATGTGAACTCATTGTTTTGAGTCATTTCTAATGGATTGAACTTAGGAAAATTCAAGTGTAGGAACAGTGCATTTTCACTTGTCTTGTCTGAACTCAACAAATCCTCTCTAAGATCAAACCCATTTCCTTGGCTCAATTTGAAGTCATTGTCCATGGATGTTATTTCTTGAAGGATCTTGATGTCTTTTCTATAATCCTTTTGATAATATCCCACAGCCTTGAACCCACTTGGTGTGCCAAATCCATCCATGCTTGGTTCAGACAATACTTGGTGGTATGACTTTTTAGGGGAGTTTTTGGTGAAGTCCAGTACATGGGCAGCTGCAATGAATGTTTCCTTATCTCCCTGACCAGGAGAGTATTGTGACAACAAGTGATAAAAGATGTTTGGACCATATGTGTTGTAAAACAGCGATAGGACTAAAGTCTTGAAATGCAATCTCTTGTTGAACAGCATCTCTCCCGACTCCGAGGAAGGATCAGCCATGGTACCTTTATATTCATGCATGATTCTATTGATTTCCTCATCATCGTCATTGTTTATTACAGGATCCTTCAGGTCAAATACAAAGTCATGTACTTTTTCCTTTAGATTTATGGGGATGTTGGCACTTTCATAAAAAATAGGATTGGTGAATCGTCTCCAGAAGTCAGGCCACACTATCAACCCCTTTTGCTTGAATGTCTCATCATCAAAAATATCATCAATGTTCTTCACTGGGTAGTTGTCAGCATCCAACAACAAGACATTTTCAAATGAACTGATCAACAATGCCAATGATTTGTATTGGAAGCCACTGAACTTATACTTTTGCTTCAACATCTTAGTGTCAAAGTGATCCTTCAAGTATATACACTTGACATCCTTGAACTCATTTGTGACAAACTCACAGAATTGCTTATCACTCTCCTGAATGACCAAGTCTGGGATCATTATCTCAACAGGGAGTGTGCTTTGAAGCTTGTACTTGAGCACATGAAGGACAGAGATGGCCATCAATGAATGCACACCGCCTGCCCCAATGACAACCCCATTGCCTTTGAAAACATGGGCATACTGGTCCATGGCCATGTTGAATGCATCGTCATTGTTCAAAAATTGCACAAACCCATGGTGGAAATCCTTCAGCTTGTTCTCCATGGATGGGGACACACGCAAATAGTTGTGTTTCAAGTTGTTGTAGTTCAAAACATCCATCCAATCCCGCTGGTCACTCTTCTTCATGCCTATGTTGTCCCCCCTGTTGATGTACTCACCAAGATTCTGGTCTCCAAAGAGAGTTGGGTTTCTGATGGTGTCATATTCATTGAATATGGTGGATAAGGGTTTCTTGATTTCAGGATCAAAGGACAAAATCTTGTTGATCAAGTAATCAAATTTCAAGGTACTGGAATATACCAAGGGTGTGTTAGGATCAAAAGAGTAATCAGAGGTCATGAATGTGTTGTTCAAAAAAGCAGTGAATAAAAATATAGTGGTAAGGAGTAATGTTATGAAGGTGATTTTTTTCACATGTCTCTTCTTGACATTATGGATTATTTTATTTAGCCTCATATTATAAATTATATATGAAGGAATAGATTATCTTCTATTCAAACTGGTTTTGTTGATGGTTTTATTGAAATTGGTTTATCAAATATATATTTCAAAAAATAAGGATTATTGTAGATTATCATCAGTTTAAGGCTCCTGTTTTTATTAAATTTTTTTTAAATTTTTTTTTTTTTTTTTTTTGGGTTTGTTTGTTGTTTTTTTTTTCCCCCCCAGACAAGCTACCAAATATGTAAGAATTTATGATTATAATTTGTTCACCTATAATCACCGGATATGTTTTTATCCCCCCAATTTCAAATGCCTTTAAATGTTTTTTTTTTTTTTTTTTTTTCACCATAATTTCTTGTTTAAAAGCTTAAATCATGGTTAATAAACTAGTGTTGTTCAAGTATTCAGTTCTGTTTTTATAGTAGGTACACAAAATATCCTTATTGATCAATCTTTCATTATCCACTAGTTGTTTGAATGGATCTTCTTCATTCAAGCAAAACACATTGTAATAAACATTACAAACTTCACGTTCAAGATCTATGAATCCAATATTCTTCTTCAAGCTCAATGCTCTGTAATGTCCCTTTTCATTGTAGTACTCCTTGTGGTAAGCAAGTGTTAATGGATGAAACTTTGGAAAGTTTATGTGTGCAAACATTATGAAGTTGGTGGTCTTATCTCCCTGGAAGTGTAGGTTTTGCACAGGTATTTCTTTGATATCCTTGAACTTGTTTAAATCATTAATTATTAGTGAGTCTTCATTTGTTTGAACAGTATTTTCCATGATTTTGTCTTTTATCAAACTATCAAGTCTAAAGTCCTTTTGGTAATACCCAGTTGATTTGAAGTTACCATTTTGAAAGACACCATCCAGTGATGACGAACTGAAGACTTGGTAGAAGGGCAAGTTCAACATGTGTGCAGCTGCAATGAATGTTTCCTTGTCTCCTTGGCCCGCACCCAGCTGGGTTAGCAAGTGATAAAACACGGAGGGACCATACAAGTTGTAATAGTATGACAATAACAATGTCTTGAAGTGTCTTGTCTTATTGATCATTAATTGACCAGTTTCAGATGCTGGATCAGGTAATGTCCCCTCGTAATCATGGAAGACATCATTATTCTTGTAGTTGTTGGAATATGAATCCAAGAAGGATCTAACCTTATGATTCATATTAATTTTCTTGTTTCCAGATTCATAAAAGAAGGGATGTGTTGTACGATGCCACATGTCAGGCCAAACTATCATACCATTTTCCTTGAAGGTCTTGTGATCAAAGATGTTGTCAAGATTCACCAGTGGATAATCATCAGCATCCAATAAAAGCACATTATCAAATGAACTTAGCAGTAGTGCCAATGATTTATATTGGTACGTTTTATAGTTGAAAAACTGATTCTCAAAATAATCTTTCAAGTATATGCACTTGGCATTCATGTCTTGAATCATGTTACAAAAGTTAACATCACTTTCTTGGATGGCCATATCGGGGATTAAAACCTCAATAGGTAATTTATGGGTCAATATTCTTATGACCTTAATAATAGCATAAACCATTGCTGAATGATCCCCACCACCAACAAAAACTATCCCATCACCATTATATTTCTTGATGAAATTTGCTTGTTTGAGAAAATTTTTCTTTGATATATCATTAATGATACTTGTATGAGATTCTCTTAAAGTGTTCAATATTTTAGAATTCAATCTCAAGTATTGTTTTTCTAAATTATTTTTGGATAATGAAGAAAGATCCTTAGCTTGATAGTTAAGTTCAGGAGCTCTCTTTAAATATTCACCCAGAAATGAATTTTGAATTTTAGCATCCCTAACTTTGATGGTGTCCACAGCATCAAACCTTAAGGATAGAGGTAATGAGATGTGAGGATTATACCTACTTTCAATTAAATTATTTAATTTAATAAGATTAAATTTCTCTTCAGAGGATATATTGAAGAGAGTATGGATCAAGAATATGATTATTACTATATTAACAATGATATACACTTTAAAGTTTTTAATAAACTTTATGAATCTTTGATAATTCATTCTTTTTTTTTTTTTTTTTTTTGATTAATATAATGAATATATTGATTTATTGGTGTTTGTAATTATTTTTTAAAAATTTATTTTTTTAAATTTTTTGTCCTATAATGTACTTTCACAATTAATACAATAACTATAATCCTCACTAGCCATATTGTTTTTTTTTTTTTTTTCGGAGAAGAGAGAAAATAAATAAAAAATTTAATAAAAGGGGGGGGGCCCACGGAAGGTTTGTTGTTTTTTTTTTTTGGTTCATAAGCAAAGAATGCTACCATGTATGGATTTATTTTTGTTTTCAATATTTTTATTTTTTTATTTAAGAAGAAAAAAAAAAAAAGATATTACGTCATTTTCTATTCCTTTTTTAAAAATTAAAATAAATTCTTTATATATTTTACAAACAAAATATGTTTACATTTATAAAAAAAAAATATTCTTTTTTTTTTTTAGCCCAAAAAAAAAAAAAAAAGGGATTATTATAATTATAATTAAAGTGTAAACATTTATATATATAGTTATATATTTTATTATATATATAGTTATATATTTTATTATATATATAGTTATATATTTTATTATATATATAGTTGTATATATCTCTCTCTCTTTCTTTTGTTGTTCTTTAAATTCTGTTTTTTTTTTTTTTTTTTTTTTTTTTTTTTAAAAAAAGAAAATACACGTGACATGTTGCTTTTATTATATCACGTGACTCACACTAAAATTTAGATCTTAGATTCTAAACACCATAAATTTTTTTTTTTTTTTTTTCTCTCTCTCTCTCTCTCTGTTTCTTTTTTTTTTTTTTTTTTTACTTTTTTTCAAGATTTCTTTAAATATTTTTATATATATATTATTTGAAGAAAAAGTAATGAGTCTTAAAGGATTAGAAAAATTAACCAATCAATACATCAAAAAATGTTTAATAATCAAAATAATAGTCAATCATCTACTATTACATTTAGTCAACCTACTTCATATTCTAATCAAATAGCAGATGTTCTACTTAACTTACAACAACAAATCCTACCATTAACTCCTAATTGTAAATTCCAACATGTTCTTTATAACAAAGCTGATAGCAACATGATTATTAATAAGCCTCCTACAAAGAACATAGAACAATGGCAAATTATTTTAAATCAAAGAAAGGATCCTAATTCCATACCTGTATGCCTTGATAATGTTGAACATGAATATTTAAGACTTAAATTACAACAAAGTTATATCATAGCCATAAGAACCACTTTGAACAAGTTATATTTAGAGCTTTATGAACCAACAAAGGAACAAGTATTGAACAACAGCATTCTATTGAAGAATCTCATCAATAAACTGGATAAACTTAACAATAAGATTCACATCATCATATCAAAGATAAGATTATTAACAATGAATGATTCACAAGACCATAACAACTTGAAGATTAACATGGAAACATACAAGATCAATCAGTCGATCAAGGAATCCAACAATAAGATCATCACCAATGATTGTTGGAATAGATTGAGCATTCTTAAAAATAGATTCAATGATATTAAGAGTAAGATGGATGTGTTAACAAACAATGATGATAACAAGGATATCAACGATGCTATTTTGAATGTCCTAGAACTTCAACAAGAAGGTATCATTTACTTAGATAAAGTTGTAACAAAGGATATCAAAGATATGAAATGATTTATTCTGTATATATAAGATTTAAGTCATTTGATCAATCAAGAAAACTTTTCTGTGTATTTGAAATGGTGTTTTTAATTTTTTTACTTTTGTCATTGGTGGAGGGGGTGATTTTTGTTATTTCCTTTCTGAAAATGTGCACGTGCAGCTGTACACAATTCTTCAATATTTTTCAATATTTTTTTTTTTTTTTTTGGAAAGACAGAAAAAAAAAAAAAAAAAATTTTTTTTTTTTTATTTTTTTACTCAAACTCTTGTTAACACAATGAAATGATTCAGAAAATGAAGAGAAAATACAAACAACAAAGGTTAATCAAACCAAAATAACCAAAAAAAAAAAAAAAAAAAACAAACAGTAACTAATAAAATAATATATCTACTTTTTCTTTGGTATCTTTTTTGAAAATATCAACTAACAAATAAACAAAAACAATGTCAGATATTGAAAGTGATAAATTACAACGTAGACAAGCCATATCAGATAAGTTAGATGAAACCATCAAGGAATTGAACACCAAAAAAGGAGGTTCCAGAAAGTCTAAGAAAGATTCTATAGATATCGATGCATACACCAGTATAGACTCCAAGATTCAAAGATTGAAAGATGAAATGATTCAAGCTGCTAAGAGAGATAATGAAATTATTCTGGCTCAAATTGAAGGAAAGGAATTCAAGGAAGATACCACAAATAAGGACGATGAGGATAAGGACTTTGATCTGAGTGATGAGGAGAAAGATGAGGAAGCTGTTGAGAGTGAGGATGTTGAAAAGCAGGAAGTGGAAAAATCAAATGTCAAGACCATTGCTGCTTCAAAGCTTGTGTTGTTGCCAAAAGTTCTTCATATCTTGAATAGAGTTGATCTTCATGAATCTCTTCTTGAAAACAATATTCTCTTAGCCATCAGATTCTGGCTGGATCCCCTACCTGATGGTTCTTTACCCTCTTATGAAATTCAAAAAAACTTAATCAATATATTGATAGATTTAAACATTGCAAACAAAAATGAAAATGGTTCATTCACCAAATACTTAAAAGAATCAGGTATAGGAAAGTTGTTAATCTTTTATAAAAAATCCAAGCGAGTTGAGGTCAATCTAAAGAGAAAGGTTGAAAAGCTTCTATCAGATTGGTCCAGACCCATCATCCAAGCATCTGATAACTACAAGCATAAGAGAATTTTGAAGAAGGAATATGATTACAAGCAACATCAAATTGAACAAACTAAGAAATTGAAACAGAACTTGAAGAAAACTAAAGAAGAAAATGAAACCAGAAAGAAAATCAAGACTGCTCAAGTTAACAAGTCACAACTAGAATCAGAAAGAAAAATGAGAGAAGAGGGTAGAACTGTGATTCCTGTTAGTTCAGTAAGAGATTACAAATACGCTCCTGTTGCTGATCTTGAACAACTCAAAAACCACACTTCTGATCTTGCTGGTGTTGGTTCCACATTGGGTAAAAACGAACTTTTCAAAAGAATCAACAGAAAGATGGGTAAGAAATAATTTATTATTACATGATCCTATATAAATATATATTGAATCTTTTTGAAATCTTAACTAATACAAAAAACAAAAAAAATTATTCAATTTTTTTTGTTTTTTTTTTTTTTTCTCATATTTCTTTCTCTAAAATCTCAGAATCCATCATTGTTATTGTTTCTTCAAGTTCAATGAACTTTGACACATACTTCTTCAATTCTATTTTGTTTATCTTCGTGTAAAGATCACTGATTTTCTTGATGTAATCCTCCTCCAGTCTCTTGATTAAAATGTACTCCTGGAGTATGTTGTTCTTCAATGCCTCATTCTGTAGCATTCCTGACTTCTTTGCCAGTTCCAACTCGGTTTTCCTTTCTGCATGTTCACTTTCAGATTTCTTGAAATTCTGAATTGTTTGTCTTTGTTGATCTATTTCTCTATTCAAGTCCCTAATTTTCTTATCTGTTTCTTCATTGTTCAAATCCGTTTGTTTACTCAAGAGTACCCACACATCTTCTAAAGTACCCTTGATCAATTCAATGTTATGTTCATCAAGTTCAATGACTTTCATATTTTGAAGTTCTGTCTTGACTTTAATGATATCTAGGTCTTCAGTCTCAGGTAATTCCGGTAATGAACTCAATATCTTCTTGAAATTTGTCCTCAATACTGCAAATCTTGATTGTAATTCCCTGTTTTGTCTTTCAAACCTTTCACATTCCCCTATCATCTCACTCAATCTACTCTCCAGGTTTTCTCTTGTTTGTAACAGTGCATTCATGTTCTCATTGATCTGTGTGCCCTCTTGATTGTTCACGTGAAGGTTGTTGACATTATCTTGGATTTCATCCTTCAAGCCATCATATTTTCTCTTGAGTTCTTCCAATCCACTCAAGTACTTGATTTCGTTATCTAAGCATGATATTAACTTCAAGGCATTCAATTCCAGTAAGTTCTCAAAGCCACTGTAATCTGAATCATCCAAAATCAAAAAGTTCTTATAACATGATATTGTGAAAGATAAGAAAATAAACTCATGCAATAATTCATATCTTTCCAATAAAGCTGTACTGCTGACACTCTCTAAATTGACATGGCTCAATGGTCTTTGTTGTTGACTAATCACCTCATAATCATCTATTATACTGGTTTCACCTTTAACCAAAACAACGTTGTTCAACAACTTGAATGAACTCTCTGTATTGGAATTTTCCTGAAGTAATGATTTCTCAAATAGATCCACAAGAGTCAACGTTCGAATCCAATCACTCTTCCCTATACTAAACACATCCATGTTGTAATCAATCCCAATATCAAATATCTGTAGATTGTACAGATCATATAAGTTTTGTATGATGTTGTTCTTATCTATCTTTCGTGTGTATATCTCAAAGAAAACCTCATTCAGCTTATGAACATCTTGATCATTTAGAATATCCTGAAGAATATTATTTCCATTCTCACCTTCGTAATGAAGAAGAAGTCTTTTCAATATAGTATATTGAGTCTTATAATCCATTTTATGTATCTGATTGGTGTGTTTTTTGGTAAAAATTTTATACATTCATGTTAATTTGTTTTTCTTTATTTTTTAAAAAAGAAAATAATAATAATAATTATGAGAGACACGTAAATCATTTTTTCCAAAGAAAGAAAAAAATATTGAATGGTTTTGTTTTTTTCACGGATTTAAGCAGGAAAGTGGTTCCGACACGTAACTCTACAGATCGATTAAGATTAATGGTTTAATAAGTTGAATTTTAAAACCTTCAAAAAAAAAAAATAGCTAAGAAAATCACTACACATACATCTATTTATTTAATAGATCTTTGTTGGAAATTACTTTCTTCTGTAATATATAGGTTTATCATTTTTGTAATACATCTTTCTGATCAATGGGTGATGTCTTACATAACCATTCTGCGGTTTGCTTGAGTCTTCCTTTTCAGCACCATCGTACTCCAAATAAGCCATTTCTTCTCCTCCTCCCAATCCAGCCAGGGTGGCTTCGTTTCTAACTGTTGATACTTGATCATTGTCCTCAATCTTGACATTAACTTCACCCTCAGTGGTTTGTGTTTCCTTTTTGACCTTGTTGTCTCCTGATTCCTTGATGAGCTTTTGATTCAATTGTTTCTTTCCTTTGGCCTTTCTAGCATGTTCCCCCTCTCCCATTTCAATCTGTCCAAGTTCTTCATTCTTCAACAAAACCTCTTGTAACAATTCTCTTCTTTCCCTAACAGTGGAGTATGCCAAGCCGGGAAGCTTTTCAAGCCCGTGCAAGTGGGTGATGATTTTGAATGCATATCCTTGATCAATCAAGAATGCTTGTCTCTTGGTGGAATAATACATCTCCTGTGTATCCTTGCTAACCAATGAATAAAAGAATGCATTGAACCCTTCATCATTTCTTCTCTTGGCTCTCAAAATTCTCCCCAGTCTTTGTGCCTCTTGTCTTCTGGATCCATAATGAGATGATATTTGTATCAAACATGTTGCTTCTGGTAAGTCAATGGAAGTATCACCAACCTTGGACAAGAAGATGGTGTTGATCTTGTCATTAAGTTGAAAATTCGATAGAATCTTCATTCTTTCACTTTGTGGTGTGGACCCATAAATGAATGGCTTTTGAAGTTTCAAGGCATACTCCTGCAAGGCATAGACATTATCTGAGAAGACAATGATCTTATCACCTCTGGATTCGTGATATTGAATCAGGTACTGACAGGCTTGGAACTTTGTTGGATTCATGATGTAAAGCAACATTCTCTTTCTAGCAGACTCTCTCAAGTATTCATGGTAGAACTCAGCTGTCATTGGACACCAAACTTCTGCACATTGAACACTGGCTATGTGTCCCTTTTGAGACAACTCCATCCAGTTGGCCTCGTACAACTTAGGTCCAATCAAGAAATTCAAATCAGATATCTTATCATCCTCTCTAACCAAGGTGGCTGTTAATCCAAGCTTTGCATGTGCTGCTATGCATGAAACAACTCTTCTAAACATGGCAGCTGGAACAACATGGACCTCATCAAGTATAATGAACCCCCACTCTCTTCCCGTTAGGAAATCCATCACCTTTTGCGAGTCATGCGATCTGTTTCTTGTGTTGGCAACCATTGAGTATGTGGACACAACCAACCCAGACTCAGTTTCAAACATCTCCTTGTTTTCAGAAGTAAAAACCGCACAGTTTTCAGGTTGCAACGTGCACCATTGCAAGAATTGCTGTCTCCATTGCATGACAGACACTGATGAGGTACACAGCACTATAACCGATTTTTTAATTGTGCAGGCTGCAGTGATGCCCACCAGGGTCTTCCCAGCACCACATGGCAGAACAATGATCCCCGATCTGGCTCTTCCGTTACCAAACATCTTTGATAGGGATTTTTCTTGGTATGGTCTGACTTGTGTGGATGGCTTTAGATCTATAGGAAGATCAGGATTTCTCTTATCATTTCTGAAATCATACTCTTCCAGAACAGGATAATCTATTTCTTGACATCTCTTCTTGACAATTTCAACGGCATCTGTACCAATTTCAAAGGAATGGACAATGTCATCATCGTCATCTGCATTGACGTCATCCTCAGCAGATTTTTTGTTGTCATCTCCAACAACAGACTTGAAAACAGCCTCAACATCATCGGGATTGATGTTTTCTGCCTTCACGTCCATGATCATTTCAGATGTGGTCTTCACCTTCCCATCTGTATTGTCATCCCCTTCCTCATTGATTCTCAACTTTCCTATAACAGGATCGTCCAGTAGCATGTTCAAGATGTGTGTTTGCGATGTTTCCACAAAATACCTGTTCTGCTTGATGACCAACTTCACCTTACCATAGGACACAGTTGCCCCACGAATGAAATCACTGATCGACTTGGCCACAGGTACTTTTGACAATCTATCCAGAACAGAGATGATGTCATCTGGCTCCAAGCCAACAGAAACAGCTGCATATAGGGAATATGCAGTTATTCTATATTCATGGATGTGTGCTGGTCTGGAAATTGGTTCTGCTATGGTGATCAAAAAATCTTGTGCTTGTTCAGCCAGGGGAGAGAAGGATTCCAAAATGATCTTCCCATCACTTGGAGATATCCAAATGGGTCTTATGCTGTGATCTGGTCTTAATTTCAAATATGAAAAATCATTCTTACGAAAGATGGATGACACCACATCGGGAATGAAATCTTCAGGAACATCCTCATCATTGTTTCTTATTTGATTGCCACTCGATGCACTTGTTTCAACGTAATGTTCCTTTGGTTCCACAGGATTGTGTACAGGTACTGATATGTTCTTCTTGGAGTCCTGGTCCTCATCTTCAGACAAATTCACATCCAGAACATTAATTTCATCATCAGCTTGTTTGATTTTCTTGGTTCTTCTTGATGCTATTTCATTCAAGAGCTTTCTCTTGGCACTAAGCTTTTCAGATCGTGTTTTCATATATTCAGGTTCTTCATCTGCTGGGTCAACTTTGTTTTCTCCATCTTCACCTTCTTCATCCTCTACAGATCCTTCACTATCTTCGTCATACGATGTCGTTGAGTCCTTATCTTCATCTTCTGAGTTTCTTCCAAAGATACTTCTAGATTTGACTCTTCTTGATGTTTTTTTGGAAATAACAATATTTTCTTCATCATCCTCATCTACTTTGGAGTGATAGTACGTTGAACTTCCTTGATTTGCAGACATCCTCAAAAAAAAATCTAAAAAATATGCCTATAATTAACAAAAGGAATGGGGTCTGTATAGAGTTTTTCTTTGATTAATATATATAAGATCCAAGTGTGAACCACTGAAATGTCTTTATGTAAAAGAAAACAGGAAAAAAAAAAAGAAGGGTTTTAACTCATAGAGGAGCTTCAAGTCCAAAAAAAAAAAAAATCCAAAAGAGGTAAATAGGGTAGACATTTCGGGTAGAACTCAAAACAAGATGAATACAAGTGTTTAATCATAGTATCATCTTTTCTTTTGAATCATTTAATATCTTACAATAACTGATCTTTATTTATGAGGTTTAAATTATTCAAATGAACAAAAATCAGAACAATATATCAACATAACTCTTTTAGAGTAGTAAGTATATATTATAAGGAAATGAAATTACATTCAATCGATGAATCTTAGATGCATTATCGAAATGATCACAACCTTTTACATTTATTTCTATTTCTAAGAAATTAATAAATATTTTTTAGTTTCTAAGAAACTTTCATATCTTCATTACAAGACTGCTCTCTGAGCTAATACAAATAAATATTGGTTTTTTTTTTGTTTTTTTTTTTTTTCAAGTCTCTATCATATAGTCAGACCAAGTTACTAAGTAATCTTGTCAACAGTATAATTGTACGTATAGAGACACATATTAGTAAAAAAAAATGACTCCTTAAGATTTGAAAAAAAACTAATAGTTTAAAATAAATAGGTGGTTTCTTTTTTTCATTAGGGTAATTACTTTTTGTTTTCTTCAATACCCATTCTAGCTAATTTCAAACATGATTCAACAGACTTGGCACCACCGATGAAACCAGCACTGTGAACAAATACACCATCAGGGATACCGGCAGTAGAGCTTAATTCTTCATCTCTTAAACCTCTTAAGTTGGTTGGCAATCCAACTCTGAAGTCAAAGGAACCCAATCTTACAGGAACAGTGTTGACTCTGATGTCCCCGTTAGAGGTTTTGATGATGACAAAGTTGATTTGACCCTCAATTCCCAATTCAGCTTCAACATTGAACAAGTGTTCTTTCCAGTTGACATATTGTTCAAAGATAACAATGTTATCTTCTGTTCTCTTGGAAACAGCCTCTTTGACAATGTTTTTGGCTGGCAACCAACCATAGCCAACATTCTCAACAAATTTGGTGAAGATGGATCCAATGACATCAACTGCCTTCAAAAAGCATTCATCAAACTTGGCATCAATGGCAGCATAATCATTACCAGTGGTTTCATTCCAACGTGGGTTCAAGTTGGAAACAACAGATGCCAAGGATAAGTTGAAGTCATTGTAAGAGGAGGCAATGTCCCTTGGATAAGCGGATACTCCGTTATCATTGGCATCAACAGCTTCAATGAAGTCCTTGTATATTTTAATGTACAATTCCTTCAATTGTTCATCGTTTAAGGCAATGTCCTTCAAAATAGCTGAGATGACCTCCTTCCCGTAATACTTGTAAACCAAACCAGCACTGGATAGCTTTGTGATTTGCTTTTCAGGTTCATCAAAGAAATATTCATTGAATGATCTTTGGTGATGGTCAAATTTTCTCTTGGCGGCATCAAACTCACCACCAACATCAATGATGATGTCGGCTCTGGCAAAGTCTTCTGGTTTTCTACTTCTGACTAACTTGTAGTCTTGGAAAACAGTTAATTTTCTAAGCATGGAAACACCTAAAGTTTCATCTAAATGAAAGTTACCAGAGTGAGTTACAAGAATTTTTGTATTTTCAGTGGTTGAAGACATTTTTCTAATGTAAGTTGATAGTTTGATGGTTTTGAAGGGTAGACTCTTAAATAAACCTTTCATTACTAATATCAATATAATTAATGATAGAATAAGACTTAGGAAAAAGCTGTACTAATCTACCTTTCTATTTATTGATGTTCTTTATAAATTTAAAATGAAAAGAAAATTTTTTTGCTTAAAGTCTTACAGCTATTGTTATGGTTTACAACAAATTTGGCGCAAGATTATAATCCTTCCTTTAAAAAAAAAAGAAATTTTTGTAGTTCGGAGTTAAACGTTCATCGCGTATCTCTACATTTGAAAACATATCCCATGTATATTACCAATATCAACTCTGTTCTCTGCACTGTATACATATGTTTAGAATAAAACAATAGTTAAAAGTTAACAAGAGTTATGTTTAATTTATACATCTTGTAAAACTAAAGCTTTGTTCATTTTATAGATCAAAAATCAGCGTAGGAGATTTATAAAAGTATAATGTGTATTATTTTTGTATATATCAAGTGTTTCTATAAATACAATTATTGATGTCAATTAAAATTCTATTCAAAAATAGAAAAAAAAAAGTGAAAAGAATATTCTGATTAGTTATTATGTCTCTTTCTTGTTTATTTTCTATGATCAAAACAAACACAGATTCTTGACTAATCTTTAAACTTGTAACTACCAGAATGCAATGTGATTGTACCACCTCTGTAGCCACCTCTTTTCATTTTATTTTTTCCTTTCACGAATCCTTTACCTTTCACTTTACTTAGCACAATGTTTGCCTTTTCACCCCAGGTTCCTGCTGCACCTTTGTATGTGTTATCTGTCAATTCCCAAGCTTCAAATGATATTTTATCTCTGTTTATTCTTGAGAAGTGTTTTCTTTGTCCCTCTTTCACCTCAGCAGACTCAAGTTTTGCTGGTATAGCCAATTTTCCGTTATTGCCATTATCAACAGCAACCTTTTTAGTGCTGTTCTCTGTTTCGTCATTTTCTCTTTCTCTCTTGTTATTAGCTTCTTTTTTCTCTGTTTCAGATGAGTCGGAGTCAGATTCTGAAGAGCTTGAGTCAGATGATCCTGATTCTGATGAACTAGAGTCGGAATCTGATGAACTAGAATCAGAGTCTGAAGAGCTGGATTCTGATTCGGAATCTGATGAACTAGAATCAGAGTCTGAAGAACTGGATTCTGATTCGGAATCTGATGAACTAGAATCAGAGTCTGAGGAGCTGGATTCTGAGTCGGAATTTGATGAACTGGATTCTGAGTTAGAATCTGATGAACTGGATCCTGAGTCTGAAGAGCTGGATTCTGAGTCGGAATCTGATGAACTAGAATCAGAGTCTGAAGAGCTGGATTCTGAGTCGGAATCTGATGAACTAGAGTCGGAATCTGAAGAGCTGGAGTCTGATGATCCTGATTCTGATGAACTAGAATCAGAGTCTGACGAACTTGATTCTGAATCTGATGAACTGGATTTTGACTCTGATGAACTGGATTCTGAGTCAGAATCTGATGAACTAGAGTCTGACTCTGATGAACTAGATCCCGAGTCTGATGAGCTGGTTTCTGAATCTGATGAACTTGATTGAGTAGAACTAGATTCGGAATCAGATGAAGCAGCACTGCTGCTTGAATCGCTAGAGGAAGATGAGCTCGAACTAGAAGAATCAGATTCTGACTTAACAGTGACCTCTTTTGTATTTTTCTTAGATAACTTTAATTCTGTATTACCCATCGTTTTGATATCGGTATTTACTATATTTATTTATTATATTCAAAGAAATTGACTATAAGCACAACCTTCACAGAGATAAACAAAACTTTAAAATATTTAAGAAATTTTTAGTTGTAAAGAATATTAACCATATAAAAACGCTTTTTATTTTACCCTTTTTTTTTCTAGAAAGCTTTAGAAGACATGATAGAAAAGATCCCGCTTTCAGAAATTTTGAAAAAACAAATTTGTTGCTCAATAAAGATAATCGATTTTTTTTAAGATTTAGTAAATATATAGAAGTTTATACAGATAGAAAACAAACAAATTTTCAAAAAAATTAGAAAATTAAGAAAAAAAAAAATGAAAACAAGATATTCTTGATTTGAACTTCTTTCATTTTAGGAAATTCGTTAATTATCCCAATTAAGTAATTTGTTCATTTTGTAAAAAAAAAAACAAAAAAAAAAAAACGCTCACTAAAAAATTACCCAAATAGGAAATTTTCTCTATTAGAAAAAAAAAAATACCATATGTATTTTAACGTGTCAATACAGTGTATAAAGAATGTGTTCATAAGGCTATCATAATCAAGTATAAAATTTATGTTCATATTTTATATAAATGTTCTTAATTATACTTCAAGTATATTTTTGATGAACCATTCTTTTTATTCTCATTTGATTAATCAATCATTAATTCTCAACTTTTTGCAAAGTGAAAGTGCAGTATTATTTGGGAGTCACGTGTGTTTCTGGTTTTGTTGGCAGTATTTGTAAATCGTGTATAGGTTTAATTAATGAACAAAATATACACACAAACACTCTACTTCAAGAATGTATATCCCTTAATATAACTCAAAAAAAAAAAATAATAATAATAATAATAATAATTCTGTATACATGTAAACTAAAGACTAGTAAGAAAACGAGCATTAATTTGTATAAACTTATATGTATCGATTATCACACATTATACTTTTGTGAAACAATGTAAAACGGCATCGCATATAATGGTAAACGATTTCAAAGTTGAGATCAGCTATTATCTTAAATAAACTAAACAACATATTCTTAAAAAAAAACACCAAGAAAATAACACTAAAACTTGTTTATAATATAAAAGAAAGATAATTAAAAATAAAATTTACATTAACTATGACATCCACAACAAACGTCTTTTATGAAAACTTTTTAACACTAATTTCACAATCAACTAAATTGCCAAACATCTACAAACAAGATTTGGCCAATTCAAATATCAATGTTGTCTCGACTTTAGATAAAACTGAGTGCTTAATTGATGATTTCCACCATATGATATATTTTACAGATAATGTTGTTACCACTAGTTTTTATTTTGAAAAGGCCTTAGGATTTCAACCAATTTTTTCATCAGGATTAAACACGGGAAATAAATACTTTTGCTCAAAGGTCCTAAAGAGTGGTTCTGTTATTATTGAGATTTTATGTCCCTTGCAATATCAGGCTTTAGAAAAGGAAAACTTTAATATATCTTCTCTTGAATATGAGCAAATCCTTGCTATTATAGCCAAAGACTTTATGTCAAAGCATGGAAATGGTATTGGAGTGATTAGCTTTCAAAGTGATTGGATAAAGACTAGAAAAATAATTAACAAAATTAAAAACAATACATACTTAAAAGGTGTTCTTGATGTCTTTCATTTTGAAGAAAAAAATCCTTGGAGTTCTTTTTTTGTCAAGATTAGCAAAACAGGTATATGCCAATTGATATTATCTGATTTTGAGGGTCATTTTACACACAAGACTATATACAAAGCAATCAACAGTAAAAAAATAATTAATACAAGTTTATCGTTTGAAAGAGTGGATCATACGGTTTTAAATGTGTTAGAAGGCCATTTAAATGATATTTCAGCAATAATGAAAGAGTTGTATCAATTAGTTGATTTTTGGAAACCTAAGTCTGTTATTAAGACCAAAAAAACAGGATTAAATACAAAAGTCTTGGCATCCAAAAAAATGGTTAAGGACAACAATGACTACAAAGTCGACAAATGTGTCAAGTTTCCTATAAATGAACCTTTGATAATAGATAAGAATCATTTTGGTCAAATAGAAGAATACCTCTTGTTTAACAATGGGCCAGGCATACAACACATAGCCATTTCTTGCTCAAACATCATAGATACTATTGACTTTCTTGAATCTCAAGGATACATTGAATTTCTAAAGATATCATCTAAAGAACTGGATTCCTACTATGAAAAAATACATGATTCATTGTTGCAAAGCCGTGAAAGATATGAAGATGTTAATCTACAAAAGTTTGTCACATATTTGTTGAACCATTTTGAGAAAATTAAACTGTTAAATATCTTGGTTGATATTAATACTGAAAATGAAATTTTATTGCAAATTTTCACAAAATCCGTCAGCGGAAGACCCTGTTTGTTTTTCGAGTTCATTCAACGGTTTAGAAATGAAGGCTTTGGTGAGGGTAATTTCAACAGTTTATTCAAAAGTCTTGAAGAAGATCAAATAAAAAGAGATACATTATGAATGTAAAAGATAATATTAATAAAAATAGGTTGGTCCTTAAATATAATAATTATTATAACAGAATGCAAGGTTCAGTGATTCCATAGTAACAAGAAGACTTTTTCTTGAAAAAGAAAGAAATATAAAAGCAACATTAATAAGTACTTCAATTTTGAGTACCTTGAGTATGTACAGATCTTAAAATTTTATTTATAGATTTGCATTGTTTATAATGATTTAAGAATAATATTAATTAAATTAAACTTCCTAAAATGGACAGTTCAGAGACGTCAACGGTAGGCATATCGTTCCATCAAGCATGTGACGTGTTGGCTTCATTTTTTAATTTTTTTTTTTTTCACGGTAGAAAAAAAAATTTTTTTTTTTTGGAATCATTCTGTTTGATTTGATTTCTTTGTTTTTTCTTGAAAATCAATTCAATGATGTGTTTAAAAATAGTTGATGTTTATACTAGGGTTTTTTTTCAAAAATTTATATAATTTTTAGTGTTTTTATGCTTATAACCAAAATATATATACAATAACTTCTCACCAAAAAAGTCAAAACCATATATAGAATAACAAATAATATAGGAAAATATCTAGTAATACACCTATCAATCTGATTTGCGTCCTATAACAACATTGATAGTTTATTTCTATAATTCAAACCGAAACTTTCGATCTCTTTTTCTTCTTTTTGAAAGAATAAAAAAAATATTTGCTCTTTTACTACCTTCATATATACTGTTTATTTGTGAAAATGTTCAACTCTCCATTTCCACCTTTGAAACCTACAATCAAATATAAAACTGCTTTTGAAAGAGCTGGGTTTGAAGTTAACAAGTCTGCCAATAACTCTATTAATACAAACAATGAATCTATGAATTATGGTCTCAATAAATCCAATATTATAGATTCTCAAAGCTCAACATTCATGGATGATTCTGCCAACAGTATTCTATTAATTAATAAATCTTTACAAAAAAAGCAGAAATTACTCATGAGAAAGCAACAAGAACAACTAGCTGATCCGAAGAATAAAAGTAGTAAGAATAAAAAGATACTTGACGATCTTCTTCCTCCCAAAATTAATGTTGGTTCAAGCGCAGTTAGTATATCATCACAAAACTCATCCATCAGAACGGCCTCTCCAAGTGTGGCTCACCTAAAAATAAATAATGATCAAAAACCACCAGTTACTACGGTGTTCGGGTTGAAGAGTTCAAATACAAGCTTTGAAGGTATGAAGAATAATGGACAAAATGAAAGAAATAACAATGATGAAGTGCAAGAAGCTGATGTTTCACATGTTTCAAATATGAATATCAGCAATGATGACATTTATAGATCTAAGACAAATATAACTCATGAATCCTTGCTTGACAATGCTCCTAATGAAAAGTCACCATCAAAGTCTTTCATAGACCATGAGCCTGAACAAGATAAAAGCGGAAATTACGAAGAAGTCTTCAAAAGAGAAATAACTCCACCTGTCAACACTATCAACAACCTGGCAGACTTGCAAGTTGATCAAGAATCTTTTTACTCGGAAATACAATCTCAAGATCCTAGAATTAACAACATTGATGATGTATCTGAAAAACGAGAGCAGTTTATTGCTGAACAATCGTACCAAGCCAGTGAATCTTCGAGTGAATACAGCATTAGCAAGGATGAACTAAAGACAAGCATGCAAAATGAAGATAGTTTTAACTTCAATGAAACAACAAATGGAAACATAAAGAACAGTTCACAGTTGGATTTGATTGAACCTTCAATCATTAAGCCTAGTGAGATGTTCTTGGAACATGCCATATATCAAGACAATAAATTTCCAGAAGGTAATTTTGCATTGGGAAATGAGATGCACATTCCACCCTCAGGTTTGGCATCAAATATCAATGATGAGAACCAAGAACCAGACGCTCTTAAGATGGAGTCATTGAACATTAATGAAGATGACATATTCAATGCAGCTGATGAAGATCGTCACTTGGAAGAGGTGATGAATGAGGAGGCAACGGGAACGTTCTTTAGTGCCAGAGATTATATTCCAACAAATGATGATATTGCTGAGTTGAACTTTGAATCTCCTGAAAGGAGAACAAAAGATTTCAATGATGAACTTGAGGGTAACACCAAGGGTCTGGAAAATGAGGTTGAGCAACCGTTGAATTTTGAAGATAACGAACAACATTCAATCAAGGACACGCAGTCTGTTGACCAAGTGGAATTATGTAGAGGATGTTTAATGGAAATCAAGCCAGATGAAAAGACCATTTATGACAAGAATGGTGAGTTATCAGGTAAATGGCACAAAAAATGCTTTGTTTGTAATCACTGTAACATCAAATTCTCAAGATCAACTCCTTGCTACATACATAATGATGAACCGTTTTGTGAAGAGCATTTCTTTGAAGTTACTGGCTTAATTTGTTTTGGATGTAAAAATAAAATCTTGGACGACTTCTGTTTGGACGTGATTGCATTGGGTAAGGCTCATATTGGCTGTTTCAAATGTAATGAATGTAATGCTGGTATTGAAGACGAATACTTTAGCAACAAGGATATCAACTTGTGTTTGAACTGTGTTAAGGCAAGAGGTTCTGAGGAAAAGATGCAAAGAAGAAGAACTGTTCTTTGGGATGCCAATTAAATGTTCATTTTTTTTGAAACAAGACAAAAAAACAGAGGAAGCATATGTATTAATTGTGAGTAAACTATGTACTTTTATTATATATAGTGTTTCTTTTCAGATCCCATATGCACATTGTACTATTAAATATATTCTTTAGCTTATTTTTCTTTTTTCTTTTTTTTTTAATTACGATAAGTTAACGGGCCCATCAAATGCAATCAAGAAAAAAGGATAATTTTTGTCAATTTTGTAGCATATCCTTCAAGTAAAAAAACATAAAAATTCATTTCTATCAAACAGTTTTCTTAAAATTGATGCATAATTTTTGAAAACATGAAATGTGATAATGAAGAAAAATAAGGTGATCTTTGATGTAGATAGATTTGAGAAGTCAGAAGTCTAATTTTAAAATTTGCTTCATTTTAGATCATGATTTTTTGCTTCTAATCTCGAATTAAAGAGCTTTTTTTTTTTGTCATAGTGCAATTATAGCTATGATTAAGACTTTACTAATTGTATTAAAATTAACTTGCAAGAATTTAAGAATTGTATAGGCTAATTTTATTATTGTTCATTTAGTGAACGAAACGTTTCAAGAAACTTACATTCGCATGTTTTTTCTATTTATTTATTAGTGGGTTACCTGACTATTTTGTATATGTCCTTGCAGTAACTTATATAAAAAAATGAGCAGCATATTTATATTTAAAATAAATTTGTTGTGTATTAAATACAAATAAGCTCTATTTAAATTCAAATTTATTTTTCATAATGAAGTTCTCTCATCAGCTTTTATTAATACATGAGTAAAATCAAATATATAAACGCTATGAAAAGAAAAAATAGGCTATAGGTATATATATAAAATAAATATTGATGTAAAAAAGAGCAATAAAACTTTCTAAAGTTTTAACAAATCAAGGCTAAAAAGACAAGTTGGTAGCTATAAACTCAAACCTATTCTCAAGCTTGTTGTTTTAGTCATCAACATGATAATTTTTGCTATGATCATGGATATATCAATAGTGTACACAAGCATGAATTTGTAGTATACTTATATTTTATGTACCCACTTCAAAGCTTAAAAACAACATTACTGTTTTCTTTTGTGCTCAAATAGTGAGCAAATGCTGTAGTTGACAGAGATAATGATCTATTTTGTTCTATATAAGAGATGCACAGGGAATATACGCCAGCTTAGCTTTGTACTTTCAAAGTTTAGAAGAATAAAATATCAGATTTAAGAGTAATTACATAGAATTATCAGTTAAAGTTCATCATTTGATCAACGTGTTTGGTTGAAGTCAAATGAAGGATTCGTGAAAAACTATTCCATATAAAAAGAAATTGTATAGCAAATGCACGTGTAACTAAAATAGTCCGTTTGCTCACAAAAAAAATCTGACAAAAAATAATCTAAACGGAGGGATGGCCGAGTGGTCTAAGGCGGCAGACTTAAGATCTGTTGGACAGAGTCCGCGCGAGTTCGAACCTCGCTTCCTTCATACTAGTTGTTTTTTTTTTTGCAAATTTTTTAATTAGCCATAAATATATTTAAACCTTTGATTAGCCCTTACCGTTGATAATATTGATGATAGAAAGATGTAGCTTTCTTTTCTTTTTTTTTTTAATTACAGTTATTTCTTTCATTATTCATTAGAGAAAGTTAAGAGGCACACAGAGTCGAGTTGTAAGAATGAACATAAAACTAAACTATTAATATTCCTCAAGATAAGCCTTTATAGAGCTTTAAATTTTATATATATATATTTTACTTTAAACATCATTACTTTAGTAAAACTTTTCAGTTGATAGAAGCTTTATTTTTAGAGGGAGATAATAAAAATAATTCATTTTCAAGTTAATTATACAATCTATTTTGGTATAGCTAAATAATAATAACTTTGACTAGGGTAATCTTATATTTTCGTATCAATGCGTCTAACAAAATAAAGAAAACTTTAAATATAGAATAAATACGCTTGAATTCTATATTTTTTGAGGGTGTTTCTTTTTATCTCTAGAAAAAAGTTGAGCAATGAACTCATGAAACATCCAAATAATTGAAGTTTTTTTTGATTAAAGGTTTTGTTTTTTGGTGCTGTCGGTTGAATCAAAAAAAATTTTGCGTATTAAACTTTTTTACAGGAGGGATGGCCGAGTGGTCTAAGGCGGCAGACTTAAGATCTGTTGGACAGAGTCCGCGCGAGTTCGAACCTCGCTTCCTTCATACTAGTTGTTTTTTTTTTTTCTTGGGTTCTAATTTTTGAGAAGTAAATAATAATGAGCGGTAAAGAGCATTGATTCTATCTCTTTGGATATTTTTTTTAAGGGTGAAAGAAAAAAAAATTTTTTTGTTTTTTTTTTTGGGAGAACAAAGGTGATTTTGTTCAAGATTATTATAAAAATATTGAAATGGAATTCAAAGATAGGTCATCAAATAAAAGAACCCTAGAAATAATAATATATAGAATGGCAGACACTGATAGTACTGAGAAATTAATTAACAAGACAATTATTGTTAAGAAAAACAAAAAAGAAGCCAAGAAGAAAAAACTGTACACTTTAGGATCAAAGTTGTTTGTTGTTTTACATATCTTAGTTGTTGTCTATGGATTGTTGTATACTTTAGGAACATTTTATTACTATGGAACATCTGTCTTCAAGCTTCCTAAGAACATCAAGAATGGTGTTAAATACTTGCTTGTTAAAAACAACAATGAGAAATTAAAAGACTATCTAATAGCTAAACAGAAAATAAATCAGCAATTAAATTACTTACATAGTAATCTTTCATATTATAGATGGAAATCTATAGCCTACTTCTTTAAAGGATACATTAAAGATTCATTGAAGGCAATTTATCAAAGTATTTCTTTGAAAAATATTTACAGTATTGTTGTTAAGAAGGGTATTTACGGGGTTCCAAAGGCTTTGATAACTGCTTTACTTTTCAATATCAGAAACTATTATTACATTGCTCTTTTGTCCCATGCATTGGCAATTTTGACACTGTTGCATTTCCAAAAGTTCCAACAAAAGACTCTAAAGGTATTTTCTGCAATGTCCAACTATGACGCTATGTCCGTCAACTACCTACAAATATTAATGTTGAACATCATAGCCATTATTTCAACCCCAGCTTTTTTGAAACTGATTCCTTTCATGACTTTATCATTGGCTACTGTTTTGAAAAGTAAACCAGATCTTCAAAGAAAAATTGTAGCATATATTCCAAGTGCATTTATCTTTTCAATACTTCCATATTTCATCACAACATTGTCATTATCTAGTGGTGAGGGATTTTTCTGTATTTTGTATGCTTTGATTATAATAGTGAAGTGTAAGTTCAACAAATATGATAACATAGTTATCTTAAAGATTGTAGCTTTCATTGATAAAATTGTTAATAAGAAGTTTGCTAAGAAGGAAGGTGAAGAAGTTGATTATAAGTTGGCCAAATGGAATGGAATCAAAAGAAGTATCATTGCTGAAACTGTAATGCTGTAATTCATACATCTTAAAAAATAAAACTGCCTTAATATGAAGATTGGCACATTTAGATGAAGCCATCATTCGTACTTATATATATTGATTATTTATTTTGGCAATGTCAAAATGTTTTAATTAGGATAAATTTCTTTTTTTAGTTATTCTCTTTAAAAGACCAATAGACTATAATTTATGCTTCGTTGAGTTATCTTTAGCTCACTGGATAATGTAGCGTGTGTATTTTGTCTTCATCAACTTAATAAATATCAGCCTTGCACTGAAATATAAATCTCCTTCACGGGTAAACTTTTAAAGAGGGGTTTTTTTTTCTTTTTGGGTTGTTTTTAAGAGATTGTACTTATCCAAAGAGAAACCAATCAACAGAGAGGAACCTCCCCAACATCAAGCATTTGGCTCATTGATCATTTATTTGCACAAGATGTTTGTTACATTTGATAACTCACAAGATCTTCTTGATCTACTTCATATTGACTCTTTTGAATCAGCTAATGATCCAGATTTGTTTGAATACAGCATTGATAACAGAAATATACCTTCATTTCAAGTGTTTCTTATAGACCAGTACAACAAAAGACATGATTTGAAACCTAATGATAATGTAGTTCCTATTGATGTTAGTATTTTTGTTGATTTGAACAAGCATTTGGCTAGTATGGGGTTTAAAGAAAGGTCCTTACATAGAAAGAACTACTTAAAATCATTAAGGTCCAATATAGTGACTAATTTGAAATCTGTAAAGACATATAGAGGTTATTATTTTTACAAGACTTTATTACAAATATTAGACATGGATGAAAGTAAGTCTTCCATGACTTATGAGATGAATGAATCTTATCTTTCTGAATTTTTCTTTGCAAATGATTTGGATACCATGATTTATCAATTTCAAGAGGCCCTATCGAATCAAGATGTTCAAAGACTAGAATACTTGATCTTGAATCATTGGCAAAGATATAAGCTTAAACAGTTTTCCAAAAGATTGAGTAAAAATGATCAATTCTTTAATCTTCCTATAGAAATCAAAGTCAAGTTAAATCAATTCAACAAAACATGTTCCTTAGCTTTGAGGTTTTTATATAACTTTCACAAAGAAAATCAATCATTAAGTGACTATAAAACATTACTTCTAAGAGTTAAGAAAAAATTGGGTAACACAGCAATAACCTTGTCAGGGGGTGGAACGTTTGCCTTATTTCATGTAGGAATCTTAGTGAATCTTTTTGATTTGAACAAATTACCCAAGTTTGTATCTGGGTGTTCAGGAGGTGCCATTGTGGCTGCTATCTTTGCAAAGTACTTATCAACCAGTGAGGAAACTCCCTATTCCAACATTAAGATGCTTTTATCAACCATCATTAAGCAGGATTTGAAATTTGAAATATTTGATCAAAGTGAATCTGGAATATTGAATCTACTCTTGAACCATAGCTACTTCAAAGATACAAAGCTTCTACAGAACACCTTAATTGACTTTTTGGGTGAATATACAACATTTGGAGATATTTTTGAAAAGAGTGGTATGGTATTGAATATATCTGTTAGTGGTGGGAATACAACATCGTTCACAGCAAAGGAGTTTCTCTTGAATTACAATAATTCACCAAATGTCTTGTTATGGTCATCAGTCACAAGTAGTTGCTCACTTCCTGCTATATTTCCACCACACATGATATACTCCAAGACTGTATCGAACAATTTACCAAGTTTGAAGGTGTGGAGTGGTAATAATCAAAAGTTCTTAGATGGATCAATGCTTCAAGACTTGCCAATCAAAAAACTTTCTGAGATGTTCAACATTGATAATGTTATAGCCTCACAAGTCAATCCGCACATATTCCCAGTGCTACATATACAAAATTTCTTGAACAAAAAGAGATTACAGAGAGGAAATGGGAAAGGTAACACCTTATTAAGATGGATTTTGTATTTTCTGGAATACATATACACGGAAATCACACATTGGCTTGCAGTTCTTAGATTTACTGCAGTTGCAAATATATTCAAACAGAACTATTACGGAGATATGACTGTTTTGCCAAATTGGTCATTACTCTTGAAAATGAACAAGTTACTAACAAACCCAACAGGTGATTTTATACTATATTTAATAATCATGGGTATCAAGCAATTTTGGGAATATTCAGGAGATTATTTGGAGTACCAATTATTTTTGGAATTCGAAGTAAACTCTTACCTAGACAAGATAGAGAATGAAGATGGTGATTAACATTTCTTTTTCATCTTAGTCTAATTAAATTCTTTTTTTTCTTTGTTTTTTGTCAAAGTTTTAAAAAAAAAAGTATATATTTAATAATTTCTATTTTCTTCCTATATAATGATTAAGTTTAAATTTGGAATGTGTATGGTTTGTCTGATTTAACGTACTTCTTGTAAGCTGGTTTCCACATGTTCTTTTCAACTAGTTTTTTCATTTCACTGAAGTCAGTTGGCAATCCTTCGACTGTGCTTAAACCTTCTTTGATACCTTCAATGGCAACAGCAGCAGCAATTTCAGATGAACAAGAAATAATTTCTTCCACACTTGGTAGTAACCCTACAGAGTGGCCTCTTGGGTCGTTTTCCTTTAGTTGGTTTAGTGGAGACAAGTTGGCAAGAGCGTTGACACAAGCAGAGATCATACCATCAGAGATCTTGGTGGCCTTGATTGTTACAGCACCCATACCAATACCAGGGAAGGAGAAACAGTTGTTGTTTTGAGCTATTTTGAATTCACCAACATCAGCAAATGGAGAACCAGTGGCAACCAATGCCTTGTTGTTGGTCCATTTCAAGATATCAGCAGGGACAGCTTCGGATTTCTTTGTTGGATTGGATAATGGGAATATGATTGGGTCCTCGTTGTACTTGTGCATGGTTTTTATTATGTCCTCTGTGAAAGCACCTGCTTGAGTGGAACATCCGATTAAACAAGTAGGCTTGATATGAGAGATAACTTGTTCCAAGGAAGTGGTGTCAACACCTTCAAAGTCCTTGTCCTTCTTGGCATATTTCATTTGGGTTGGGTTTGATTTCGACTTCAAAGATTCAACAATCAAACCAAATCTATCAATACAGTATATTTTGGAGTAGGCTTCTTCTTCAGATAAACCGAAGGATCTCAAATGGTTAACAATTTGTTGAGCAATACCACAGCCAGCAGTTCCAGCACCATAGACCAAGATCTTGGAGTCTGGTAATGTTCTATTGGTGTATTTCAAGGCAGCCATTAGAGAGGCAGTGACAACAGCACCAGTACCTTGAATGTCATCATTGAAACAAGGAATAACATCTCTGTACTTGTCTAGTAAAATTTGGGCATTTGGAACTCCAAAGTCTTCAAAGTGAACAATGACATTAGGGTAGTGTTCCTTAAGAACCATCATGAACTTGTCCAAGAATTCAAAATACTTGTCTCCTGAAATTCTAGAAAACTTATTACCCATGTATAACGGATCAGTGGCAAGATCTTTGTTGTTGGTACCAACATCCAAGGCAACAGCCAATCCTCTAGCTGGATGGATACCAGCACACAAGGTCATCAACCCTAATTTTGCTAGGGAGATTCTGGAAGCACCACCAACACCTTGACAACCTATACCCAAGATGGCCTCACCATCAGAAACAACTATGTAGTCCAAGTCCTCCTTCAAGCCAAAGCATTGAAGTCTATCCTTGATTTCCTCTGGACAAGTGATATCCAAAAAGCACCCCTCAGGTCTTCTGAATCTATTGGAATAATTAATGATGGCATCACCTTCAGTTGGGGTGTAGACTATAGGAATCATTTCAGTTAAGTTCTTGGCTACCAATGCATAGTACAATGTCTTGTTCTGCTGTCTCAAAGATGTCATGAAGTCATTTTTTCTTAAAGGATGAGTCAAGTCGGAGTATTGCTTATAAGATCTTTCAATTTGTTCCTCCAAGGTATTAGTCTTAGATGGTAACAAACCCTTCAAATTGAAAAGTTCCTTTTCTTCACTGGTGAAGGCAGACCCCTTGTTAAAAATAGAAGAGTTGATCAATTCAAATTTGGACAATGGACACTCAATGGTATCTTTATCCTCTTCATGTTTGAAAATGATTTTGTTGCTGGACATTGTAGAAAAGAGTGATTTAGATAATAAATTTTATGGGGGAAAAAAATGTAAAGACTTACACACACACAAAGTGGAAACGATTAAGGTTAATTCTGGGGAGATGATTAAGTTGTTCTCTCTGATGATTCAGAACTTCATTCATACAAACTTTTACACATAAATGCATGATTCAACCTCTTTATAATTGAAACCATTTTGAACCTAGACACCTTTTTTTTTTAAAATAAGCTTTCATCGGTAGTCCCAAAAAAAAAACATAAAAAAATTACCTCAGCGTAAAAAAAAAAAGCGTTATTCCGCTGGAATTATGTCAAAGGAGGAGTTTTGTAGTATTTATTTTATACATTTACAGTAATGGAAAAGATATTCTGTTATATAAATCAAAAAAAAATTTCTTATTCTAGTAATGGAAAGTTTATATTTTTTTTTCCTACTTTCCGTTTTCATAGATGGAAAACAAACTGTATAACATGAGGGTGAGAAGTTCAAAGAAGTAAAAAAAAAAAAAAAAAAAAGTTTTTCCCCTTTTTGGAAACTTTTGTTTTCTTTTTTTACTTCTTTGAACTTCTTTTCACTTGGTGATTCTTGGAAAAATATTGTAGCGGTGTTTTAAATTTAAGTCCGCCACTTGTGTCATGTGATCTGACCAACATCTCATTTCTTTTTTTCTGTATTTTGCAAAAAAAAACAAAAAACAAGGATCATACATGAAATTATTAATTAATATTTCATAGGAATAAGTCATTGAACCATATAATTTCTTTGAAAAACTACCAATTCAAAGAAGTAGTAAAGAATATCTCAATAGAAAAAAAAAAAACTTAACTAAATTTTTTATTAGGTTTTTTGGATTAATTAATTGGTTCATTCTCGTAATCATCAAACATAAACAATGTTGGATTTGCTAAGATCTTTCTTTTTAAAGCATCATAATGACTACAAAAATGTTATTTCAACAGATGATTTAACTACACTTCCTGATATCAGATTGAAAATGATCATTAAAGTGTATGAAAAAAGTGATTCTCTTCAATCTTTCAAGAAGAATTTAATGGTCTTGAAAGTCTATGGTGTAGGACAGAACAAGTTTGATATGTTTGTTGAGAATCTATATAAAGTTTTGAATGGTAATAATGAACAAATACATAAAAGTGATGAACCAAATAATAGAACCAAACAACAAGATCATATTCATGAAAGATTATCTGAATTAGATCATTTTTTGAAACTCAATGAAGTGGATGATACTCAAGTTGTATTGTTTCCCAAAAATGAAAGACAAACTCATGATGAAGATGTGGATCAAAGTGGAAGTAATTCAAGCCAGTTGAACAATATTAATGGTATTGAAGTATGCTTGGATAGTTCAATGGATCTATTGAAGGTATCTTTACAAAATAAGCAAATGCTTAATTTTTATAAATCCAAACTTAATATCAATGTAAAGGATGAAACTATATCTGAGGAGGAGATTGAAGATAACACTGAAAAGAATCATAAAAGGGAACTGCCCATAATGGCTTATGAGCTGCAAATACAACAGATTGTGAATGAAAATCAAATATGTATCATCACCTCTCAAACAGGATCAGGAAAATCTACACAAGTACCTCAATTCTTGCTAAGTAGATCATCAAAGATTGTCATGACTCAACCCCGTAGATTGGCCACTACAAGTTTGGCAAAGCGAATAAGTACAGAACGTAAATGTAACTTGGGGGAGGAAGTTGGTTATAAAATTAGGTTTGAAAATAAAACATCTACAAATACAAAGCTCACTGTCATGACTGAAGGTATCCTGGTCAATGAGCTGACTACTCTCATAAAGAATAATCAAATTGTTGAGTACACGCATATCTTGATTGATGAGGCTCATGAAAGATCCATGAACATGGACATAATATTTGGCTTGGTGAAATTAGGTATAAGAAAGAGATTATTGAAGAATACCAAGATTGTCATAATGTCAGCAACTCTTGACAGTTCGGAGTACAAACGATTCTTTTACAATCTTCCTGTGTTGGAAGTTCATAAGGGTCCGAATGAAGGAAGAGTGTTCAAGGTTACAGAGATCTTCACTAAGAGACCTTGTTATGATCAGTACAAGGAGGCTTTCAGATTAATAAAACAAATACATGAGCAACAAAACATAGATAAATCTGTTCTTATTTTTATGCCCGGCTTAGAGGATATTGAAGTGATGGCAGCATTGATTAACAGTGTGCCAATGTTAGCAAATGAAACTGATGTTATTAAACTACACTCATCAAAGGCACACAACAATGATAGGCTGTTCAAGAATGTTAAGAACAAGAGAAAGATCATCTTGGCTACAAACATTGCGGAAACATCAATAACATTGCCATCATTGAGCTTCATGATAGACTCTGGATTGTACAAGCTTAAGACAGAATACAAAAATCTTCATAAATTAACAACAGTTCCTATAACAAAGATGATGATGAAGCAGAGAGTAGGGAGATTGGGAAGAGTTTGTGAAGGTACTATTTATCATCTTTTCACTGAGGATGACTATGAAATGATGTTGGATAAAAACATTAGTGAAATTGAAATCACCAACTTGAAGCACGTGATGCTCATAAAGCATTATATTGACAATAACTTGAAATTCATAAAGGACCCCATCAAGTATCATTGCCAACAAGCAGAAAGAGTTCTTTTAAACCATGGTTGCTTGGTAAAGCAAGAAGACACATTGAAGGTTTCCAAGATGGGTGAGTTCATCATCAACACTCCCCTAGCATACTCACATGCAAGATTGCTATATTTAACAAAGATAAATGGATGCTTGGATTTGGGCATTGACTTGGTATCGATGTTGTCTCAAAAGAACATATTTCTTAAGGATAATGGCAATGTTGATGATAAAACAATGATGAGTAAAGGTAAGAGATATGAGAACTTATTGGTGAGTGGATCAGATCATTTGTCATTGGTGAATATTTTCAAACAGTACTCATTACAAAATGATAAAGAAAGCTGGTGCTCTGAAAATGATCTTAACTACCAATGTCTTTTACAAATTGAAAAGATCCACAATCAACTTTCGAAAACATTTAACATCAAACGTCAAATATCCAATCATTCGATGGATGGGTTAGTTAAGGCTGTAAGTATAAACTTGTGTGCGGAAAACATTGCTAAAAGAATAAACCACAAGGAGTATCAGATCTTAAATAATGGATTGAAGTGTACAATTCATCCACAATCTTGTTTATATGGGAACATAGGAGATCTTCCAGAGTATGTTTCATTTGAAGAAATTTTAATTCTTAATGATAAGAACTACTTGATAACAATTTCAACCTTTGATCCGAGTATAGTAATTCAACAAGAAATATGTAGATATGATTATAAAGTGATCAAAAAAACAGGATGCAAAAATATTGATAAAGTTGATGAAATTTGTAAAAAATTAAATGAGTGGAAAGATTTAGATACACAATTAAAGAATACTAAGAAAGAAGATGTCTTCATTGTAGCAAATGCTAAACATAAAGTTGAAATGGAAGATGATAACTTCATGTTCAAAAAGAATAAAAAGACTAAAAGAATATTAAACTTATTAGATTGAATATTGTTGAGAAACTGGTTGGGTGTTTCTCTCTTTTTTGAACAATCATTTTCTAAAGGTGTAATAAATACAAAGTTCAAAATATATTAATCAACTACTTGGATGTTCACGTATGTATCGTGAAGGAAATTCATGGTGAAGGTCACTGTCCTTCATAGCTGGTTGCACGTGACATTGTCAATTTCTGTACGGTCATAGCTTTCAACCCGAACACCAAGAAAAAAAACAATCCACCAAAAGTGAGCGGAAGAAAAAAAAAAACAAAAATGGAAAATCCAATTATTCCTAATTAATGATTACATAATTCTATATATTTGATCTGATCATTAACTGATTAACTTAATCCAACCAGTGGATATAATGAATATACTAAGATTTAAATCTATATTTAACAGTGTAAGAGCATATGCATACAGGCCAAGAAGAGCTGTTCAATACAGAGACTGGAACAAGCAGCCAGTCCATCCTTTCAATTCTCCAAATTCATTTGGTGGAATACCATCATACTTCAAGAACATGTCACCAAGCAAGAAAAAAAACATGATGGTTCTAGCATCGCTGATGGGAGGCTTTTACTTGATCA
The DNA here is from genome assembly GCA_036287555.1 of Hanseniaspora guilliermondii. Taxonomy (NCBI): domain Eukaryota; kingdom Fungi; phylum Ascomycota; class Saccharomycetes; order Saccharomycodales; family Saccharomycodaceae; genus Hanseniaspora; species Hanseniaspora guilliermondii. Next base: position 298,121 of record CP143013.1, on the reverse strand, counting down.
ATCTTGAAGAGGTTCCAATATCACACCGTTTAAGATTTTCATTCATCCCGCATTTCATAATCAAAAAAATAGGGGACATTTCATATAACTCAGTGCTCAGTGAATTTGGCAATGATATAAAGCCAGCAAACTCCAGGGATACAGTTAAAGTGCGCAAGATATTCAATGAGCTTTTGCAAACAGGTCTACAGTTTGAAAGTGGAAATGAAAAGGTGCAGAAGCTAAGGGACTTGGATTGGGAAGTCTTTGTTATAGCAGATCCAAGTAGTTCATTTTTGAGTGGCCGGAAGATGTACCCGCCAAATGCGTTTATTGTTCCAAATGGGAAGGTCTTTGTATTTGAGAGTCTCATAAGACTGTGTAATAATGGAGATGAGGACATGTTGGCCACAGTGTTGGCACATGAGCTATCGCATCAATTGTGTGGTCATTCAGGTGAGAGCTTATCAAAGTCTCCTATATACTTCCTGTTGGGGATCACTGTGTATGCAGCCACTGGTTTGGATTTTGGTAGACTGTTGATTGATTTTGCACTCAAGCTACCTGCATCCAGAAGTATGGAATTGGAAGCTGATTACTCTGGTTTGTTGATCATGAGTCAAAGTTGCTACAATCCTAATAAATCATGGAAACTATGGGAGAAAATGAATGATTTTGAAAGAAAGCAAATGGGGAACAACCAAAACTTGGAGTTTTTATCAACACATCCTTCAAGTACGAAAAGAGAGGAGAAATTTAAAGAATGGCTTCCAAAGGCTCAAGAACTATATGAACATAACGATTGTAGTAGATTGAAGTCTATGAGTAGTGATATGATGAGATACATAAGGTTTTAATGGTTAATTTTGGTCACGTGTATCATGTACCTGGGAACATTTCAGGTGTTCCAAATGGAAATTGTTCTGGTCAAAGAAAAAAAAAAGAAAGAGTGAGAGAAAATTCAGATACTATTGGAGTCTTCAATATTTTCTATTTCTTCTGCATTTTTTTTTTTATGAATGTCAAGAAGTAGACATGAATCTTAAGTTAATGAATTAGATAAGAACCAAAGTTTATTAGTAAATAAAAGAGGCTAGTCTTAAAATTGTAGAAAATCAGGAGTTTTTAAAGAAGTGATTCAAGATTTATTTATTTTATTTTATCATATTACTTTACAAAGAGCCATTATTCTATTCTCAGTTAAATAAATGGATACTAAATCATTACTTGGGAGAAAAAAGAAACCTGTAAATAATAATAATAGCAACTTATATAAGCTTAAATTTTATTGTGATTTATGTAAAAAGCAATTAAGAGATTCAAATGGTTTGAAGCAACATAATTCAACACCTTTACACATGAAGAATGAGCTTTTGAATACAGTTATTACAACCAATGAAAACAAGGAAGAGAAGTTGATGTTTGAGTTTTTGTTATACCTAAGAAATAATGGTGGGAGAAGTAATTTCCAAGAAGTGAATAAGGTTTACAATGCATTTATCTTAAGAGAGAAAAATCATACACACATGGTATCAACAAAGATAAGTAACTTGAGTGTTTTGATGAAACGAATTTTAAGCATGGACAAAAAGACTAAAGATAGAATACTTGGGAAGTACAATGTAAAGCTTAAAAGACCAGACAATGATATGATTGAAGAGGGCGAGTATAGTAGGTATTTAATTAAGCTGGTTATTGATGATGTAAATATAAAAGAAGAGACAACCATTCATGATGATAAATTAATGAAGGAAAGAAACATGATTCTTGAAAATCAAAACATAATCAAAAATGAATCTAACAAGACAAGTGTGAAGTTCAAAAAAAAGATCAAAATTACATCTCTAAAGAAGAAATAAATGAAATCTACCATTTCCCCTTGTGGAGATAAATGTCCCAAAACAGAATAAAAACACACACACACGCATCTTCTCAATTTTAATGATAAGCGCGATAACACACTAAGGAGAAAATGGGTGGGAAAAAATACGTAATTTTTTTTATTATTAATTCTTCTAAAAAAAATCCCCCTTCAAAAAAGAAAAAAAAATTATAAATCAATACAGAATTCAAAAGGGTCTAAGAATAAACTCTCACCTTTATTTCTTATTCTTTTTTTTCTGGAAGGAACGTAGTTCATCATCAATGAAAGGAGTCAAATGTCTACGTAAACATTTAAAATGAAAATAGACTTTGAAATGTTGATTGACTTAGAATTATAATCATATATAAATAGGAATGGTTAAGGACAATCATGATAATACATAGATGATTTCTTATCTGAGAGAAAACTAAAATAAAATTGATAAACCCAAAGATAAAATTAGAAATTTAAAGATATATTACTAGATAAAAAACATGTTAAACAAATTATTTGATATTAAAGGTAGAAACGTTATCATCACTGGTGCTTCATCCGGTATTGGTATGGAATTGGCCAAAGGCTTTATCAAATTGGATGCCAATGTAGCCATGCTTTACAATTCACATGACATCACTGACTTGGTTGAAGAATTGAAGAAAGAAAATAATTCCAAAGAAAAAAATCAATTTGTTAAGGCCTACAAATGTTCATTGAGCAACTTCAACAGTGTTTCTGAAGTGTTTAATGAAATTAATAAGGATTTCAACAACAAAATTGATGTTTGTATAGCTAATGCAGGTATTGCTTGGGACAAGGGTCCTATACTTGACATTGAAGATGACGAAGTCTGTTTGAAGGAATGGGAAAAAGTCATCAATGTTGACTTCAACTCATGCTTTTACATTGCTAGAGTTATTGGTAAGATCTTTAAAGAACAAGAAAAAACCAATCCAAGTCCTTACAAGAAATCATTGATTTTTACCAGTTCCATGTCTGCCCACATTGTCAACATCCCACAAATGCAAGCTTGTTACAATGCTGCAAAGGCTGGTGTCTCACACTTAGCCAGATCATTGGCTGTTGAGTGGGGTTTGCTAAACATAAAGGTTAACTGTGTATCTCCAGGATACATCAAAACTGCATTGACTGAAAGTCTTGATCCTAAATTAAAGAGTATTTGGGTTGAGAAAACACCAACTAAGGTCTTAGGACAGCCATCTGACTTGCTCGGTGCTTATGTTTACTTGGCCACCAGCTGCTCAGATTTCACTACGGGTACTGATATTATCGTTGATGGTGGTTACTGTTTGCCTTAAAATATAGAAGATAAATAAATTCATAGCATTTAAACTTGCTATATTATATATATTGACAAGAAGACCGCCTTATAATCTAAGAATGATAAAAGAGTTTGTATAAAACTAAGTTGAATTATGTTAACTATTTTTTTATTTATTTTTTTGTCAAGCTAAACACAGTTCGTTCATGAATCTGGTTTCACTTGATTTTCTAATGATTTTTTTTTTTTTTTCAGTCAGATCATGGGGTAATTTTTTTTGTTTTTTTTTGTGCCATGGTGACAAAGGCTGTATTTTTCCAACATGTTGAATTAAGGTTTATCATTCACACCAGAGCCATACTCTCATGTTATGTTTTAGTACACAATCTTAAATATTTTGATCTTATATGGCAATTGGTGAATAATCATTAATAAAAGCTCTGTAGGTTATCACACTATCATATAACTTCATGAAGTTAACCTTGTATTCTAAAGAACATACTTCTTAGTATAGAAGTTTTAGATCTATATTTAACACATCCCAAAGCAGAAATACAAAAAAAAAAATAATACTAAAGAATATGTGCACTGATCAACAGGAGTCTTTAGATAGCGGGTCACTTGTAAAGAATGATTCCTCAGTTAAATCAAATGCCTCTGTTATACCCATTTATAATCCATCTGGTCCATACAGTCCAAATACGCTGCAAACACAGTACGGGTCTATAGATATACCATCTGAGGTAACTGACTTAGAAAGTGGTGTTGAAAATCCATGTTTGTGTCCCGCCAACAACCCACTTGGGTCTTTTTGCCAACCTTTGACAGACATTCTAGTTACATTTTATTATGAATATCCAAGAGCATTTGTTCTGTCAATATTGATCTGTATAGTTGTTTTTTGTGTGTATTCTCTTAATACAGGTAACTACTTTGATTTAAAATGGCTCTTGATGTGGTTGTCTTGTATATTCATGAAGTATTGCTACAAATAAATATATATATACTACTTCAATTGTATTTTTTTCTTATTTCTTCCAGTGATTTGATTTTTTTTTTCTTTGTGTATCTCAAGAACACTATTTATCTATAAATATTTCTTTAGATATAATCACTTAGTTAGAAGCAATTTTTGATGTATTCACTTCAATGTACTATGAGTTTTGCTAATTCCACCTTGAAGACTAATTGATTAAAATTCAGTGGAAACACGCACGTGCTTGACAAATGATTTTGACGGAGTTAGTATTTTTCATCAAATTTAGTTTCTTTTTTTTTCTTTTTTTTTAGACTGGGGGAAAAAACTATATTAGGAGAAATGATGAAATTTTTCTCCTTTTGGAAACCATTTGATGATCACTTTTTTGAAGAGTATCGAAATAAAATAAATCTTAAGTACAAACTTTCCTTTGATAACTATATAGGTGATCCTCCAACAAGACATTAAATACATTGTATACTATCTAGAATTAATAATATGGCTAAAATTACCTTTACTGAGGAGTTGTTGAACAAACCAATTATACCAAAAATAAACAAAAATCTGGAACAATCAGAAAGTGATGATGATGCTGAACCATCTGCCATGAAGTTTGATGAATCCAAAGAAGCATTTGACAAGGTGTCTAAGGAACAAGAAGGGTTTTTAAAGAAGCAAGAAAAAATCAACAAAAAGAATAAAAATCTGATACAAATGAGAAACTTGATACAAAAGCAGGAATCAGAACAAAGAAAAGCGGAACTTAATGAAAGTAAAAATGAAAAATCCATAGAACAAATCAATATGGAGAAGTTGAAGGCTTTTGATGAACAATTGAAGCAAATGGAAATCAAAGCTGCAAGAAATCGATCGAAGACAGGTTTTGAAGATGATGAAAATCTTGAAGAGCTTGATCTAGGGTTTTTGGAGTCTATAGAGAATGAACCAAAACCAAAAAATACCAAGAAAATATTCAAAGATGAGGACTTTAACCCCAAGACTCATCAAAAGTATGATGCTAAGAGAGATGATTATGTTGAAATTGAAAAGCAAAAAAATACATCAAAGGTATCTAAGTTGAAACTACTCAGACAAGCCAAAAATAAAACAGAAAGGGTTAAACAAAACGGTATATTGATTGAAAAATTGTCTGTCATGGGCACCAAAACCAACAATGGTATCACAATAAATAAGGCAAATGGAGTTAGACCATCTGTTAAAAATACTAAACTAGCCAAGTTAAGATCAAAGTTATTGAAATGATATATTTTATATAGAACAAATTAGAAGTTTATATCCCCTTTGTCATTAATGACTATTGACAATACATGTTACTCCTTAATGAAAAATGAAATTACTAATGGAATGGAACATCCTCCAATGAAGCACAGAACTTTTGCATTAGTGTTGATTTCATGTAAACTGTCCACTTCATCATAATCATTGATGGAAAAGTCTGTTTGTATATCAAACCCACTATCAACACTCAATACCTCTTCATCACTCACAAAGGTCTGTATTAAGGCATATATCAAGGACCCAGCTGATGCAACTAAAAACATTCCTATTACCTTGTCATTCTTTATATTGAATATCTTCAAAAACAGTGATGTGAATATGAACCCAATGGGTGTTGATAGGGCAAACCAATTGAGATTGGCCAAGCATTCAAGCCTTGGTAGTTGTTGCTGAAGCATCAGAATCATCATCAAGGAGATCAATGCAGGAATCTTGTGGATAAGGGTTGAAAGCAGAATAACAGTATTGATTTTTTTGTTCTCGGAAATAGTGATGAACCCCATGGTGAACCCATCTGTTAACCCATGTATAAACAATGGGAATGTGATTGAGTTATGCAACATGAGTTTGAATGTGCTTTTCACATTGAACAGTTGATAATATGATTGTAAGGAAATAGAAAAGTTTCCTGTATCTGGAATGTTGCCTTGATTTCCTTTTTTCCCATGACCATTTGTCAATAAATGTATATACTCTTCAGTAATATAAACAAATACAAATCCTAAAACAATGTACACCCCCAGGTTCTTAACATCATCGCCTAGAACCTCCATACCTTCTGGAACAATAATAATAAATATGGTACTTAATATTATTCCTTTGGATATGTTAATGAAGTGAGATCTATATTTTGTTAGAAAATTGGAATAAAACAGGGGTAAAGTTCCTATAAGAGAAGAAAATACAGCCAAAATCAAAGCATAGCTTAATATTTTGAGTAGAAAAGCCATCAAAGCTTAAAATGAGTAAATAACTAACTTTTATTGTATATTTGGTTCATCAACTGATTTACCATTGATCTGTTTATTTGAAGTAAAATTCAAAAAAGGGATAATGTTCAAACAGATAAAGGATTGATCTACTTTTCCTTTTTGTTTTTTGGAGGAAAAAAAAAAAAAAGAAGGTGGGCCAAATCAAATCGATATACAGCGAGTCATGTGATGCGCTGTTCTTGAGAGGGGACGTAGTTGTTCCAAAAGTAAATTGTCATCAATGATGAAAAGCAAAATGTGTCTTGGACAATTAAGACTGAAATACTATTTCTAAACTCTTCAAGTCATTGTCAAAAAGTTTATAGATCAAGAAATGTAATGATATGACATTATTATGTATATATTTTCTTAAAGTTTCATATTGGTAGCGTTTGCCAAGTATCCTCCCAAAGGATTGCTAGGAGCTGTTGAGTTTTTTTGATTATATAAAAAAATAAACACGCCAAAAAAGAGAAAAAAATGTACAACTTTTAAAAATTATTGTTGATTTTGGAGTAACAGAAATAAACCTTGACTGACCAAATTGATATATTTAGTTCCATGATAGATAATGAACAAAAGGAACATTCAAGTGTACATTGAAACTTGTAAGAAGCTTTTGTTAAATAATGCACCATCTGGATTCGATGAATACATTTCCGAAATCAAGGATCTTTATGGGACAGTGGATAACAAGCAAGAAATTAAAAGTGATTTTAATAAGTGCTTTGAATATTATGCAAGATACTTACTTAAGAATAGGTCAAATATTTTAAATTTCCCAAAGAGATATTATGAAACTTGTAAATATATAATAAATACGGATTTTATTAAAGGATATTATTATTTGTTGGTATTGACAAAATGTCTTCTAGATATAAAAAACCGCAATGCAAACTCTAAATATATAGATAAATGTTATCTCAAGTTTACAAATCTTTTGGATAAAACCAAGTATGAAAAAACTGAGACTAACACTAAGAGAATTGCAGCCATTAAAAACACTTATAAAAAGTTTTCTAAAAAGACCTGTGATGGCCATTCTATTAGAGCACCAATCAAGAGGTTTCGTGATTTAGCACAAGAAGACATGACCAAAGAAGACTTGTGTCTTAAGGCAGATCTTAAAAAATATAAAGCCATGTTAAAGGAACCAAAATTGCACATTCCAAAGTTCTTGTATCATTTACCGGACCATGTTAACATGAAAATTATATCACATTTAACAACAAATGATATATTAGAGCTTCGATGTCTGAACTCCCTGGTTAACAATTTCTTCTGTGGTATGTATCTTTACCACCTGAATCATCACTATAATAATATCATGATTAACAACGATGAATCATTCGGAAATTTCTTAAAATTAACAAAATATCTTAGTAATAGACAGGCAGTCATAGAACGGATTACATTTGACTTTGATTGTTCTTGTAATGACAAAAAGCTGACCATAAATCTAAGGGCAATACAAATGGTTATTCATAAAATTAAAGTTAAAGAACTATATGTTATAAATCATGAATGGACAATTCTTAATTTGTTACCATTAAATATTGTTGGAAAAGATGGTCACACCATTGAATTTTTAAGTCTAAAAATAAGTAAAATAATCAACGAAACATATAGGTTTTTGGAAAATTCATTTATTTTGTTCACTTGTCCCTTTTTATTAAAACTATCCATAGAATACATCAACATGGTTTATATCAAGGAAGTAGCCACATTTGGGATTAAGGCAGATAGTCAAAATATACAATGTTATGATGGATCCATTCTAAAGCGGCAAAGAAAGACGACTTTAAAGAAACTTGAGGTTATTAGCTTTTTGGACATAGCAATGTTCCCACTCTTGAACAAGTATACAAAGAATAAAGTCTTTATGGACTTGTTCATTAAGTTTGATGAAATATTTGAAGACTTACAAGAAATTACCCTAAGAAACTTTAGCATCTACAACATGAAGAATTTGTTTACTTATATCACCAAGAACCCCTTGAAAATAACCAAATTGGAACTTTTGAGAATACCGGCGTTACCAAAGCTGCCAAGGTTGTTTCTTGTTTTAAAGGATCTTTGCAACTTAAAGACATTTTCACTTCATGGATGTTCTAGTTTGGAATATACATTCACTTCAATCAACAATTTCATTTTGATTAACAACATATACGATACAAACACAATATCTGATGAGTTTTTGGAAAGATTCATGATTGTTCCTAGTTGGCCAAAGTTGGAGGAATTGACATTGATAGAGACAAGTATCAACAAGCCCATATTGCAAAGTTTATTAACTGAAAATATCAAGTTTCTGTGTTTGAACAACAACATTAATCTCAAGTACATTCCCATCGAGAGAGTCTTTGAACTTAACACTAATATGGATATACCAAAGTTTTTCATCACAAGCTTTGATGAATTACATCTACAAATTCCCAATATTCAAACACTTTCATTGAATAAATTAGATTTTGATATGCATTCAACTTATCTCACGCATATAACCAATAGTTTTTTTTCATCCTTATTCAAGATGGATTTAGAGACTTTGGATGTGACAATGAACCAAGGTTTCTGTATGAGACTTTATGACTTTTTGAAATCATATGAAAGACAGAGTGAAATTGAAGACTTAAAGGTTAAAAACTTAATATACGATGATTTTTTCAATAATGATCATGTCAAAGCACAGTTTGTAAAGCAAATGAAAAGCATTGGATTAGTTTATGGAACAATTACAAACAAGTTAAAGCAATTCAGAAACGATAATGAGTACGTTTGTTGGTACAGATCATGTGTGTTAGAGAAGTACAAGAGCATCCAATGATACCAACTTAGATGTTTACGCATCACTTTTTAGGATTTAAACACTCATGAGCATCAACAATTTTTTTCTCTTCATTTTTTGGTGTGGGAAAAAAATACTAAATCTAGAAGGACACGCTAATCACTTTTTTCCTTTTTTTTTTTCAAAATGCCATGTATTAAGAACCTTAAATAAAGAGAATGGTGTTCAGGACCTTGAACAGCAACTCCATCATATATATATATATCAATCTGTAACTAATGAATACTATCATTAATGTGTCTAACATTCTCTTTAAGAGCAAAGTAGATCAAACTAATAAACAAAAACAACATGACTCCTCTATCATAGATCAAGATTCCATATCAAATCAAAAGATTATTGATAAAGAAAATTATAATGTGGAAGACACCTTGGTCAAAGAAGAAATAAAGCTTCAAAAACTCAGGAACTCCTCACATAAAACAAAACAGAGTATCTTGAAAATTTTCAATACTGTACTTTATGAGTTTTTGATAATGTTTTTTTATATTATTCTTTCTCCTTTTTATTTTTTTGATACTTACACAACCAAGATAAATTCATCTTCTTCACTTGATAAAAATGGAAAGGATTATGATGTAAGTATTGAAATAGTTGATAAGGAACCTGGAAACGAGCACCAAGAAAGATTATTTTTCCCAAAGAAATTAATTCCACAATCAGTTTTGACGAAGAAGAAGGTTTTGATATTAGATCTTGATGAAACATTGATACATTCAACCAATATATCTGAGGAGCTTAATAACAAGTTTGAAAACGCAAACTCTGAAGAAATGTATATCTTAGACAAAAACGGCACCACCATAAGTATGGATACAAAAAATGCAACATCATTGAAAAACTTCAATAAGGTTGATTCCTTTCAAATAGAAGTATCATTCAAGTTGCCTAAAAGCACCAACATTCCACCTATCTTTGCCAATTCCAGAAATTCAGAACAAACAGAAGTTACGTCTATATACAAAGTTTATCAAAGGCCATACCTTCTTCAATTTCTAAAGACTTGTAGTATATGGTATGACATAATCATCTACACTGCATCTTTGCGTGAATATTCGGAACCCATAATAAACCAACTTGAACAACTTTCTGGAGCTAACTTCATAAATAGACTCTATAGAAAGGATTGCAAGATGACACCAAGTGGCTATGTGAAGCCATTGGATCTTATTGTGGACATGTACACACCAATGGATCTTAAAACAACAGAATCCACTGGAAACTTCAATGCCAACGATACGTTTAATGCTCAAAGAAGAGTCAAAGGCAGCAAAATAATATCAAAGGAATCAATGATCATTATTGACAACATGCCTGTATCCTTCAAAGAAGATGTGGATAATGGTATCCAAATCAATAGTTGGTATGGAGATCCAAGAGATATTGAGCTCCTGAAGCTATTACCTCTACTTGAGGGACTGAGAAACGTTGCAGATGTAAGATTAGTATTAGGCCTGCGGAATATAAACTCAGATATGCTGAATTGATATTTATTAGATGCTTATTGTGGCTCATTTTTACTTTAAATGTTGATAAAGATTTTTGAGAAAGGAAAGAAAAAAAAACAAAAATATTATTTAAAAATGATTTAATTGATTATTAATATATATAATGATATCATTGAAGTACTATATATAAAAAATTAAAGAAGTAGTAAAGTACAATTTCAAAAATTCATCAAAGAACGTACTACTCTTAGATGATTTTTCATCTTAACGAACATTCCAAAAAAAAAAAAAGATACCTTGAGTGTAATCATCTGTTTTCTTTTTGTTTTTGTTTTTTTTTTGATCATTCATGCTGGAAAATGATTATCAATCACTTAAAACAACAAACAGAAGAATACTCCGAATAGCATGGTGAAACCCTTAGAAATCTTCAAATTAGCTGCTATGCCTTCTTGAGTGCCTGTTGAAACTATGGAAGGTTTGCTTAAAGAAGTGGCAACTTCAGTTAGGTTTGATGTGGCTGTAACTGGCTTACTTGGTAAGGAAACAATAGCACTGTTTGAGTGAATGGCCTTGCTGGTAGTGATACTTGCAATCAATCCAGCTGATGAGGTGGATGGCTTAATGCATTTAGTCTCGGTGCATGTAATAGTTTGTAAGCTGGTTGTTAAAATTGTTGATGTGATAACATTTCCAGAAACATCAGAGTACAGACTGTAGGATGAACTAGCAATAGCAGTTGTGTAAACTTCATATATGCTGCTCTTTGAGTGGGTGGATAAAGTCTTACATTGAGTCTCAGTACATGTAACGAGTTCTAACTCAGAGGTGGTTTCCGTTTTTGTGGAATATAATTTAGATCCAGAGACAGTTGAGTTCAAAGAAATGCTGGTAGCTAAAGTGGTGTTTTGTATGTTGCTTAGGGTACTTTGAACAGAGTTGATTAAAGTTGTTTTAGATCCAGTGGACAAATGAGAAGCACTGATAGAAGTAATGGTACCGTTAGATGTGCTTTGGTGAGAAGTAGGAGCAACAGATAAAGTGCTGCTTATGCTTGATGATGATTTGCCTGAGGATGCTTTGGTAATAGCAGATGAGGAATTTGCGGTAAAAGTAACAGCTGATAAAGTCTTACTCTTGACAGTTACATTAGCAGAAGTCTTGCTGGTGGAAGTAGCAGATGAAGTCTTGCTGGTGGAAGTAGCAGATGACGTCTTGCTTGTAGAAGTACTTTCAGTATTGGTTTCTTCCTTATAAGTTGGTAAAGTATTCACAATATTTGAGGATACAACAGAGCTACCGGTGGAAGGGTCGGAGCTCAATCTAACAACAACTTTTTGGTAAGCAGTAGATCTCTTTGTAGAAGATACAACTGGAACATATACTTCAACTAATTGGTTAACGACGTTAACTGATCTGTCTAAATATTCAGTAAAATTAATTTCAACTAAGTTAGTTTCAGTGTTATCCAAAATTTGATACAACTGTTGAGCAGTGCTTTTATTTTCAGCAAGAGTTAAAGCAGATCCATTAGCACCTTCAATCTTTACTGAGGAAACATCAAATCTGGTACCATTGGCAGCGTTTGCAACAATCAACATACCACTGTATTGCTTTCCAGAAAGTTCAAAAGATAGGTTTGAGGATCCATCTTTGATACTTACTGTAGAAATAGAAATAGATCCAACATTGCTAGCTGTGGTGAAAACAGCAGCCTCAGTAGAAGCAGAAGTAGAAGTAGAAGTAGAAGCAAAAGTAGAGATAGATGTAGTTGTTGGAGCTGGAGTGGCAACAAAGTACATTGTGTCAACAGTGGTGGAACCATCAGCACCTACAGTGGTAACAGTGGAGGTGTCAAAGGTTTGTAGAATAGAACCACTGGTGGTGGTAAAGATTTGGGTTCTTTCACCGGTGGTTGGAGCTGGAGTGGCAATGTAGTAAACAGTGTCAATGGTGGTAGATTTATCATCACCTATCAAAGTCTTATACTCTGTTTTGTAAGTGATTAAAGCCTTCCCACTGGTGGTAACAATGATTTCAGTGGTGTGACCAGTGGTTGGAACTGGAGTAGCTACATAAACAACTGTGTCAATTGTTTCTTCACCATTCTTGTCTGTAGAAGTAAACAATGAGGTGGCATAAGTTGTTAAGGCAGCAACATCACTGACTGTAGTTGTAGTCATAGTTAGGTGAGCAATGGTTGGAGTAGCAACAAAGTAGATGGTGTCAATAGTGGTTGATAAGTCAGTTCCAATGAAAGTCTTGGTGCTGGTGCTGTAGGTGGTATAAATTGTTCCACTTGAAGTTGTGGTTGCCTCGGTCATGCGACCGGTGGTTGGAGCTGGAGTGGCAACAAAGTACATTGTGTCAACAGTGGTGGAACCATCAGCACCTACAGTGGTAACAGTGGAGGTGTCAAAGGTTTGTAGAATAGAACCACTGGTGGTGGTAAAGATTTGGGTTCTTTCACCGGTGGTTGGAGCTGGAGTGGCAATGTAGTAAACAGTGTCAATGGTGGTAGATTTATCATCACCTATCAAAGTCTTATACTCTGTTTTGTAAGTGATTAAAGCCTTCCCACTGGTGGTAACAATGATTTCAGTGGTGTGACCAGTGGTTGGAACTGGAGTAGCTACATAAACAACTGTGTCAATTGTTTCTTCACCATTCTTGTCTGTAGAAGTAAACAATGAGGTGGCATAAGTTGTTAAGGCAGCAACATCACTGACTGTAGTTGTAGTCATAGTTAGGTGAGCAATGGTTGGAGTAGCAACAAAGTACATTGTGTCAACAGTGGTGGAACCATCAGCACCTACAGAGGTAACAGTGGAGGTGTCAAAGGTTTGTAGAATGGAACCACTGGTGGTGGTAAAGATTTGGGTTCTTTCACCAGTGGTTGGAGCTGGAGTGGCAACAAAGTACATTGTGTCAATAGTGGTGGAACCATCAAGACCTACACTTGTTGCAGTTGAAGTATCAAAGGTGTTTAAGACCAAACCACTTGTGGTTGTAAAGATTTGAGTTCTTTGTTTAGTGATGACAGCAGAATCAGTAACAGTATCATCGGCTTTGACTATGTTGCTAACTAAAGATAGTAAAAGCAATTTACTAAATATGTTCAACATTATTACTTATAACTATAATAGAGATCTAATATAATTTTTTTTTTTTTTTATTAAAGAGAATAAAGTTGTAAGTAATAATATATAACTTAGAGTTGGTGTAATTTTTTTTTTTTTTTCTTTTCTTTATAATAAAAACATATAGTATATTTATTACAGTTAAATCCCTTACATGAAATTAAGCAAGAATTTACCTAATAAAATATTAATAATAAAAAGTTAAAAGAAGAATAAAGTAGATAATTAAGCATGAAGTTTAAATATATTTGAGTAAATTTTTCATTAACTATTTTTTCTATAGATTTAATATAAAATTAACAGGGCATAAGAAATCTTGGCTTATACATTAGATTACATTTTTTTTTTTTTTTTTATTCTATAATGTCTAAAAAAATGATTATCAGCTTAAACAAAAAGAAAACATAGTTATTAATTCTCTTGGCATATTTTTGTTGTTGTGGTTGAAGAATGTTAGAATAACTTAAAGCTTATTCGTTTAGTAAGGTTAAACACCAACATGAATTTTCCTTTTTTTTTTTTGGTTTATTTTTAGTTTTTTTCAAAAAAAAAAAAAAAAAATAAGATAAAATTATAGAAAATTCTCGTTAAAAAAAAAGTATTTTTTCCAACGGTTTTTTTTTTTTTTTTTTTTTTAAATAATAAAAGAGAGAAGGAGAGGGTTCAAGAATGTTTTAAAGAATTGTGAAAAAAAAAAAGGGGGGGTTTAAGACAAAATAAAATCTATAATTTAAATTATAGTGATAAAACTTTTTTTCATAAAGTCTTGTTAAGCTGTACTCTCTATCTTTTGTTACCAAAAGATAGAGAGTACATACTTGTATATTTCAAAAATTACTATCAACTTTTTATTTGTCATTCTGTCAAGATTATTTTAAAATCATTGTACATTCTTGGGTTTCCTTTGAAGGGCTTAAATGGGGAGGGGTTGTGCTTTTTTTGTGTTGTGTTTAAAAGAAAAATTTGTATACAAGAATGTTAATCTTTTTCAATAAAGACCTTATAAAAAAGAAATCTATTTTAATTGTATTTTTTTTTTAGTGTATATTACTGTAATAGGAAATATATATTCTTTGTTTTATTAATATTTCAACAAAAAAAAGAGAGAATTTAAGGAATTTAACCCTTTTTCTTTTTTTTTTTTTTTTTTTTTTTTGAATAAAAAGAAAAAAATCACATGATCTTTCAATAGTTTTCATGATTCTTTTTTACTAGATTTTAGATTTTATTATTAAAAGTATCTTTTGTTTTTGGCTAATACATTATATTTACTTTTCATTTTTTTTTTTGTTCTTATATGATTTTAGTGAATATTCACAATGTAATTGATCTTTGATGTTGTTTTTATTCATTCCTACCAAAAATATTGAAATCCTCGAATTTTCAAGTATATATATATATATAAAAAAATTCAACCTTCTTGCAGACATAAGTGAGGAACGCTAAGAAAAAAATTAGAGGATTTGGATGTTAGACCAGAAAAACGTGACTATTGCTTTACACGTGTTCATATCAGAGGAATGGCCATTTACTAGTGAAAATCTCTAATTTTTTTTACTAGTTTAACACACCATCAAAATATTTTATCCTCCATAATTTTTTTTTTTTTTTTTAGAATGAAAGATTTTGTCAAATATATCATATCTATTTCACTAGAATAAAACAATTTAAGATTTTAAATAGATACAACCGAAGAATTTATATTATAATAGGTAAAAATGAATGTTAATTATGAATTATTGTAACACAAGATATTGAATTTTTTTTCTTTTCAAATAATAGAATGTCGTTGCAGCCTTCTATAGTAATTCCGCTTAATTGTTGTAATCTCTTTGAAAAATATAGTCAGTAAGAATTTATAATAGAAGGAACTATTATCTTACTTTACAACAAAATCTAACTCTATCTTTCCAAAATGCTGCGACAACCCTGTTGCAAAAATGAGCATTGCCTTCCCATGAAAATGTTGGTAGCATTGTCTTTGACGACTTGAAAAAAAACTATACCAGCTCTAAAACTACTGATAGAAAAGAATATGACGGATTATCTGTATGACAATCAATGTAGATCATTTATCTTGTGTTCAAGTATGGCTACGATAAGATAGTCTAAATAAAGAAATAATTTTTTCTAGGTACAGTAACTTTGTTTCTGTGATTAAAAGATATTTGAAGTATATGGATCAAACCTTGATGTACATTCTTTCCAAACAATTATATACTTCAACTATAGTAAACAGTTATAGTAATATATACCCAGACGCCATGATATATTTGAAAGTATTAAAAGAATGGCAGAGGAATGTAGTCATTTAAAATGGATTATAGATAAGGAGAAGTTAGACCTATTTAATTATCTTTTTTTTTTTTATGGAAAAAGAACTATACAGACTCTTTTTTTTTTTTTTTTTTTTTTATTGAAGAAATGTGTATTGTTTTCTCTATAGAATCAGCAAAAATGGGTCTTGTGGATAAACCATGATTTAAAAAATCTGCAAGCATAACGTTTATTGATGTATTCTATTTCTGGACAGATATTTTCACAAAGGCAGCAGATAATTTTCCTGTTAAATCATCTTCTAAAGTAAAAGACGAATACAGCGATTGGAAGTAAGTGGCAGCTTTACCCATCAAGAAACTTAATGCTTTTGGAAAGCAAGATGAAGAGCCTTTATTTGGTATTAAAGCTTCTGAGTTTCATTCAAAAGACAACCAAAACATTTCTCATTTAACTAGGACTGTAAAAGCTAGGGCCCAATACACTTTCAAAAAAAAAAAAAAAAAAAAAAAAAGGATACGTAATTCTAAACGACACAGTATCTCTGAATCTGTTGGAATAGTAGATAAAAGATTTAAGC
Organism: Hanseniaspora guilliermondii; assembly: GCA_036287555.1. Classification (NCBI taxonomy): domain Eukaryota; kingdom Fungi; phylum Ascomycota; class Saccharomycetes; order Saccharomycodales; family Saccharomycodaceae; genus Hanseniaspora; species Hanseniaspora guilliermondii. The sequence goes on along the minus strand of CP143013.1, from coordinate 281,457 downwards.
CGTTTTATCTCACAATCAATGAATATCAGTGAGTATAATATTATATTTAATTCTTGTTCAGAAATAAAGTATAAAGAAAAAGTTAATCAATTTTTCCAAAGCGGCAAAATCTGTAATCAATAATTTTTTCTTTTTTTTTTCGTAAAAAAATGTTTAAAAAAAAACATAAGTCAATTTCAAACTTCCATTAGTCAAAACTTTTGGTTACAACAACTTTATATTGTTATGTCATCAAGAGCTGTTGAATCTTCTGTTTTATTATAAGTATATTTTTGTAACATTTCAAAAGTTTTTAACTTGCTATATTTTGTTATGAAAATTCGCAATTTTCTAATCAAAAATTTATCAAAATGTGCCATTTTCAGTGAGTATTCACAAGTTAATCAAGTAAGTTTAAGCTCATTAATATCTCAATGGCAAGCTTAATATATTTGAGGTGTTTTTGTCTGTGTTTAACTTGATTTAAACATTATCTTCAAGTGAAATCATTTTTTGAAATTTGGAATCAAAGGGGGGTTACACAGTGGTTTTATATCAATATTTAAATATTTGAGCGTAATTATGTTATAACTTTCTTGTTATTGGTGCTTCTTCTAAAATAATTGCTGTACATAGTTTTAAAATATTCTGAACAATGGCTTACTTGAAGCTATCCAAACATAGAATTCTTATATAAAGCTTGGTTTAAATATCTTTTTTAACCCATAAAAAAGTGCATGTGTTTACTTACATTTTACAGATCCTCTTGACCCATTAAATTATATTTTTTATGATGGTTTATTTTGAAAAAAAAGAATAAATATCTAGAAGCATTGGTTTTTGGTGTAACTTTATATTTTCTCAACGTAAATTTTGCCTCTATTTTTTTATATTTACTATATTATAAATAGAATATGATTGTGTGATTCCTATAATTGAATCAATGATAGAGATTTCTTAGTACATACATAAATGACTTGGGTAAAAACAAAGATAAATTTCTTCCCATGAAGAATCATGCATGACTGAATGCTGCAATTAAAAAAAAAAGGGCAATATTGTGCAGAACTTTTAAAACTATTGTGATATTGAAAAAATATCACTCAAATTTATTAAGTGAAATAAACCTAATTATCTAAAGACATTTTCAAGAACCTATTTGATCATATATATCGGAGTGTTTGCCCATGTGGTTCATATTTTGATGAGAATCTCTTGGATCAATATTTGAAGGGGATGGCGCTACCACACACACACAATTGTGTAAATTTCAAGAATGTATCGATTTTTAAGCAAATTTAAGCATTAGTTATGTTTGTGGAAAGACACAATCTAAGAGGGTTGGTATTAGATTCAATGGTTAACATGTTTTTGTAGAATGAAATTAACCTTATGATAAAACTCCATCATACCTGTTGTTTTAATAATTCGTGTTTAAAGTTTTTTCTTATTTAAAACAAACAAAAAAAAAAAAATGTTTACATTTCAAAAAAAAAAAAAAAAACAAAAACAAAATAATCACTGTAGTAATTTATTACGCCCTGTTGTTTCTTCTAAGTTTTATAGTAAGAGTATTATAGAGTAAAAAAATTAGTAGATGTAAACATTCTTACATTCTTTACATGTGACTAGGTGTAAACAATTATTTTTATTTTAATTTTTTTTTTTTTGGGAAAGAAACAGAAAGTGTAGCGGTACAACTGGAAGAACATCACAAATCTGTCATGGATTGATAAAGACTGAGGGACCAATTTAATGCTTAGTATCCAAGAAAGACTATATTTAGAAAGAGAAAGAATAGAAAAATATGTACTAAGTTGATAATCTATTTATTTATTAAATTATTAACTTAATACATGTGATATTCTATCAAGATTAAACAAATCACAACCTAATCATTGAATATCAAAGAAAACAAGAAAAGAAGATTTTTATTAATTATTTTTTTAATATTTTAATTTATTTTTTTTTGTTATTTATATATAAGAGTGTAACATGTATGGTACTTAATTATCAATTTAATTTGAATAATCATCATGATTTAATCATAGTAAAATTAAAACCTTTATGTATTTTTTCTTTGTTCTTTGGGTGAAACCATGAAGCATAACCAAATACATGGCTAAATAACTAACGAACATTTTGAATATTATATTATCTTTTCATAATTTTTTAATTTTTTTTTAATTTCTATTATAGTAGGAATACCATAATCAATCCAAATAGAACCTTAAACATACTTCTTGATTGTCTTGATGCACTACCCATGTAATCACTTGTTGGTGCAATTGTTTGTGGCTTTGTTGTGATTACTGCTGATGGTGCTAATACAGTTGCAGAGTTGGTCTTACTGGTAACACTTGTTGGTGAAATACTCTTTGTTTCCCCAGAGTTGACATTAACTGTTGGCTTTGATGCTTCTGTTTCCTTATTACTCAAACTACTTGAAGACATTATTGATTCCGTGTTGGTCGAAGACAATGCCTCTGTATTCAATTGAGTACTAGATTCTGTATTTCCTAAGTTTCCACTTAAAGTATGGCTCAAACTAACATTAACTGTAGGTAATGGTCCTGTTGTCAATGGTAAGCTTGATTGAATACATTTGGTTTCAGTACATGTAACTGTCTTCAAACTTGTAGTTAAGATCGTAGCTGTAACAACAGAGCCTAATGAATTTGTTGACTGTCTTGTTGTACTTGCTGGTACCTTTGTTGTATATATTTGGTAAATACTAGTGCTACCACCCTCATTAGCAGGTGTAGATGTTGCACTGTTTGCTACAGTATTAGATGATACCTTGCCAGTTGCAACACTTCCACCATTAATTGAGTTTGTATTTGTTGATTCATTATTACCCTCACTCGAGCTGCTTGCAACTGTTGATATTTCAATACTCTTTGAGCTCATGACACTACTTTCAGTTGTAGATGGAGTGTTCAATGAGGAAGTAAAACTAGCCTCAACACTAGAGATATCAGATGCTATGAATGATGAGACACTTGATACACTAGAGGAGCTGACAGGAACTATAGATGTTGAGACACTAGCAAATCCACTTGTGCTTAGTTCACTTGTATCAACAGAAGCCTTAGTACTAGAAGTAGATGTTAGGGCTGAAGCTGTCAAAGACGTGCTCATGCTTTCTTCTGTTGTACTAGACTCACCTTGAGAGCTGGTGACTGATATACCTGAAGAAATTGATGGTATATTGCTAGAGGAACTTGTGATAGTTACAACACTTGGCGTGGAAGACACCGCAGCACTTGAGCTACTAGACGTAGGCGATACTGTAGTCTTAGAAATATCAGTATTAGTAGTTGAAGTTGCCAAAGATGTTTCTGAATTTAAGCTTGATGTACTTATCAACGTTGTTGATGTACCAGTAGAAACAGAACTATTAGAGTAATAAGGTGAAGATTTTACAACTGAGCTGAGTGAAGGAATTGATGATCCACTTGTGCTAGCTATAACTGATGATGTACTTGTCAATGAGCTTGAAGATGTGCTTGCAAATGATGTAGATATACCTGTAGCCATTGTAGAGGTAGAAGAGGTTGATGATGTAGTGTCATCTGTACTGCCTGCTGCAACTTCAGCAGCTGCTGGTAGTTGTGCTACAATATCACTTGAAACAACAGAGCTCACAGGTGCATTTTTTGGATCAAGACTAGCAACCAAATTGACTACAACCTTTTCATATAATACAGATCTCTTTGTGCTTGCAGCTACCGGTAAGTATACTGTAACCTTTTGAACAACACTTGATGTAGAATTATTACTTAAAATATCCTTAAAGTTTATTGTCACTGATTCTCCTTCAACAGTTCCATATTCAATATACAACATTGTTGATGTGGATTCATTATCCACCACTTCAACACTGTTACCATTGGAGTCTGTAACCTCAACTGAGGAAATATCAAATGTTGTTCCACTTGCAGAGTTAGCTGCAAGTAAAAATCCACTGTAATCCTTTCCTGTCAATACAAATGAGAAATCAGCAGTATTGTCCACAACTGCATTGGTTGGCAATGATACACTACCAACATTTGTTACTTTTGTTGTTAAAGCAGCAGTGAAAGAAGCAGAGGTGGAAACAGAGCTAGAGCTTATGGATCCTGAACTACTAAATGAGCTTATCGATGAAGATGATGCACTAGAAATTGAGCTTGATGAAAGTATCGATGAAATAGAAGAGGTTGAACTTATCAAAGATGTGCTACTCATTAATGAAGATGATGCACTAGAGGTTGTTGTGTTAGAGAACAATGGTGCAATCGAGGTTGATGAAGATGTTTTAGTTCCCGGTACGGCAACGTAATACACTGTATCAATTGTGTCAACACCATCAGTTCCACTAATGGTGGAATAACTGGTAACAAAGGTAACTGTGGACTCGACATTATTTAAAGTAGTTATAAAGGTCTCTGAGTTATGAACAACTGGTATAGAAGTAGCTACATAATATATTGTTTCAACTGTTGTGGTATCATCTGAGCCTATAAATGTAGACATTTCTGTTGAGTAAGTCGTTGCTTCATCAATCAAACTTCCTATAACATTTGTGTATGTTGTGAATACCGTTGGATAAGGTGATGCAACAGAAATAATAACATACACAGTTTCAACACCATTCTGTCCTTCTTCTGTAGAGGTGTACTCAGAATATGTTGTCAAAGAAGAAACATCGGAGATAATGGTCGTTGCTCTTGTCTCATAAACTATTTGCTTTGAAGTGGCTACATAATAAATTGTTTCAATTGTCTCAGAAGAATCTGTTCCTGTAAATGTAGTGTAGAGAGTGTTATAAGTAGTCACATCAGCTCCACTTGAAATAAAGGAGGTTGAAGTTGTGTGCTTAGCACTAACTTCAGTCAATGAGGTAGTTGATGAAACAGCTTTCTTTGATAGTGGAACACTTACATAATAAACAGTGTCAACAGTTTCTTTTCCATCAGAGCCAACAAATGTGCTATATGCTGTTGAGTATGTAGACAACATTGTGCCATTTGTAGTATATCTGGTTTCAGTTTCGTGAATTGTAGACAACTCTGGAGTAGCAACATAGTAAACAGTGTCAACAGTTTCTTTTCCATCAGAGCCAACAAATGTGCTATATGCTGTTGAGTATGTAGACAACATTGTGCCATTTGTAGTATATCTGGTTTCAGTTTCGTGAATTGTAGACAACTCTGGAGTAGCAACATAGTAAACAGTGTCAACAGTTTCTTTTCCATCAGAGCCAACAAATGTGCTATATGCTGTTGAGTATGTAGACAACATTGTGCCATTTGTAGTATATCTGGTTTCAGTTTCGTGAATTGTAGACAACTCTGGAGTAGCAACATAGTAAACAGTGTCAACAGTTTCTTTTCCATCAGAGCCAACAAATGTGCTATATGCTGTTGAGTATGTAGACAACATTGTGCCATTTGTAGTATATCTGGTTTCAGTTTCGTGAATTGTAGACAACTCTGGAGTAGCAACATAGTAAACAGTGTCAACAGTTTCTTTTCCATCAGAGCCAACAAATGTGCTATATGCTGTTGAGTATGTAGACAACATTGTGCCATTTGTAGTATATCTGGTTTCAGTTTCGTGAATTGTAGACAACTCTGGAGTAGCAACATAGTAAACAGTGTCAACAGTTTCCTTGCCATCAGCTCCACTGAAAGTAGAGTAGCTGGTAGCATAAGTGGTTGTGTCTAGACCAGTCCAATAGCCAGTGCTGTATGAAGTTTCATGGGCTTCAGGAGTAGCAACATAGTAAATAGTAGAGATGACAGCGGAGTTATCCAGAACATAGCCAGTGGTGATTTCAGTACTGTAGGTACTGTCAACACTTCCTGACCAGAAGCTGAAGCTCGTGATTGTGACTCTTTCAATAGGAGTTTCAACGAAGTAGAAGGTATCAACGGTGGCCTTTGAGTCATTGCCACTGAATGTGGAATAACTGGTAGCGTAGGTTGAGGTTTCTAATCCGGTCCAAGACTTGACTCTGGTGATTTCTCCATGGCCTTCAGGGGTGTTCACGAAGTAAACTGTGTAGATTACTGGGGAAGCATCATTGTTCAAGGTCAAAGTTTCAATGGCAGTAGAGATGGTTGTAGTTTCTGTACCGTTGTAGAAGCTGTAGACTGTGGACAATGATCTGGAGACCGGAGTTTCAATGAAGTAGTAGGTGTCAACAGTTTCCTTACCGTCCAATCCTGCATAAGTAGTGTAGGAAGTTGAGTAAGTAGCAGCTGACAATCCTGTCCAGTAGGTGGTCAAGTATGAAGTGCCATGTAGTTCAGGAGTAGCAACAAAGTAGACTGTGGAGATAACAGGGCTTCCGGATATGGTAGCGGTGAACACACTGGAGGAGTATGTGACAGTGTTATTTCCGTCAACAAAGCTGTTGGTGACTGTTTCAACTTGTCTGGTGATTGGAGTTTCTACGAAGTAGAAGGTGTCGACAGTTTCCTTGCCATCAGCTCCACTGAAAGTAGAGTAGCTGGTAGCATAAGTGGTTGTGTCTAGACCAGTCCAATAGCCAGTGCTGTATGAAGTTTCATGGGCTTCAGGAGTAGCAACATAGTAAATAGTAGAGATGACAGCGGAGTTATCCAGAACATAGCCAGTGGTGATTTCAGTACTGTAGGTACTGTCAACACTTCCTGACCAGAAGCTGAAGCTCGTGATTGTGACTCTTTCAATAGGAGTTTCAACGAAGTAGAAGGTATCAACGGTGGCCTTTGAGTCATTGCCACTGAATGTGGAATAACTGGTAGCGTAGGTTGAGGTTTCTAATCCGGTCCAAGACTTGACTCTGGTGATTTCTCCATGGCCTTCAGGGGTGTTCACGAAGTAAACTGTGTAGATTACTGGGGAAGCATCATTGTTCAAGGTCAAAGTTTCAATGGCAGTAGAGATGGTTGTAGTTTCTGTACCGTTGTAGAAGCTGTAGACTGTGGACAATGATCTGGAGACCGGAGTTTCAATGAAGTAGTAGGTGTCAACAGTTTCCTTACCGTCCAATCCTGCATAAGTAGTGTAGGAAGTTGAGTAAGTAGCAGCTGACAATCCTGTCCAGTAGGTGGTCAAGTATGAAGTGCCATGTAGTTCAGGAGTAGCAACAAAGTAGACTGTGGAGATAACAGGGCTTCCGGATATGGTAGCGGTGAACACACTGGAGGAGTATGTGACAGTGTTATTTCCGTCAACAAAGCTGTTGGTGACTGTTTCAACTTGTCTGGTGATTGGAGTTTCTACGAAGTAGAAGGTGTCGACAGTTTCCTTGCCATCAGCTCCACTGAAAGTAGAGTAGCTGGTAGCATAAGTGGTTGTGTCTAGACCAGTCCAATAGCCAGTGCTGTATGAAGTTTCATGGGCTTCAGGAGTAGCAACATAGTAAATAGTAGAGATGACAGCGGAGTTATCCAGAACATAGCCAGTGGTGATTTCAGTACTGTAGGTACTGTCAACACTTCCTGACCAGAAGCTGAAGCTCGTGATTGTGACTCTTTCAATAGGAGTTTCAACGAAGTAGAAGGTATCAACGGTGGCCTTTGAGTCATTGCCACTGAATGTGGAATAACTGGTAGCGTAGGTTGAGGTTTCTAATCCGGTCCAAGACTTGACTCTGGTGATTTCTCCATGGCCTTCAGGGGTGTTCACGAAGTAAACTGTGTAGATTACTGGGGAAGCATCATTGTTCAAGGTCAAAGTTTCAATGGCAGTAGAGATGGTTGTAGTTTCTGTACCGTTGTAGAAGCTGTAGACTGTGGACAATGATCTGGAGACCGGAGTTTCAATGAAGTAGTAGGTGTCAACAGTTTCCTTACCGTCCAATCCTGCATAAGTAGTGTAGGAAGTTGAGTAAGTAGCAGCTGACAATCCTGTCCAGTAGGTGGTCAAGTATGAAGTGCCATGTAGTTCAGGAGTAGCAACAAAGTAGACTGTGGAGATAACAGGGCTTCCGGATATGGTAGCGGTGAACACACTGGAGGAGTATGTGACAGTGTTATTTCCGTCAACAAAGCTGTTGGTGACTGTTTCAACTTGTCTGGTGATTGGAGTTTCTACGAAGTAGAAGGTGTCGACAGTTTCCTTGCCATCAGCTCCACTGAAAGTAGAGTAGCTGGTAGCATAAGTGGTTGTGTCTAGACCAGTCCAATAGCCAGTGCTGTATGAAGTTTCATGGGCTTCAGGAGTAGCAACATAGTAAATAGTAGAGATGACAGCGGAGTTATCCAGAACATAGCCAGTGGTGATTTCAGTACTGTAGGTACTGTCAACACTTCCTGACCAGAAGCTGAAGCTCGTGATTGTGACTCTTTCAATAGGAGTTTCAACGAAGTAGAAGGTATCAACGGTGGCCTTTGAGTCATTGCCACTGAATGTGGAATAACTGGTAGCGTAGGTTGAGGTTTCTAATCCGGTCCAAGACTTGACTCTGGTGATTTCTCCATGGCCTTCAGGGGTGTTCACGAAGTAAACTGTGTAGATTACTGGGGAAGCATCATTGTTCAAGGTCAAAGTTTCAATGGCAGTAGAGATGGTTGTAGTTTCTGTACCGTTGTAGAAGCTGTAGACTGTGGACAATGATCTGGAGACCGGAGTTTCAATGAAGTAGTAGGTGTCAACAGTTTCCTTACCGTCCAATCCTGCATAAGTAGTGTAGGAAGTTGAGTAAGTAGCAGCTGACAATCCTGTCCAGTAGGTGGTCAAGTATGAAGTGCCATGTAGTTCAGGAGTAGCAACAAAGTAGACTGTGGAGATAACAGGGCTTCCGGATATGGTAGCGGTGAACACACTGGAGGAGTATGTGACAGTGTTATTTCCGTCAACAAAGCTGTTGGTGACTGTTTCAACTTGTCTGGTGATTGGAGTTTCTACGAAGTAGAAGGTGTCGACAGTTTCCTTGCCATCAGCTCCACTGAAAGTAGAGTAGCTGGTAGCATAAGTGGTTGTGTCTAGACCAGTCCAATAGCCAGTGCTGTATGAAGTTTCATGGGCTTCAGGAGTAGCAACATAGTAAATAGTAGAGATGACAGCGGAGTTATCCAGAACATAGCCAGTGGTGATTTCAGTACTGTAGGTACTGTCAACACTTCCTGACCAGAAGCTGAAGCTCGTGATTGTGACTCTTTCAATAGGAGTTTCAACGAAGTAGAAGGTATCAACGGTGGCCTTTGAGTCATTGCCACTGAATGTGGAATAACTGGTAGCGTAGGTTGAGGTTTCTAATCCGGTCCAAGACTTGACTCTGGTGATTTCTCCATGGCCTTCAGGGGTGTTCACGAAGTAAACTGTGTAGATTACTGGGGAAGCATCATTGTTCAAGGTCAAAGTTTCAATGGCAGTAGAGATGGTTGTAGTTTCTGTACCGTTGTAGAAGCTGTAGACTGTGGACAATGATCTGGAGACCGGAGTTTCAATGAAGTAGTAGGTGTCAACAGTTTCCTTACCGTCCAATCCTGCATAAGTAGTGTAGGAAGTTGAGTAAGTAGCAGCTGACAATCCTGTCCAGTAGGTGGTCAAGTATGAAGTGCCATGTAGTTCAGGAGTAGCAACAAAGTAGACTGTGGAGATAACAGGGCTTCCGGATATGGTAGCGGTGAACACACTGGAGGAGTATGTGACAGTGTTATTTCCGTCAACAAAGCTGTTGGTGACTGTTTCAACTTGTCTGGTGATTGGAGTTTCTACGAAGTAGAAGGTGTCGACAGTTTCCTTGCCATCAGCTCCACTGAAAGTAGAGTAGCTGGTAGCATAAGTGGTTGTGTCTAGACCAGTCCAATAGCCAGTGCTGTATGAAGTTTCATGGGCTTCAGGAGTAGCAACATAGTAAATAGTAGAGATGACAGCGGAGTTATCCAGAACATAGCCAGTGGTGATTTCAGTACTGTAGGTACTGTCAACACTTCCTGACCAGAAGCTGAAGCTCGTGATTGTGACTCTTTCAATAGGAGTTTCAACGAAGTAGAAGGTATCAACGGTGGCCTTTGAGTCATTGCCACTGAATGTGGAATAACTGGTAGCGTAGGTTGAGGTTTCTAATCCGGTCCAAGACTTGACTCTGGTGATTTCTCCATGGCCTTCAGGGGTGTTCACGAAGTAAACTGTGTAGATTACTGGGGAAGCATCATTGTTCAAGGTCAAAGTTTCAATGGCAGTAGAGATGGTTGTAGTTTCTGTACCGTTGTAGAAGCTGTAGACTGTGGACAATGATCTGGAGACCGGAGTTTCAATGAAGTAGTAGGTGTCAACAGTTTCCTTACCGTCCAATCCTGCATAAGTAGTGTAGGAAGTTGAGTAAGTAGCAGCTGACAATCCTGTCCAGTAGGTGGTCAAGTATGAAGTGCCATGTAGTTCAGGAGTAGCAACAAAGTAGACTGTGGAGATAACAGGGCTTCCGGATATGGTAGCGGTGAACACACTGGAGGAGTATGTGACAGTGTTATTTCCGTCAACAAAGCTGTTGGTGACTGTTTCAACTTGTCTGGTGATTGGAGTTTCTACGAAGTAGAAGGTGTCGACAGTTTCCTTGCCATCAGCTCCACTGAAAGTAGAGTAGCTGGTAGCATAAGTGGTTGTGTCTAGACCAGTCCAATAGCCAGTGCTGTATGAAGTTTCATGGGCTTCAGGAGTAGCAACATAGTAAATAGTAGAGATGACAGCGGAGTTATCCAGAACATAGCCAGTGGTGATTTCAGTACTGTAGGTACTGTCAACACTTCCTGACCAGAAGCTGAAGCTCGTGATTGTGACTCTTTCAATAGGAGTTTCAACGAAGTAGAAGGTATCAACGGTGGCCTTTGAGTCATTGCCACTGAATGTGGAATAACTGGTAGCGTAGGTTGAGGTTTCTAATCCGGTCCAAGACTTGACTCTGGTGATTTCTCCATGGCCTTCAGGGGTGTTCACGAAGTAAACTGTGTAGATTACTGGGGAAGCATCATTGTTCAAGGTCAAAGTTTCAATGGCAGTAGAGATGGTTGTAGTTTCTGTACCGTTGTAGAAGCTGTAGACTGTGGACAATGATCTGGAGACCGGAGTTTCAATGAAGTAGTAGGTGTCAACAGTTTCCTTACCGTCCAATCCTGCATAAGTAGTGTAGGAAGTTGAGTAAGTAGCAGCTGACAATCCTGTCCAGTAGGTGGTCAAGTATGAAGTGCCATGTAGTTCAGGAGTAGCAACAAAGTAGACTGTGGAGATAACAGGGCTTCCGGATATGGTAGCGGTGAACACACTGGAGGAGTATGTGACAGTGTTATTTCCGTCAACAAAGCTGTTGGTGACTGTTTCAACTTGTCTGGTGATTGGAGTTTCTACGAAGTAGAAGGTGTCGACAGTTTCCTTGCCATCAGCTCCACTGAAAGTAGAGTAGCTGGTAGCATAAGTGGTTGTGTCTAGACCAGTCCAATAGCCAGTGCTGTATGAAGTTTCATGGGCTTCAGGAGTAGCAACATAGTAAATAGTAGAGATGACAGCGGAGTTATCCAGAACATAGCCAGTGGTGATTTCAGTACTGTAGGTACTGTCAACACTTCCTGACCAGAAGCTGAAGCTCGTGATTGTGACTCTTTCAATAGGAGTTTCAACGAAGTAGAAGGTATCAACGGTGGCCTTTGAGTCATTGCCACTGAATGTGGAATAACTGGTAGCGTAGGTTGAGGTTTCTAATCCGGTCCAAGACTTGACTCTGGTGATTTCTCCATGGCCTTCAGGGGTGTTCACGAAGTAAACTGTGTAGATTACTGGGGAAGCATCATTGTTCAAGGTCAAAGTTTCAATGGCAGTAGAGATGGTTGTAGTTTCTGTACCGTTGTAGAAGCTGTAGACTGTGGACAATGATCTGGAGACCGGAGTTTCAATGAAGTAGTAGGTGTCAACAGTTTCCTTACCGTCCAATCCTGCATAAGTAGTGTAGGAAGTTGAGTAAGTAGCAGCTGACAATCCTGTCCAGTAGGTGGTCAAGTATGAAGTGCCATGTAGTTCAGGAGTAGCAACAAAGTAGACTGTGGAGATAACAGGGCTTCCGGATATGGTAGCGGTGAACACACTGGAGGAGTATGTGACAGTGTTATTTCCGTCAACAAAGCTGTTGGTGACTGTTTCAACTTGTCTGGTGATTGGAGTTTCTACGAAGTAGAAGGTGTCGACAGTTTCCTTGCCATCAGCTCCACTGAAAGTAGAGTAGCTGGTAGCATAAGTGGTTGTGTCTAGACCAGTCCAATAGCCAGTGCTGTATGAAGTTTCATGGGCTTCAGGAGTAGCAACATAGTAAATAGTAGAGATGACAGCGGAGTTATCCAGAACATAGCCAGTGGTGATTTCAGTACTGTAGGTACTGTCAACACTTCCTGACCAGAAGCTGAAGCTCGTGATTGTGACTCTTTCAATAGGAGTTTCAACGAAGTAGAAGGTATCAACGGTGGCCTTTGAGTCATTGCCACTGAATGTGGAATAACTGGTAGCGTAGGTTGAGGTTTCTAATCCGGTCCAAGACTTGACTCTGGTGATTTCTCCATGGCCTTCAGGGGTGTTCACGAAGTAAACTGTGTAGATTACTGGGGAAGCATCATTGTTCAAGGTCAAAGTTTCAATGGCAGTAGAGATGGTTGTAGTTTCTGTACCGTTGTAGAAGCTGTAGACTGTGGACAATGATCTGGAGACCGGAGTTTCAATGAAGTAGTAGGTGTCAACAGTTTCCTTACCGTCCAATCCTGCATAAGTAGTGTAGGAAGTTGAGTAAGTAGCAGCTGACAATCCTGTCCAGTAGGTGGTCAAGTATGAAGTGCCATGTAGTTCAGGAGTAGCAACAAAGTAGACTGTGGAGATAACAGGGCTTCCGGATATGGTAGCGGTGAACACACTGGAGGAGTATGTGACAGTGTTATTTCCGTCAACAAAGCTGTTGGTGACTGTTTCAACTTGTCTGGTGATTGGAGTTTCTACGAAGTAGAAGGTGTCGACAGTTTCCTTGCCATCAGCTCCACTGAAAGTAGAGTAGCTGGTAGCATAAGTGGTTGTGTCTAGACCAGTCCAATAGCCAGTGCTGTATGAAGTTTCATGGGCTTCAGGAGTAGCAACATAGTAAATAGTAGAGATGACAGCGGAGTTATCCAGAACATAGCCAGTGGTGATTTCAGTACTGTAGGTACTGTCAACACTTCCTGACCAGAAGCTGAAGCTCGTGATTGTGACTCTTTCAATAGGAGTTTCAACGAAGTAGAAGGTATCAACGGTGGCCTTTGAGTCATTGCCACTGAATGTGGAATAACTGGTAGCGTAGGTTGAGGTTTCTAATCCGGTCCAAGACTTGACTCTGGTGATTTCTCCATGGCCTTCAGGGGTGTTCACGAAGTAAACTGTGTAGATTACTGGGGAAGCATCATTGTTCAAGGTCAAAGTTTCAATGGCAGTAGAGATGGTTGTAGTTTCTGTACCGTTGTAGAAGCTGTAGACTGTGGACAATGATCTGGAGACCGGAGTTTCAATGAAGTAGTAGGTGTCAACAGTTTCCTTACCGTCCAATCCTGCATAAGTAGTGTAGGAAGTTGAGTAAGTAGCAGCTGACAATCCTGTCCAGTAGGTGGTCAAGTATGAAGTGCCATGTAGTTCAGGAGTAGCAACAAAGTAGACTGTGGAGATAACAGGGCTTCCGGATATGGTAGCGGTGAACACACTGGAGGAGTATGTGACAGTGTTATTTCCGTCAACAAAGCTGTTGGTGACTGTTTCAACTTGTCTGGTGATTGGAGTTTCTACGAAGTAGAAGGTGTCGACAGTTTCCTTGCCATCAGCTCCACTGAAAGTAGAGTAGCTGGTAGCATAAGTGGTTGTGTCTAGACCAGTCCAATAGCCAGTGCTGTATGAAGTTTCATGGGCTTCAGGAGTAGCAACATAGTAAATAGTAGAGATGACAGCGGAGTTATCCAGAACATAGCCAGTGGTGATTTCAGTACTGTAGGTACTGTCAACACTTCCTGACCAGAAGCTGAAGCTCGTGATTGTGACTCTTTCAATAGGAGTTTCAACGAAGTAGAAGGTATCAACGGTGGCCTTTGAGTCATTGCCACTGAATGTGGAATAACTGGTAGCGTAGGTTGAGGTTTCTAATCCGGTCCAAGACTTGACTCTGGTGATTTCTCCATGGCCTTCAGGGGTGTTCACGAAGTAAACTGTGTAGATTACTGGGGAAGCATCATTGTTCAAGGTCAAAGTTTCAATGGCAGTAGAGATGGTTGTAGTTTCTGTACCGTTGTAGAAGCTGTAGACTGTGGACAATGATCTGGAGACCGGAGTTTCAATGAAGTAGTAGGTGTCAACAGTTTCCTTACCGTCCAATCCTGCATAAGTAGTGTAGGAAGTTGAGTAAGTAGCAGCTGACAATCCTGTCCAGTAGGTGGTCAAGTATGAAGTGCCATGTAGTTCAGGAGTAGCAACAAAGTAGACTGTGGAGATAACAGGGCTTCCGGATATGGTAGCGGTGAACACACTGGAGGAGTATGTGACAGTGTTATTTCCGTCAACAAAGCTGTTGGTGACTGTTTCAACTTGTCTGGTGATTGGAGTTTCTACGAAGTAGAAGGTGTCGACAGTTTCCTTGCCATCAGCTCCACTGAAAGTAGAGTAGCTGGTAGCATAAGTGGTTGTGTCTAGACCAGTCCAATAGCCAGTGCTGTATGAAGTTTCATGGGCTTCAGGAGTAGCAACATAGTAAATAGTAGAGATGACAGCGGAGTTATCCAGAACATAGCCAGTGGTGATTTCAGTACTGTAGGTACTGTCAACACTTCCTGACCAGAAGCTGAAGCTCGTGATTGTGACTCTTTCAATAGGAGTTTCAACGAAGTAGAAGGTATCAACGGTGGCCTTTGAGTCATTGCCACTGAATGTGGAATAACTGGTAGCGTAGGTTGAGGTTTCTAATCCGGTCCAAGACTTGACTCTGGTGATTTCTCCATGGCCTTCAGGGGTGTTCACGAAGTAAACTGTGTAGATTACTGGGGAAGCATCATTGTTCAAGGTCAAAGTTTCAATGGCAGTAGAGATGGTTGTAGTTTCTGTACCGTTGTAGAAGCTGTAGACTGTGGACAATGATCTGGAGACCGGAGTTTCAATGAAGTAGTAGGTGTCAACAGTTTCCTTACCGTCCAATCCTGCATAAGTAGTGTAGGAAGTTGAGTAAGTAGCAGCTGACAATCCTGTCCAGTAGGTGGTCAAGTATGAAGTGCCATGTAGTTCAGGAGTAGCAACAAAGTAGACTGTGGAGATAACAGGGCTTCCGGATATGGTAGCGGTGAACACACTGGAGGAGTATGTGACAGTGTTATTTCCGTCAACAAAGCTGTTGGTGACTGTTTCAACTTGTCTGGTGATTGGAGTTTCTACGAAGTAGAAGGTGTCGACAGTTTCCTTGCCATCAGCTCCACTGAAAGTAGAGTAGCTGGTAGCATAAGTGGTTGTGTCTAGACCAGTCCAATAGCCAGTGCTGTATGAAGTTTCATGGGCTTCAGGAGTAGCAACATAGTAAATAGTAGAGATGACAGCGGAGTTATCCAGAACATAGCCAGTGGTGATTTCAGTACTGTAGGTACTGTCAACACTTCCTGACCAGAAGCTGAAGCTCGTGATTGTGACTCTTTCAATAGGAGTTTCAACGAAGTAGAAGGTATCAACGGTGGCCTTTGAGTCATTGCCACTGAATGTGGAATAACTGGTAGCGTAGGTTGAGGTTTCTAATCCGGTCCAAGACTTGACTCTGGTGATTTCTCCATGGCCTTCAGGGGTGTTCACGAAGTAAACTGTGTAGATTACTGGGGAAGCATCATTGTTCAAGGTCAAAGTTTCAATGGCAGTAGAGATGGTTGTAGTTTCTGTACCGTTGTAGAAGCTGTAGACTGTGGACAATGATCTGGAGACCGGAGTTTCAATGAAGTAGTAGGTGTCAACAGTTTCCTTACCGTCCAATCCTGCATAAGTAGTGTAGGAAGTTGAGTAAGTAGCAGCTGACAATCCTGTCCAGTAGGTGGTCAAGTATGAAGTGCCATGTAGTTCAGGAGTAGCAACAAAGTAGACTGTGGAGATAACAGGGCTTCCGGATATGGTAGCGGTGAACACACTGGAGGAGTATGTGACAGTGTTATTTCCGTCAACAAAGCTGTTGGTGACTGTTTCAACTTGTCTGGTGATTGGAGTTTCTACGAAGTAGAAGGTGTCGACAGTTTCCTTGCCATCAGCTCCACTGAAAGTAGAGTAGCTGGTAGCATAAGTGGTTGTGTCTAGACCAGTCCAATAGCCAGTGCTGTATGAAGTTTCATGGGCTTCAGGAGTAGCAACATAGTAAATAGTAGAGATGACAGCGGAGTTATCCAGAACATAGCCAGTGGTGATTTCAGTACTGTAGGTACTGTCAACACTTCCTGACCAGAAGCTGAAGCTCGTGATTGTGACTCTTTCAATAGGAGTTTCAACGAAGTAGAAGGTATCAACGGTGGCCTTTGAGTCATTGCCACTGAATGTGGAATAACTGGTAGCGTAGGTTGAGGTTTCTAATCCGGTCCAAGACTTGACTCTGGTGATTTCTCCATGGCCTTCAGGGGTGTTCACGAAGTAAACTGTGTAGATTACTGGGGAAGCATCATTGTTCAAGGTCAAAGTTTCAATGGCAGTAGAGATGGTTGTAGTTTCTGTACCGTTGTAGAAGCTGTAGACTGTGGACAATGATCTGGAGACCGGAGTTTCAATGAAGTAGTAGGTGTCAACAGTTTCCTTACCGTCCAATCCTGCATAAGTAGTGTAGGAAGTTGAGTAAGTAGCAGCTGACAATCCTGTCCAGTAGGTGGTCAAGTATGAAGTGCCATGTAGTTCAGGAGTAGCAACAAAGTAGACTGTGGAGATAACAGGGCTTCCGGATATGGTAGCGGTGAACACACTGGAGGAGTATGTGACAGTGTTATTTCCGTCAACAAAGCTGTTGGTGACTGTTTCAACTTGTCTGGTGATTGGAGTTTCTACGAAGTAGAAGGTGTCGACAGTTTCCTTGCCATCAGCTCCACTGAAAGTAGAGTAGCTGGTAGCATAAGTGGTTGTGTCTAGACCAGTCCAATAGCCAGTGCTGTATGAAGTTTCATGGGCTTCAGGAGTAGCAACATAGTAAATAGTAGAGATGACAGCGGAGTTATCCAGAACATAGCCAGTGGTGATTTCAGTACTGTAGGTACTGTCAACACTTCCTGACCAGAAGCTGAAGCTCGTGATTGTGACTCTTTCAATAGGAGTTTCAACGAAGTAGAAGGTATCAACGGTGGCCTTTGAGTCATTGCCACTGAATGTGGAATAACTGGTAGCGTAGGTTGAGGTTTCTAATCCGGTCCAAGACTTGACTCTGGTGATTTCTCCATGGCCTTCAGGGGTGTTCACGAAGTAAACTGTGTAGATTACTGGGGAAGCATCATTGTTCAAGGTCAAAGTTTCAATGGCAGTAGAGATGGTTGTAGTTTCTGTACCGTTGTAGAAGCTGTAGACTGTGGACAATGATCTGGAGACCGGAGTTTCAATGAAGTAGTAGGTGTCAACAGTTTCCTTACCGTCCAATCCTGCATAAGTAGTGTAGGAAGTTGAGTAAGTAGCAGCTGACAATCCTGTCCAGTAGGTGGTCAAGTATGAAGTGCCATGTAGTTCAGGAGTAGCAACAAAGTAGACTGTGGAGATAACAGGGCTTCCGGATATGGTAGCGGTGAACACACTGGAGGAGTATGTGACAGTGTTATTTCCGTCAACAAAGCTGTTGGTGACTGTTTCAACTTGTCTGGTGATTGGAGTTTCTACGAAGTAGAAGGTGTCGACAGTTTCCTTGCCATCAGCTCCACTGAAAGTAGAGTAGCTGGTAGCATAAGTGGTTGTGTCTAGACCAGTCCAATAGCCAGTGCTGTATGAAGTTTCATGGGCTTCAGGAGTAGCAACATAGTAAATAGTAGAGATGACAGCGGAGTTATCCAGAACATAGCCAGTGGTGATTTCAGTACTGTAGGTACTGTCAACACTTCCTGACCAGAAGCTGAAGCTCGTGATTGTGACTCTTTCAATAGGAGTTTCAACGAAGTAGAAGGTATCAACGGTGGCCTTTGAGTCATTGCCACTGAATGTGGAATAACTGGTAGCGTAGGTTGAGGTTTCTAATCCGGTCCAAGACTTGACTCTGGTGATTTCTCCATGGCCTTCAGGGGTGTTCACGAAGTAAACTGTGTAGATTACTGGGGAAGCATCATTGTTCAAGGTCAAAGTTTCAATGGCAGTAGAGATGGTTGTAGTTTCTGTACCGTTGTAGAAGCTGTAGACTGTGGACAATGATCTGGAGACCGGAGTTTCAATGAAGTAGTAGGTGTCAACAGTTTCCTTACCGTCCAATCCTGCATAAGTAGTGTAGGAAGTTGAGTAAGTAGCAGCTGACAATCCTGTCCAGTAGGTGGTCAAGTATGAAGTGCCATGTAGTTCAGGAGTAGCAACAAAGTAGACTGTGGAGATAACAGGGCTTCCGGATATGGTAGCGGTGAACACACTGGAGGAGTATGTGACAGTGTTATTTCCGTCAACAAAGCTGTTGGTGACTGTTTCAACTTGTCTGGTGATTGGAGTTTCTACGAAGTAGAAGGTGTCGACAGTTTCCTTGCCATCAGCTCCACTGAAAGTAGAGTAGCTGGTAGCATAAGTGGTTGTGTCTAGACCAGTCCAATAGCCAGTGCTGTATGAAGTTTCATGGGCTTCAGGAGTAGCAACATAGTAAATAGTAGAGATGACAGCGGAGTTATCCAGAACATAGCCAGTGGTGATTTCAGTACTGTAGGTACTGTCAACACTTCCTGACCAGAAGCTGAAGCTCGTGATTGTGACTCTTTCAATAGGAGTTTCAACGAAGTAGAAGGTATCAACGGTGGCCTTTGAGTCATTGCCACTGAATGTGGAATAACTGGTAGCGTAGGTTGAGGTTTCTAATCCGGTCCAAGACTTGACTCTGGTGATTTCTCCATGGCCTTCAGGGGTGTTCACGAAGTAAACTGTGTAGATTACTGGGGAAGCATCATTGTTCAAGGTCAAAGTTTCAATGGCAGTAGAGATGGTTGTAGTTTCTGTACCGTTGTAGAAGCTGTAGACTGTGGACAATGATCTGGAGACCGGAGTTTCAATGAAGTAGTAGGTGTCAACAGTTTCCTTACCGTCCAATCCTGCATAAGTAGTGTAGGAAGTTGAGTAAGTAGCAGCTGACAATCCTGTCCAGTAGGTGGTCAAGTATGAAGTGCCATGTAGTTCAGGAGTAGCAACAAAGTAGACTGTGGAGATAACAGGGCTTCCGGATATGGTAGCGGTGAACACACTGGAGGAGTATGTGACAGTGTTATTTCCGTCAACAAAGCTGTTGGTGACTGTTTCAACTTGTCTGGTGATTGGAGTTTCTACGAAGTAGAAGGTGTCGACAGTTTCCTTGCCATCAGCTCCACTGAAAGTAGAGTAGCTGGTAGCATAAGTGGTTGTGTCTAGACCAGTCCAATAGCCAGTGCTGTATGAAGTTTCATGGGCTTCAGGAGTAGCAACATAGTAAATAGTAGAGATGACAGCGGAGTTATCCAGAACATAGCCAGTGGTGATTTCAGTACTGTAGGTACTGTCAACACTTCCTGACCAGAAGCTGAAGCTCGTGATTGTGACTCTTTCAATAGGAGTTTCAACGAAGTAGAAGGTATCAACGGTGGCCTTTGAGTCATTGCCACTGAATGTGGAATAACTGGTAGCGTAGGTTGAGGTTTCTAATCCGGTCCAAGACTTGACTCTGGTGATTTCTCCATGGCCTTCAGGGGTGTTCACGAAGTAAACTGTGTAGATTACTGGGGAAGCATCATTGTTCAAGGTCAAAGTTTCAATGGCAGTAGAGATGGTTGTAGTTTCTGTACCGTTGTAGAAGCTGTAGACTGTGGACAATGATCTGGAGACCGGAGTTTCAATGAAGTAGTAGGTGTCAACAGTTTCCTTACCGTCCAATCCTGCATAAGTAGTGTAGGAAGTTGAGTAAGTAGCAGCTGACAATCCTGTCCAGTAGGTGGTCAAGTATGAAGTGCCATGTAGTTCAGGAGTAGCAACAAAGTAGACTGTGGAGATAACAGGGCTTCCGGATATGGTAGCGGTGAACACACTGGAGGAGTATGTGACAGTGTTATTTCCGTCAACAAAGCTGTTGGTGACTGTTTCAACTTGTCTGGTGATTGGAGTTTCTACGAAGTAGAAGGTGTCGACAGTTTCCTTGCCATCAGCTCCACTGAAAGTAGAGTAGCTGGTAGCATAAGTGGTTGTGTCTAGACCAGTCCAATAGCCAGTGCTGTATGAAGTTTCATGGGCTTCAGGAGTAGCAACATAGTAAATAGTAGAGATGACAGCGGAGTTATCCAGAACATAGCCAGTGGTGATTTCAGTACTGTAGGTACTGTCAACACTTCCTGACCAGAAGCTGAAGCTCGTGATTGTGACTCTTTCAATAGGAGTTTCAACGAAGTAGAAGGTATCAACGGTGGCCTTTGAGTCATTGCCACTGAATGTGGAATAACTGGTAGCGTAGGTTGAGGTTTCTAATCCGGTCCAAGACTTGACTCTGGTGATTTCTCCATGGCCTTCAGGGGTGTTCACGAAGTAAACTGTGTAGATTACTGGGGAAGCATCATTGTTCAAGGTCAAAGTTTCAATGGCAGTAGAGATGGTTGTAGTTTCTGTACCGTTGTAGAAGCTGTAGACTGTGGACAATGATCTGGAGACCGGAGTTTCAATGAAGTAGTAGGTGTCAACAGTTTCCTTACCGTCCAATCCTGCATAAGTAGTGTAGGAAGTTGAGTAAGTAGCAGCTGACAATCCTGTCCAGTAGGTGGTCAAGTATGAAGTGCCATGTAGTTCAGGAGTAGCAACAAAGTAGACTGTGGAGATAACAGGGCTTCCGGATATGGTAGCGGTGAACACACTGGAGGAGTATGTGACAGTGTTATTTCCGTCAACAAAGCTGTTGGTGACTGTTTCAACTTGTCTGGTGATTGGAGTTTCTACGAAGTAGAAGGTGTCGACAGTTTCCTTGCCATCAGCTCCACTGAAAGTAGAGTAGCTGGTAGCATAAGTGGTTGTGTCTAGACCAGTCCAATAGCCAGTGCTGTATGAAGTTTCATGGGCTTCAGGAGTAGCAACATAGTAAATAGTAGAGATGACAGCGGAGTTATCCAGAACATAGCCAGTGGTGATTTCAGTACTGTAGGTACTGTCAACACTTCCTGACCAGAAGCTGAAGCTCGTGATTGTGACTCTTTCAATAGGAGTTTCAACGAAGTAGAAGGTATCAACGGTGGCCTTTGAGTCATTGCCACTGAATGTGGAATAACTGGTAGCGTAGGTTGAGGTTTCTAATCCGGTCCAAGACTTGACTCTGGTGATTTCTCCATGGCCTTCAGGGGTGTTCACGAAGTAAACTGTGTAGATTACTGGGGAAGCATCATTGTTCAAGGTCAAAGTTTCAATGGCAGTAGAGATGGTTGTAGTTTCTGTACCGTTGTAGAAGCTGTAGACTGTGGACAATGATCTGGAGACCGGAGTTTCAATGAAGTAGTAGGTGTCAACAGTTTCCTTACCGTCCAATCCTGCATAAGTAGTGTAGGAAGTTGAGTAAGTAGCAGCTGACAATCCTGTCCAGTAGGTGGTCAAGTATGAAGTGCCATGTAGTTCAGGAGTAGCAACAAAGTAGACTGTGGAGATAACAGGGCTTCCGGATATGGTAGCGGTGAACACACTGGAGGAGTATGTGACAGTGTTATTTCCGTCAACAAAGCTGTTGGTGACTGTTTCAACTTGTCTGGTGATTGGAGTTTCTACGAAGTAGAAGGTGTCGACAGTTTCCTTGCCATCAGCTCCACTGAAAGTAGAGTAGCTGGTAGCATAAGTGGTTGTGTCTAGACCAGTCCAATAGCCAGTGCTGTATGAAGTTTCATGGGCTTCAGGAGTAGCAACATAGTAAATAGTAGAGATGACAGCGGAGTTATCCAGAACATAGCCAGTGGTGATTTCAGTACTGTAGGTACTGTCAACACTTCCTGACCAGAAGCTGAAGCTCGTGATTGTGACTCTTTCAATAGGAGTTTCAACGAAGTAGAAGGTATCAACGGTGGCCTTTGAGTCATTGCCACTGAATGTGGAATAACTGGTAGCGTAGGTTGAGGTTTCTAATCCGGTCCAAGACTTGACTCTGGTGATTTCTCCATGGCCTTCAGGGGTGTTCACGAAGTAAACTGTGTAGATTACTGGGGAAGCATCATTGTTCAAGGTCAAAGTTTCAATGGCAGTAGAGATGGTTGTAGTTTCTGTACCGTTGTAGAAGCTGTAGACTGTGGACAATGATCTGGAGACCGGAGTTTCAATGAAGTAGTAGGTGTCAACAGTTTCCTTACCGTCCAATCCTGCATAAGTAGTGTAGGAAGTTGAGTAAGTAGCAGCTGACAATCCTGTCCAGTAGGTGGTCAAGTATGAAGTGCCATGTAGTTCAGGAGTAGCAACAAAGTAGACTGTGGAGATAACAGGGCTTCCGGATATGGTAGCGGTGAACACACTGGAGGAGTATGTGACAGTGTTATTTCCGTCAACAAAGCTGTTGGTGACTGTTTCAACTTGTCTGGTGATTGGAGTTTCTACGAAGTAGAAGGTGTCGACAGTTTCCTTGCCATCAGCTCCACTGAAAGTAGAGTAGCTGGTAGCATAAGTGGTTGTGTCTAGACCAGTCCAATAGCCAGTGCTGTATGAAGTTTCATGGGCTTCAGGAGTAGCAACATAGTAAATAGTAGAGATGACAGCGGAGTTATCCAGAACATAGCCAGTGGTGATTTCAGTACTGTAGGTACTGTCAACACTTCCTGACCAGAAGCTGAAGCTCGTGATTGTGACTCTTTCAATAGGAGTTTCAACGAAGTAGAAGGTATCAACGGTGGCCTTTGAGTCATTGCCACTGAATGTGGAATAACTGGTAGCGTAGGTTGAGGTTTCTAATCCGGTCCAAGACTTGACTCTGGTGATTTCTCCATGGCCTTCAGGGGTGTTCACGAAGTAAACTGTGTAGATTACTGGGGAAGCATCATTGTTCAAGGTCAAAGTTTCAATGGCAGTAGAGATGGTTGTAGTTTCTGTACCGTTGTAGAAGCTGTAGACTGTGGACAATGATCTGGAGACCGGAGTTTCAATGAAGTAGTAGGTGTCAACAGTTTCCTTACCGTCCAATCCTGCATAAGTAGTGTAGGAAGTTGAGTAAGTAGCAGCTGACAATCCTGTCCAGTAGGTGGTCAAGTATGAAGTGCCATGTAGTTCAGGAGTAGCAACAAAGTAGACTGTGGAGATAACAGGGCTTCCGGATATGGTAGCGGTGAACACACTGGAGGAGTATGTGACAGTGTTATTTCCGTCAACAAAGCTGTTGGTGACTGTTTCAACTTGTCTGGTGATTGGAGTTTCTACGAAGTAGAAGGTGTCGACAGTTTCCTTGCCATCAGCTCCACTGAAAGTAGAGTAGCTGGTAGCATAAGTGGTTGTGTCTAGACCAGTCCAATAGCCAGTGCTGTATGAAGTTTCATGGGCTTCAGGAGTAGCAACATAGTAAATAGTAGAGATGACAGCGGAGTTATCCAGAACATAGCCAGTGGTGATTTCAGTACTGTAGGTACTGTCAACACTTCCTGACCAGAAGCTGAAGCTCGTGATTGTGACTCTTTCAATAGGAGTTTCAACGAAGTAGAAGGTATCAACGGTGGCCTTTGAGTCATTGCCACTGAATGTGGAATAACTGGTAGCGTAGGTTGAGGTTTCTAATCCGGTCCAAGACTTGACTCTGGTGATTTCTCCATGGCCTTCAGGGGTGTTCACGAAGTAAACTGTGTAGATTACTGGGGAAGCATCATTGTTCAAGGTCAAAGTTTCAATGGCAGTAGAGATGGTTGTAGTTTCTGTACCGTTGTAGAAGCTGTAGACTGTGGACAATGATCTGGAGACCGGAGTTTCAATGAAGTAGTAGGTGTCAACAGTTTCCTTACCGTCCAATCCTGCATAAGTAGTGTAGGAAGTTGAGTAAGTAGCAGCTGACAATCCTGTCCAGTAGGTGGTCAAGTATGAAGTGCCATGTAGTTCAGGAGTAGCAACAAAGTAGACTGTGGAGATAACAGGGCTTCCGGATATGGTAGCGGTGAACACACTGGAGGAGTATGTGACAGTGTTATTTCCGTCAACAAAGCTGTTGGTGACTGTTTCAACTTGTCTGGTGATTGGAGTTTCTACGAAGTAGAAGGTGTCGACAGTTTCCTTGCCATCAGCTCCACTGAAAGTAGAGTAGCTGGTAGCATAAGTGGTTGTGTCTAGACCAGTCCAATAGCCAGTGCTGTATGAAGTTTCATGGGCTTCAGGAGTAGCAACATAGTAAATAGTAGAGATGACAGCGGAGTTATCCAGAACATAGCCAGTGGTGATTTCAGTACTGTAGGTACTGTCAACACTTCCTGACCAGAAGCTGAAGCTCGTGATTGTGACTCTTTCAATAGGAGTTTCAACGAAGTAGAAGGTATCAACGGTGGCCTTTGAGTCATTGCCACTGAATGTGGAATAACTGGTAGCGTAGGTTGAGGTTTCTAATCCGGTCCAAGACTTGACTCTGGTGATTTCTCCATGGCCTTCAGGGGTGTTCACGAAGTAAACTGTGTAGATTACTGGGGAAGCATCATTGTTCAAGGTCAAAGTTTCAATGGCAGTAGAGATGGTTGTAGTTTCTGTACCGTTGTAGAAGCTGTAGACTGTGGACAATGATCTGGAGACCGGAGTTTCAATGAAGTAGTAGGTGTCAACAGTTTCCTTACCGTCCAATCCTGCATAAGTAGTGTAGGAAGTTGAGTAAGTAGCAGCTGACAATCCTGTCCAGTAGGTGGTCAAGTATGAAGTGCCATGTAGTTCAGGAGTAGCAACAAAGTAGACTGTGGAGATAACAGGGCTTCCGGATATGGTAGCGGTGAACACACTGGAGGAGTATGTGACAGTGTTATTTCCGTCAACAAAGCTGTTGGTGACTGTTTCAACTTGTCTGGTGATTGGAGTTTCTACGAAGTAGAAGGTGTCGACAGTTTCCTTGCCATCAGCTCCACTGAAAGTAGAGTAGCTGGTAGCATAAGTGGTTGTGTCTAGACCAGTCCAATAGCCAGTGCTGTATGAAGTTTCATGGGCTTCAGGAGTAGCAACATAGTAAATAGTAGAGATGACAGCGGAGTTATCCAGAACATAGCCAGTGGTGATTTCAGTACTGTAGGTACTGTCAACACTTCCTGACCAGAAGCTGAAGCTCGTGATTGTGACTCTTTCAATAGGAGTTTCAACGAAGTAGAAGGTATCAACGGTGGCCTTTGAGTCATTGCCACTGAATGTGGAATAACTGGTAGCGTAGGTTGAGGTTTCTAATCCGGTCCAAGACTTGACTCTGGTGATTTCTCCATGGCCTTCAGGGGTGTTCACGAAGTAAACTGTGTAGATTACTGGGGAAGCATCATTGTTCAAGGTCAAAGTTTCAATGGCAGTAGAGATGGTTGTAGTTTCTGTACCGTTGTAGAAGCTGTAGACTGTGGACAATGATCTGGAGACCGGAGTTTCAATGAAGTAGTAGGTGTCAACAGTTTCCTTACCGTCCAATCCTGCATAAGTAGTGTAGGAAGTTGAGTAAGTAGCAGCTGACAATCCTGTCCAGTAGGTGGTCAAGTATGAAGTGCCATGTAGTTCAGGAGTAGCAATATAAATGATTGATTGAACAGTATCTAATCCATCTTTCCCAGTTATAGTTGATACTGAAGTAGTTAGGGTAGTTTCAATAGAGATATCAGATGGAACAACATAAGTTCTTGTTTCAACAATACTTGGGGAAACTATATAATAAATAGTATCAACAGTTTCAAATCCATTAGGACCTGTTGTTGTTTGAAACTCGGTATTATATGTAGAAAATGAACTGTTACCAAATGAAGTGATGTATTTGGTAGATGAGTATGTTGTTTCACCAGGAATTGCAACAAAGTATAGGGTACTAAATGTTTCAACACGGTCTTCTCCGAGGAAACTGGTAACAGCAGTAGCAAAAGTAGTAGTTGTATTAGCCTTTGCAATTGTAGTTAAATCGGAAAATAATGTGGTAGAAGCTGTTGCTGATGGAACTGCTACCATGTAGACAGTTTGGTCAGTTAATAAGCCGTTAGTACCAGTAGAATTCAAATAACTTGTGGAGTAGGTTGTAGTAAATGAGACATTGCTTTGAATAACGTTGGTAGATAAAGAACTTTCAGTTGCATTAACTAAATATCCTTTACCTATCAAATGAATTAATAGCCAATAGGCAATTAGTCTCAACATAATTTTCCTTATTCTTTTATTCTGTCTTTTTGTCTGTGGTCTTTTTTTTCTCTCTAGGAAAAAGAGAATCTTGGTTATTCTTTTCTTTCGTTAAGTTTTTTTCTCTCTGTTTAAATTTTAAGAAACTTAGTGAATAGAATAAATATAGAGAAAAGATATAAAAGATTTGACAATAATATAACCTAAGTTGATTGTTGTTAATAGGTTTTTATTATTTCCAAAGATAAAAAGAAATTGTAGTTTTGCTTTGTTTGTAAGTTGTTTGTAATTAATAGTATTTTTTTTAGTTGAATTTAGCAAAATTGATAAAGATCAATTATACTTGATTTTTGAAGGTGGTTTTTAATATACAAATTATATAATAAATTTTATTAAATTTTTTTGAATATATACTTATTTTTTTAAAAAGATGTAATAATTAAAGAAATAATGATAAAGTATTATTCTTTTCTCTTTCTATTTTAACTTTTAATGTACAAATTTATGTAAAATTAGATGAAGAAAAGATATTGATGATATTCATATATATTTTTTATGAAAAAATAAAATAAATTGAAAATCTTTTGAAAAATTGTTTATTTTTTTAAGAAGAGAAAGAGGTCTTTGAAAAGAAAGAAGAAAAAGAAATACTTAAGATTGAACATATTTCTTATTTTAAAGATGAAAACAAAATTTTATAAAAGAAACTTAATTCTTGCTCAAAAAAAAATTCAATAAAAAAAGGTTAACCAGCAATTGAGTAAGAGTTTTCAAAATAAAAGAAGAAAAAATAAATGTATTAAATGAAAATGAATAATTTATAAATGTTTATCTTTGATTTTTTTCTAAAGAAAGTATGTAGGAAAAACTATGACTGTGAAATTTACGATTAAAAACATTAAAGAAAGAATTAGAAATGAAGATGAAGTGATTTAAATTTTATATACACCTGTTAGTTGTAGTTATGGGTATTACAAAATTTACTTCACTTTAGTCTATAAAACTACAAATGAAAGCCAACATTCTTTCTTTTTTAAAAATAAAAAAAAATAAATATGTTGAAATATAGCATACATTCTTGAAGCAACAAGATAAATGAGAGCTGAATGTCCTGGGTATTTATCAAGAGGGAATGTATACAAGAATGTTAAATGAAAGTGGTGAGACGGAAAAAAAAAATAATCAATGTCCATAAAAGTCAAGCACAAGCTTTTAGGAAAAAATAGATGGAATTAAGATTGATAAGCTGCTTAATTTTAAGTACAAATAGAACTATTCATGTATTTAAACAACAAATAAGTGTCTAATATATGAGAAAGAAAGAAGATGAGATATTGGTATATTATATTCAATATCAATTCCTTTAAACCTATATACAAAAATCATTAATGTTCAGAATGTATATATAAGCTTAATGTATACATTATATGTGCAGTTATTCCTCTTGATTGTGTCCTGTATATATATGGTTGCTATTTTTTTTCCTTAAATACTAATAATCTAATAATAAAATTATGATATATTATCGATTGACTTATAAAAATTCATTAACCCGATTTTTCAATTACGAGCTAATTTTTATTTTCTTAAGTTAAAAAAAAAAAAGTCAACGTAAACAAGAATGATTGTACAGGACGATAACTCTTAACACCGTAACATTCTTAGTATGAAAAAAATATCAAATAAAATTAAGTTGTTAAAAATAACGTAAAAAAGAGAGAAAAGGTTCTAGATACATGTTTAGATTGAATTATCTTTACGATCTTCATTATTAATAGCTATATCAATTAACTGTACATATTTCAATATATTTATACCTTTAAAAAAAAAAAAAAATAAGAGAGAGAAAGATAATCTATACTAGGATAAATATCAAAAGATATGCTACATTACATGTACTGCAAGGGTTGTATTTTATTTTATTTTTTCTTTAAAGCTAATTTTAATTTATCTTAATTCGTAATTACATTCAAAATATGTATTCAAATATATATATATAGTTGAAAACCTTAAAATTATGTATACATGTATTTTTTGAGGATACTTCATCTTCTTTTATATCAATGTATTAATTGATAGAGGTTAGTTGATACTTATATGTTTTTTTTTTAAAAAAGTTTGGATGCATCGTTGTAACCTTAAATTTCTATTTTCTATTTTTTTTTTTTTTTTTTTTTGGCCATACAAAAGATGCAATGCAACGTGTGGTTCTTTTAAATCCGTACAAAAAACACCCACAAACATAAACCACGTGTAATCTCTTGAATGTTATTTTTTAAACTTATATCATTATACTTGAAATGATTCCACACTCATTTAAGTATTTCTTTTTTTGATATAGAGATAAAGAATTGTTATGAATTTATTTTTTTTTTTTCAAAAAAACATTTACACTTTAAAAACCCAAAAGTTTACAATTGCATTTTTATTTATATTACAATATTTTGAATCCATTTTTAAAATTTTTGAACATCTTTTTCTTGC
The DNA here is from genome assembly GCA_036287555.1 of Hanseniaspora guilliermondii. Classification (NCBI taxonomy): domain Eukaryota; kingdom Fungi; phylum Ascomycota; class Saccharomycetes; order Saccharomycodales; family Saccharomycodaceae; genus Hanseniaspora; species Hanseniaspora guilliermondii. The sequence continues at coordinate 252,582 of CP143013.1, read as the reverse complement.
TTTTAATTAATTAATAATATATTAAGAATTAAAAATGTAAACAAATTGGAGTTTGGTGTAAACAAATGTATCAAAACACGTGACAATACTTCTTATGTGGGGGGGGGGGGTTTTTTTTTTAAAATTTAAAACTTATAAAATATACCTCTCTACCCTCCCAAGGATCAACAGGGACCAGTTTTTTTTTTCTCTATACAGAGAAAAACATGTATAAATATTTCTACAACATTTTTAAATTATTATTTTTATACAGTTTTTATATTTATATATTACTAAATCCATAATGATAAATGATTATATTAGGATTAAAATAATCATTTCACTATTTTATTATTATTATTCTTAAGAATGCAAATATATATATGTATATACCAAGATTAGATATATAAAACAAGATAATTTCTCATGAACAAATTAATTGCTGAAAAGGATTACTTTCAAGTGGAACCTACTCTTAACTCGGGTATAGATACAAATTATGCGTTTGTCAAACCATTTGATAAATATAAGAGCATACAAGAGATTATATCCAAGATTGAAGACCTACCTAATACAAGATTGTTTATTCTAGCCAGACATGGCCAAGGTTATCACAATGCTGCTGTTGAAAGATATGGAGAGGATGTATGGGATGCTAAGTGGGCTTTCAAGAATGGCGATGGTGTCTTGGAAGATTGGAATGATGCAAACTTAACCTCAAAAGGTATTAACCAAGTCAAGAGAACAGGTAAGGTAGTCTTTGGTGAGAAAATGAAAGGATTATGGCCAGACAGTTATTACTGCTCACCTTTAAGAAGATGCTTACAAACATTTAGATATGAATGGACTGAAAAGTTTAACTTGGAAAAAATTGATGATCCTAACTTGAAGAAAACCATCAATGTTACCATCAAGGAAAACATTAGAGAAACTACAGGTGTCCACACTTGTGATTGGAGACAGAACAAATCAAAGAGTTATGATGAATGTATTAAACCATATGAAAATGTTAAAGATGATTTCCAAATTAAATTCAACTATGAAGAAAACTTTGAAGAAGAAGATCCACTCTACTCACAAGATTACAGAGAAACAGATCATGATATTGATGTTAGAATCGAAAGGGCATTGAATGAAATTTGGGAATTGGAAGACAAGAAGAAGTCAGCTAATCCTGAATACAGAGACAAAGTTATTTCCTTAACATGTCACGAAGGTGTTATTAAATCCGCATTAAGAGTATTGAAACATGACCCTATTCCAAGATTGGAAACCAGTGGTGTTGTTATGGTTATCATCACCAAGTTATGAATTATTTCTAAAAAAAGAAGAAGAAAAAAGAAAAACAAAACAAAATAAAATGAAAAAGAAGAATTGTTATGATTATTATATATCTTTCCTTATGTACTTAAACGAAAAAAAAAATAAAATCTCATTGAACTCATTTATGATTATTGATCAATATTGAATTCTTTCTCAAAAGAATACATTTGTCTTCAAAAAATGAAAGAAAATCTATACTTGGTTTATTAGAATTCGATAATGATCATAAATTATATCATTTTACACTTGAATTTATAATCGTTCTCTACAAACCACACCCTTATCTCCGAACAAGAAGAAAAAACATTACAAATGAAAATGAAGAAAAAAAAAAGCCTAATATAAACGAGATTAACCAACCATTACAATTTCAAATCTATCAATTCTTTTTGAAAAAAAATTAAAAAACCCAACTGAGCATACTGCTATATAAAAAAAATCATAATAGGTAGCAGCATTATCAGAATGGTTGATTATAAATGTAGAAAATTCTACAAACAAGTAGAAAGACAAATACAAATATTCAACACGAAAAATAACCAATATGAACTGAAATTAATTGAAACATCTGATGGATTGGATTGTCTCCCCTATCAAGAAGCAAAATCAAGAGTGAAGGAATATTTGAGTATCATTGAAGATAATCTAGGAGAGTATTATACTGAATACAACAGGATAATCAATAACATTGATGAAACAATGACAAATGATGATGAATGTAAATGGCAAGCATTCAAATATTTGGAAATGATCACAACAAATGGATTGTTTTATATTGAGATCATCGAGGACAATGAATCTTTAGGGTTCTTTAGTTTTTTCATCACAACTGATAGTCTCATAAGAAAGACGGATTCAAATACAAATAAGAAAGTTAAATTAAGTTTCTTTAAAAAGGCTCAAGAAAAAACTCAACTAAAAAATATTTTTTATTTGATGGAAATACAATTGAAGAAGAAATTTTTTAACAGGGGAATAGGAAAATTAATATTCAACAATTTCATATTTGAATTATCCAAGGCTGAACAATTTGATATTGAATTTGTATGTTTTAAGAAGAATCAAATTGGAAATAATTTTTACGAAAAATTGGGATTTTGTAAACACGATGATTACAAAAGTACAATGGTGAACAAAGAAATGAGTGAAGTAATTAACATATATAAAATGGAATGTACTAAAATTCCTCAATAATGTGATAGCTGTTTAAAAAAAGAAAAAAAATATAATAAAATGTGTAGATCTACATTGAAATTAGGTAAAATAATAAAATAATTCATTCAAATACTAATTATATACTTATACAGCAAAGTCATCATCAAATGGTGATTTGATGACACTATCCTCTGATGAGATGTGTTGGTCCTTTGTGTATGCAATTCCATATGAGATGAAGGAACAAGTCAAACAAACAGCCACAACAATCAATGAAGTAGCTTTGAAAATCAATGAGCACCATTGGACTATGGCCAATATAGCATACAGAATTAATTTTTTTTTATTGTCATCATTTATAACCTTCAAATGACTTATGAAATTTTCAGACAATGGACATATCTTCAACAAAAATGGAACCTCAAGGAAGAGTAATACAACACCTTGGACTAAGGATATTATTGAGAATATTATAACCAAATTAACATGGAATAGATTGGCTATACCAAAGATAACAGATACAGGGATTGTTAGGTATGACAGATACTTTGCATATATGGCATAGTTGTTTGAAGTCAAGTTGGAAGCTATTTTTTCAAAGTTGATGAGTGACTTAATATTACCAGGAGTTAAGAAATTCATTTATATAGATGATTTAGGATATGTATATATATATATATATATTCTTGGAATTTTATGTTAGTTTACTTCTTTAAACAAATGTAATTTAAACACGTTCTATGTTTTTTTTTAAAAAAATTCCCTCTTTCGTCTTTTGTGGTGGTCAAGAGTGTTAAATCCACACCTAGTGATGCGCTACCGTATATAAACTTAATCATCAAATTAAATATATCCAAGAAAAAAAAAAGAAGGAAAAAATCAGTAAACGAAGGAGAGACTCCCTGATTTTGATCTTTTAAATATATACAACTTATTTTTAAAGAAATATATATTGTTGAAACAAGAGAATACTTAGATAGATAGTTATGATTGAACCAACTATGCAAGATCATGATATAAGCAACTTTGAGAGTTTGTTAAAAGAACTAAATTCTATTAGTCACAACACAAATGAATTCAATAACTTGGACTTTAAGTATATTCTTAGACAAAGAATTTTGATTATAAATAAATTTGAAGGACTAGACAACTCTATCAAGAACAAAATCATTCAACAATTAATGATGTTAGGTGACAGATCTAATACTAACCATGATTTAAGTTTGAAGGATATACATGTTTCTTTATCTAGGAGTTCCTCTATTGAAGATTCCAATAGTAACAAACCAGAACAAAGTGATATTAAGTATGATATCAAAAGTGATTATAATATCATTAATGATCACAAATGTACACACTTTAAGTCTAGCTTGAAACTATATAACCAGGAACAAGGTTTGTGGTACTCGTGTAAAAACTGCTTTTTGGACACCAAAGGGAAAAATAGAGATTCTATCAAGAAAATCATCACAAGATTGTTGACTCACATCAAATGTGATAAATGTGACTTCATCAATGAAATTAACTGCAATACAGATGATTTGCAAGATGAAGTTATAAATGAAAAGAAAAAGTGTATCAACTGTGATGAATTCTTTTCTGAATACCAATGCCATTACTGTTTAATATTTGAGAATGATGAGGAAAATTACATGTATCACTGCCCTTACTGTAAAGAATGCAAGTTAGGTGAAGGGTTGGGTATAGATTACAACCATTGTAAGGAATGTGATTGTTGCATGCCACTGGAAATGTTCCATAATGAGGAGGTGTCTCATCGATGTATCAGAAACAACTTGAGAAGTGATTGCACCATATGTGGAGTTCGTTTGGATGCTTACCAGACATATGAACGATTACTTGATGATGACATGGAGAGTACACATACATCGATGAATGATAGCAATGACGAAAGCAGTCAAGTGAAGCAAAGTTCTAAATCTTTTCAAAATAATGGTATACGAAAGAGACCCATCATTGATATAGATGTTGGAAGAGTTCAATTCTTAGTTCCATGCAATCATGCCATCCATGAGAATTGCTTGAACGAATACTTGAAAAATGGTCAATACAAGTGTCCCATTTGTCAAGTTACCATAGTGGACATGGAAATAAATTTCAAGCTCTTGGATGAAGAAATACAACAATGCCCCTTACCAGAACCTTATAACATGTGGAGATGTGTTTACAAATGCAATGATTGCACCACAAGAGGTATGACATCATACCACTTTTTAGGAATCAAATGCCGATGCTGTTTTTCTTTCAATACTGTTCTGTTACAAGTATTGAAACATATAGATGAAAAGATGCCCATGAAAAACTCTGATGACCAAGGCATCACGGATACTAAAAGATCCATTGTATCCAAGGAAATGGTGAATGAATCATTCATGTCTCGAAAAAGATCCAATAGTGACATGAAGGGTAATGATATGGATAACTTCTTGAATAAGTTCTTGTCCAAAGATGAGGACTTAAGTATTTCGCACGTGCTTCAAGGATTGAAAGAATATTACAATGTCAAGAAAAATGATAAGAAAATCAATAATGAAGAAAATGAATTGGGATTTGTTGATGCAGTTGATGTGAACAGCATGACGAATAGATTGAAATTTAATGTTTTAAACAGATTTTTATCTAAAAAGCCTAATTCTGATACGGAATCAGACACTAATGAATTAACGGAAGAGAAAGCTGACATTGATGAAGATAACAGTAGACAAAAGACACTATTCAATGATATAGGAGATTCATTCAAACAGTTTATTTCTTTCCTTGAAGATAGCAACGGTCATGATATAGATTAATAACTGGTCAATATATATATATACATGTTTTTCAAAGAATTTTTAGTGAACATCTGTTTGTGCCAAAACGGAGTTAAGAGCAAATCTAATCTAACTAATTTTTTTCCCCCTTTCCCCTCCTCTTCATATATTGTTCAATACCCTACAGGAACAACTATCATTGATTACATTCGAACTTATTAAATTTTAAAAAAAAAAGAAAAAAAAAATCAATTAAGAGTTTGCAAAGTATATATAATGGTGCTTTAAATAACCACAAAGACTGACAAAAACAATAAGATTAATCATATTTTAGAAGAGATCATAATCAACAAGTATTTAACAACATCTCTTTTATTTTATTTTATTTTATTTTTTTTTTTTTGATTTTAGCAAGTAAAATAAATAATCTATTTATAATGTCCAATGATGAGAATAAACATCCAGATAACCAAACCAGTCCTTACACTGGAAATCAACTTCATGATGATTTTATACATGGGAATAACAATGAAGAGTTGATATCAAAGACACATGATATAAATGATATTGAACAATACATTCATAACATACCTATCACAAATGATCCGTCAAATAGAAATACACTGAATAGTATGCACAGACCGAGTATGAATTTCTTTGCGAATCTGAATACAACAAGTACCACAGGTAACATGAATACTTATTACACACCAATGCTTTCCAATTACAACAATGGTCATGATAATGATTTCTCTGTTCCTCATAACATCAATGCACATACATTTGACGGATACAATAATGATAACATACAGGAGAATAATATCTTGGGTGTATTTGATACTAGCAATCATTTGGAGAAACATAAGGAAGAACCAGTAAGGAAATATAACAGTGACAACTTCAACAATCTTACCGGAATACCACAACTGGATGCCCATGTGATTGCAAACATGTCATGGTTTCAAAACCCACCATACAAGAACTTGGATGTTCACCACACCCCAACCTTAGGTGACAAGGAACAAGCAGATGCTATAATAGCAAACATTGACATGGATTTGTCTCATGAGCAGTCATTAGGTATTTTAAAGAATGATGATTCAGAGAGAGATGATTACAACAAACCAATGAAAAAGAAATCAAACTTGTCCAAGAAGACAAAGGCCAGAAAGGCATTGATCCATGATTTATCGTTGTTAACAAAACAGAACATAAATGAGATATCCCCATTGCTAGGAGACATGAGCAATTATCATAAGTATTTACAAACATCACAATTTAAGAATGACACGAAAACCCAACGAAGAGTTCAAAAACGAAAATCCTTATTGAAAAAGGGGCCAAAGAGACCAAGTAGTGCATATTTCTTTTATTGTCAAAAGGAAAGGAAAAATCTACAACAAAAGTATCCAAACATGTTGGTGCCTGAACTACAAAAGAAACTTGGAGAACAGTGGAGGGGATTATCAGATGAGGAAAAAAAACCATATCAGGAGGCACATCGTTTAGCATGGGAGAAGTACAAAGTGGAAAAGGATGAGTATGTGGCCACATTACCACCAAAGAAACCATCTGGACCGTTTGTTGATTTCATCAATTCGCAAAAGGATAGGCTGGTGGAGAAAAACCAAGGGAAGAAGTTACAGATGCAAGAGTTGACGAGGTTATGTGTTGAGGAGTGGAGAAACCTGGATGAAAACACTAAGCTTAGATACAACCTAAGACACAAGGAAAAAATCGATGAGTGGATCAAAGCATATAACGACATAGATGTGAAGGAATTGAAGGATTTGATGAAGATGAAAGAAGACATGTTGGAGGCAAAAAAAATAGCCATGGAAAAAAATAGGATCTATAGGGAGGAACTGTCAACGGATTCTAAAACACGGAACAATGAAAGCGGATCCTTGGATGATTTCAACCAAATGGACAATACAAATTCTTGATTGATAAACTTCAAGATCATTATCTCAAGTAAAACCAAGTATATATATATGGCTATATATATCCTATCAAGTATGGACTTAATAAGTCTGTTTCATTAACCCATCTATGATACTTTTGGAATTCTTTCATTTTATCTACTCTTTCAGTTGTGTTCCGACTACTCGTGAGTAGCTTCAAAAGAATGGCATCACCACCAGGGTGATACAGTAAGTAAGGTGTTATGTAGTAAACTTTTTTGTTCAAGCATATCCAAAACAAATTCACATTTGTTAGTTTATAATTATTTAGTACACATTCCGGTCTCAAGACCAATCCTTGTGGCTTTGTATGTTTGAATCCAGTCAACTGGGATGTTCTGTTCTGTGCTTTGAATGCAAACAATCCAGTGAGAGTATTCATGTCAATCACTTTAAGAATCTGTTCAAAAACAAGATTGTAAGCATGATCAATTTCTTCATTCTTCCCTTCAAATATGGACACTCTATCTCTCTTAAAGTCGTTTTTGATTTGTAAATTTTGTAATAGTTTATAATTATCAGTGGGTCTTGCGAATACATTTTCGTGTAAGTATATTAAAAAATCCACTTGTTCAGGATTCTTGAGTTCATTATCTTTGATGAAGAGTGATTTGAACTCGCTGTTTTCAAAAATAGATAGAAGAATACTAATAACCTTCATCAGAATAATTTTAATTTGAATATTTTGTTTGTCATATAGTTGTAACCAATTCAAAGGTCCATGATCTGGTAAAAGTTCAATTTTTTTCCGAACTGATGTATTATTAGGTTGTTGATGAGGAAGTGTTGAACATTGTGCTTGAAAGCCTGTATCCGATGATATTTTGATATTAGGCGTTCTATTCTGAAGAGTTTTTTTCTGTCTATTAAAGTTATACATTTGATCTATGATTGTAATGGTTTTATTAAGCTTTTATTATAATATATTAAAAATTCTTTTTTTTTCTAAAATCATTACTTGATTACATTTCCATTGTGATGAGAAATAAAATGATAAAATTGATCGATAGCAAAATTTAAAAGCAAAAAAAAAACCTTGAGCTGAGTTGAATGGATTTAAAGAGTGGAAATAAGCAAAGTTTTAACTGTAAATTTAATCGTACACGTGCCTTTAAAGTTCAATAACCTTAAAGTAATTTTGTTTTACTCAAAGAAGAAATTAAAAAGAAAAACAATCCAATAGAGAAAGGGTTAGCTGACTAAGATTTTTTTTTGAACATTTCTTTTTTTGTTTTTTTTTCCCATTAAGCGCTTAATATATCTAATATATATTTTTGTTGTACTTCTCCATTATTTATAAACGTTTTGGTAGATAGCATTCTGTTTTGGGAAATTCTTCATAACAGTATTAACACTTTCCAAATTAGGATATTATTTTTTCGTTTTTTTTTTTTCTGCTTAATTTTCTCTCACTCCTTTTATTTTTTTCTTCTTAATTTGATATTCTTTAGTCAGGAAAAAACTACAAACTTCTAATCCTATAATGATAAACATCATAAAAATGTTTAAAAAAATAAACCTGAGGATTACTCTAAATCATTCAATCAAGTCGAAAAACTAACAAGTTATATATATCAATCTAGGGTTTATTAACCAGATATACATTTTCTTATAAGCAAAAAGAAAACCTAAAAGCTATATAAAAAAAAAACAACCACCACTGACTTTCATTATTATTTATAGATTATTTTTAACAACAACCAAAAATAAGTAGGAAAATTTCATAAATAACTAATTCAAGTTCAAAACCATCTACTTCAAAAAAAAAAAAATCATCCATATTACATTCAACAAAGGAACAATATATTACAATGGTTGCCACTAACAGTATCAAACTTTTAGCTCCTGATGTACACAGAAATTTAGCCGAATTAGTCTCTAAGAGATTATCTTTACCTTTGACTCCATGTAAACTCAAAAGAGATTCAAACAACGAAATCACCTTTTCCATTGGTGAATCTGTTAGAGATCAAGATATTTTCATAATCACTCAAATTGGATCTGGTAATGTTAACAACAAGGTACTTGAGCTATTAATCATGATCAATGCTTGTAAGACGGCCTCTGCCAGAAGAATAACAGCCGTCATTCCTAATTTCCCATATGCTAGACAAGACAGAAAGGACAAGAGTAGAGCTCCTATCACTGCTAAGCTAGTTGCGGATATGCTGACCACTTCTGGTTGTGATCATGTCATCACCATGGATTTGCATGCCTCTCAAATCCAAGGTTTCTTTGATATTCCTGTTGATAACCTATATGCCGAGCCTTCAGTGATCAGATACATACAAAATAACTATTTGAAAAACCAACAAGACATCATCATGATATCTCCTGATGCTGGTGGTGCCAAAAGAGCTGCCTCTTTGGCTGATAGATTGGATTTAAACTTTGCCTTGATCCACAAGGAAAGAGCAAAGGCTAATGAAGTATCAAGAATGGTTTTAGTTGGTGATGTTACAGACAAGATCTGTATCATTGTTGATGACATGGCTGATACTTGTGGTACATTGGCAAAGGCTGCTGAAGTTCTGTTGGAACATGGTGCTTCAAAAGTCCTGGCCATTGTTACCCATGGTCTACTATCAGGTAATGCCATAAATAACATCAACAATTCAAAGCTAGATAAAGTTGTGTGCACCAATACAGTGCCTTTTGAAGAAAAAATGAAGATCTGCTCAAAACTGGATACAATTGATGTTTCAGGTGTCTTAGCAGAAGCCATTAGAAGATTGCACAATGGTGAAAGTATATCTTATCTATTTAAAAATTATCCTCTATAAAAAATACAGAAAAAAAAAGTTTTTTTTTTTTTTTTTTTTTTTTAAAGGGAGATCATTTATTCATAATCAAAGTTATATATTTTGAAAGTCAAATTTGTCTTTTGGAAATTTATCCATTGATTGCAATACAAAGCCTTGATCTTTATTATCAAATAATGTTTCAAATTCAGGTATTTCCTTTTTACCAAAGATTTCAGTGTGTGGGATCCAGCAAACAGTTCCACCAAATGCCTTTCCTGCTATGCATCCATTAATGGCATCTTCAAACACCAATGTTTCTTCTGGCTTGATATCAAGTCCTAATCTTTCATTGATTCCTTCCAATCCTAATTCATAAATTCTTGGATGTGGCTTTCCAAGTCCGTTAGCCAATCTTGGGTCATCACCTTTAATGATATGAACAAACTTGTCGAGAATACCATCTCTTTTCATGTTGTTTTGTGTCTTCAATTGGAATTTCTTATTATCTGATGATGTGCAGATGGCACATGGGATGTTTTTTTCTTCCATCAAGTATCTTAAAAATTCTTCAACCCCAGGTAAATAATCACACTGGCTCCAAGCCTTTTCTTGATAATAGTGTTGTTTTTGGGCATACTCCTCATAAGTGATTTTACCCTCCAAGTCGTAATATTGTACAAACTTCTTGAAAACCTCAGGCCCCGGAAGCCCCATAACTTGTAATTTGAAGTCCCAATCCATAGCAGGCATTCCATACTCAGCCAAGAGCTTTGTTGTTGATAAGGTGTAGATGTCTTCAGTGTTGATTAGCAACCCATCCATATCAAACAAACAACACTTGATAACTCTTTTTTCTTCCATTCTATGATTTATACAAATTGTTTTTTGATGGTGTTTATGTAGAGTATAATTTGTTGTACATTTTGTTTAACTTTGTTTTTTTAATTTTTCTCTAAAGTATCCACAAAGAAATGTTCTTCAAAGGCTAAAATTTCCTTCTTTTTTTTTTTTTCTTAAGCAAAAAATAAATCAAAGAGGAAAAAATAAAAAATGTAGACAGTAAATTAATTCGTGCATTATTCAGCCAAATTTTCCAGTTCTCATTGTTACTAAAAAAAAAAGAAGTTCCATCTCCTGCTAACTATAATCTTTAAGAAACATCAATCATAAAATCATCTTAAAATCGAATACAATTCTTAAAATATAGAAGCAAATGCTATTATGGAATATATATAAGAGTAAATGGGAAAAAAAAAAAAGAATTATAATCATCATTAATTGAAGACTCCTTATAGCTTAATCTCCTATACTTTGTTCTTCTGAATTATCATTATCATATCCATAGTTTCTCATCATGTACGTTGGTGTGTGTTGTCGTTGATAAGAATACTTATGTCTTAATCTACTTGGTCGTTGCACAAAAGATTCATCAAGATCAACTGACCCCGCTACAGGATCAGCCATTTTTAAGGCTGTATTAGTCATGTTTTGGTGTTTCAATTGTCTTCGGATGTCAGCCATACTGCTCAATGAATGTCTGCTACTGGCCAAAGATGATCTTCTGGATTGTACAAAGTCCCTGTTTGAAGTATTTTGATTGTTCTCTGTTGAGGCTTTGAATTGAGAATTATTGTTGACTTTCATTCCTGGAGTTGGATTCCTTTTGAAGCTACTCTTCATATTGGTACCTGATAATGTCTTTTTAAGATTCTCTAAGGACTTTGTTTTCGTGCCCTTGGCCACATCTTCATTGAAAGAAGTCAATATTCTACTTAATCTGGTTCCTAGTTTATTTCTTTCTGGATTGTACCTACCAGTCTTATCAAACTCTTCAGAATCTTCCTTTTCCTTTTCTTTCAATTTGTTTTTGAGTTTATCCTTGATTATCTTCTTATTGGCTCTTATTTGTTGATTTTCTAGATCTAAAGAATCAATAGAACTTGCTAAATCTGCTGTGCTTTCATTTCTATCATTACCTGTGTTGTTGATTACTGGAAGATCTGGTGAATACGGTAGTACATCATCGTATTCATCACCCTCACTTTCAGTTCTCATTTCTAAAGAGGATGTATTTTCGCTATAATCATCTTCATTGTTGATATTTTTCTCTTCGTATTCTTCTGTGTCTCCATTCATGATGGTCTTTTCCTTTGTCAATGGAATCATACCCTCAATAGGAAAGACACCTGGTGGGTTTATATTGCTACTTGACTTTATACTTGATGATTTAGAACTACTATCAGAGTATCTTGAATTTTTCTTTTGTCTCTTTTTGGCATTTTTTATCCTATGCAACACATTCTTTGGCTTCACCCTTACCACTCTAGAATCCACATTAATTTCCGGTTGCTCATCAAAGGCATCATATTCAGGCAATTGAAGAAGCTTTCTATCTTGCTCAACAACATACAAGTGAAGATAATAAGGAATGGTCAATGAAAACAACATACCACCAACTATGTTGCCCACCGAAGCTGGAACCATATTTTTCCATATAAAAAGACCCACAGATATGTTGGCACCATTGAGCATACCAGTGGGAACCAAGTACATGTCTGCCACGACATGGGTGAAACCAGTAGTCACAAGAGTAAAAATGGGTAGTATTATGGTAAGAAACTTGACATGGATAGGCTTGCACATTAGTTGGAAGTACACAGCTAAGCAAACAAAAAAGTTACCTCCAACTCCTTTCAAGAAAACCTCAATGAAACTAAAGCTCAATTTGTCTTCGGCTATATCTCTAGTTCCTTGCTTCATGTACTCAGTTGACATACTTCCGGAAAGATGACAAATTACATAAGCCATGAATAAGGAGCCTGCAAGATTTCCAATCCATGAAACAACCCATGAAATAAACAGGTCATAGATGTTGACAGCATTTCTTAGCAATCCAACTGTGAAGAATAATATGTTACTGTTGAACAAGTCACATCCATTGATGATGACATAAAACAATCCAATACCAAAGAAAGAACCACCAAGAACAGTAAGCAAGCCGGGATTTCCTTCAATCAGTTCAGGATTGTTTCCAACAACTACTGAATACAACATACCACCTGATGAGAATAACACTCCACCAATGAACGAGTTGATCAACAATGTTTGCAATGTAAGTCTTGACTTTTTCATAGCAGTGGCGATGACAGCCAATGCCGTTTCATGTGGAGTTATGTATTGTGGATCCACGGACATATTACCAGCTGATATACGCTAATAAATTCTTTTGTGTTGTTATTAGGGATTAATATACAATTTGTTTGTAATGATGTGAACTTTTTACTAAGTCTAAACAAATTAAACCAGATATTCAAAGAATGCTACCCTTTCAACTATAGTCATCGAGTTAAATTGTAGCATATGGGAAAAAAATCCAAACAAAAAAAAAAAATAAAATTTTAAGAATTTGGAGATAACTTGTTCAAAGCTTTATTTTTTTTTAAAGGAAAAAAAAAATGAATAAATTTATTTTTCGGAACGGAAAGGATGATTATCAAGATTTTTTTTTTTTAAAAAAGAAAAAAATTGGCAGCGTAAAATACTACTTTAAGTAATTACTTCCGACGTATAGGAAATTGGTTATCTTTTCCGAAAAAAAAACCCCCAAACTATGATATATTCATTATTGCTATTTTAGGAGATATTTTCCGATCTCGGAAAAAAAACAAAAAAACAAGGAAAAAATGTGTCAAAAAATATTTTTTTTTTTTTTAAAAAAAAAAGAAAATAAATAATAATTACATCAATTTAATAATATCTCTATCTTTAACAATCAATCCATTTTCACTTTGTACAAATCTTAACATTTCCGCTTTGAATTCATTTATAATATGATCTATATGATCGTTTTGTGATACAAATCCATGGATGTGATCAAAATACAATTCCGATACTCTGGTGAACATGAATGATGATTGTTGTTTAATGATTAAAGTCAAAATCTCAATAATGTTCATTATCAAGACTTGATCAATGTTGTGACTTATATGAACACTTGCTGGTTTTAATATTAACTCTGTTCTTTGAGACAATAATTGTTTGGATTTTTGTTCCTTCAATCCAAAAATGTTGCCATTAACTATCTTTTCTATGAATGGGAAGATTACTTGTGCCAGTTGTGGTAAGTAATTCTTTGTACTTGTATTCAGTATTAAACATATTTTTCTGATATTACTCAAGGCTGCTGTGTATGGCTTTGCCGATGATTCTGAAAGTAATGGATAAACTCTCTCCGTATATCCCAACAGTTCCACAACTAGCTTGTAGATATGCTCTGGAATTTCACCAGTGTATGCAGGCTCATCCACTAATGAAACCTCTTTGTCCTTGGACGGAACAACTGCATTGACCTCTTCAATTTCATCATCGGAGTCATACATGTAGTTGTGAGCTTTGAATAATTCCATGACATCATTCAAAGATGTCTTTGATATTACCTGGGTGGGGGTTTGATCAATCAGGTGTTTATATTCATCAATTATCAAGTCAAAGACAATCCCAAACAATTCAAGAACACTGGTGAGTTCACCATTGTGGTTAAAGTTGCTTAATGATTTCATAGCCATCATTTCAAACATCAAGTTGAAAACATCATCTGCCTTTGAAACAACATCCAAACCACACACTTGAAAGACATTTTTGGTGAACACTATCCACATCTGTTGGTTACTGATGCTTGATGATGAGATTATGGCAGAGACATAGGACAAGATCACATCTGTGTTCTCCTTAATCATTTGTTGGAAAGAAAGATTTGCACTTTGGGCTGGATATACTCTGTTGCTGAGTACTTGCAATGAATACTGCATCACTGGATTATCTATGTTACTCAACAGTAAAGGTATAAGCTCAGTTTCCAAGTCCTTAAGATCCGATAATGATGTCAACGTGTTGGTTATGTATCCACATACAAAGTAAGCTTTTGAAATTGCAAAATCCTCATTGGGTGAAACATCAAGAATCTGTAAGCATTGTTTAAGCAAGACATCATCTTGATCAATATTTTCTCTTGGTTCAATTTGAATATCCTTTATTGATTCATCATCTGAAAAAACCAAAAAATCATCAATGTCTATAGAATCCAATTGTGTTATTATATCCTCATCTCCCCCTTGCTTTGGACTTGAAATGCAATCAGATTGAATTTTTTGGAAAAAGATATAATAAAATAAATAAGTTCTCTTTTCATTTAAATATTCATCATTGGTAGTATTGTAATCATTCAAAACATTCAAAATATCAGCTCTAGTGAGGACTTTAATCCAAACACTCACTAAATCAATCCATTTGACCTTTATTTCATTATTTAGTACAACATCTAATAATTGATTATCGATTTGTCCAAATGTATTTATTTTTTCATTTATTTGAAGTTTTGTTGTTAAAGATTGGATTTGATTCTTGTTTTTGATATGATTGGGTAATTTAATATCCTTTTGATTTAAGATATTATTTTTTTCAGGCATTGTATATCCATATTCAACAAACATGTTGAATTGTTTATAAAACAAACTATTTTCTATGTGTCCATCTTGTGATAGTTTCATCAACCCATTCTTGAATATCTTGAAAGTCTTTAAGTCAAAATACAACACATCAATCATCTTGATTCTTTCACATAACAAATTGGCTATAGTATAATGATCAAAGAAGACTATTTTTCTCAACTCATCCGTGTAAGATTGATATCTATACAAATACTCTATGACTAATAGTTCACTCACTAGTTCAAAGTCTTTCAATGGGGTAATGAAGTTTTTAAGGATAATTGTGTCTATTTTTGAATTAGAACTTGTGTAATTGATGGACCAGCTCTTATTGATCATCATGTCAAAAGATTGATATATCAAGACATTTTCATTTTTGGAAAAATAATCTTTACACTTCAATATTATTCTAGTTAATACTTTCAACACATCACCAAAATACCTTGTATCATGCTTGTAATTCTTTGTTAATACTTTGATCAACTTAGTAATGATACCTGGTGCAATTTTATGAAGCTCTTCAGCAGATAAAATTTCATCATGTGAACCAAGAAGAATGGTGGATAAAAAGTTTATATTACTAGAAGCGGGCATGTTATCTCTTTCAAAGTCATTAAAAACGATTTTTACAATAATTAAAGAAATGAGTTGAAAGTAGAAATTTTCATCATTATTAAAACGAATTTCTTTGTATACTAGGAGAATGTTCTTTAAAAGTTGAAATATTAAATGATCATCATTGATCTGAGATCTATTTTGTATGATGTTTTGTATGACTATTTGAATTTCATTGTTCTTTAAGAAAAATTGTTGCTTTTCCATTAAATTGTTATTGAATAATTTATGAATGATCTTGTTTAAATAAACATATAATAGACTTATATCCAAATCTGATTGTGTACCCATTTCTATGTGCTTACTCAATAGAATAAAGAATACAGATATGAAATTTCTATTAGGAACATTAATACTTTGATCAAGAATATAATTGTATCTTTTCAAAGACACATTGATTGATGTATCTGTCATTTAGATAATGACTTATTTTTTTTTTTTTTATCAATGTATAGTGTTGGTATTATAGATGATTTTTCATTGCAAATTCAACCTTCTACATAAAGTGAAAGAAAACAAAAAATTTGAAAAAAAAAAAAAAAAACGAAAATGTATAGATTGAGCAACATGTGTGTGACCAGTTGTTAATGCAAACCACGTGACTACCCCAAGAAAACACACCGATTTTTTTTTTTTTTTCACCCCTTTTCCTTCTCCTACTGTATATGCATTAAATCAATCATTGACAAAATACTCATATATATATACAAGTATTTGGGTGTAATAGATTTAGTTATTCTATCCAATATCTTAAAAAGACTTTTCGGTAATTAATAATATTTTAAGTGTAGAAGAATTACTGCACATGTAATTCCGTTCTTACTGAAGGAACAGAGAAAAAATTTTTTCTTTGTTTTTTTTTACCAAAGAGAGAACTTGATCAAGACCCAAAGTTGTAAAAAAGCAAGAAAAAAAATTAACCCCAGATTATTATATTTTTCCCTCTCGGAAAAGATTGAGAAAATGAAAAAAAAAAAATAAGTTACCTAGGAAAAACTTTTAAATATTTCTTAGACTTTTATACATGGATATTTTTTCCCTTTTTCCTTAACATAGAATCTATTGGAACAATCTTTTTTGAAAATTGATTATTTATTTCTTAATAAATAATTAAACTTTATTAAGTCACGTTACAACATCAACCAAATAGTAATATATTACAAATGCTTGCTAATAAAGCAACAAGCTCTGTTGTTTCTTCAAAGGACTTCATACCCAACAACTTAATAAATGAAAACACCTCTGTGAACAAACAAAAAAATAAACGAAATATATCTCATGCATGTGTAAATTGTCAAAAAAAAAAATGTAAATGCATACCTATAGAAAACCCAAACATGCCTGGAAAACCATTCTGTGAAACATGCAAGCAACTGGATAAGCCGTATTGTGAGTTTAAGAACCAAAAGAAGAGAGGACCATCCACATCAGACAATGAGATCAAGGGAGATTCATCAAGCAGTATGATCAAACCAGACGACATAAACATCATCAAGGGAGTTTTGAACAAGCACAAGACAAAGGGAAAGGTTAGCAAGGATCCACTCACTCTTCCTACAGGTTTCCTCACTGCTACAAAGCTCCTCACTCCCTCAACGAGCACACAGACAGGATACTTTCAAAACATATATACGAACAAGACAAACCCACTCTCCTCGAGCATTCCCGCATTCACAAAGCCCCTGATCAACAAGAGCTTTGAAAACGAGTGGATCCACGACAACAGGAACATCCACGGTGATGATCGGAAATCATTACAAAGAGAAAAGAGCACAGAAAAGCTGTTTGAGTACCTCCTGTACGGATACAATGATCTCCAGACACATCCTCAGGACGAACATAAACGAAAAATTAAGGACTTACTTCATACTCTCAAAAAGAAAACTGTGGATGACATATATGATGATATAGTGGCTTTGGAATCATTACTAGCAGATTACCTGTCAAAGTAATATATTTATATATATATATATAAATATGAATTTTTTTTTTTCCCTTCCTTTTTGTTTTGTTTTTTATTTTATTTTTTTTTTATGTAATAAATCTTATCTTATATTAATTGTAACATATTAATTTTTCATTTATGAATTTTTATCCTTTATTATCTTAGTGTTCCAGGATTTGTAAGTTACCAGTAACAACAACATTTTCTAATATGGATCCATTTGGAATATCAATTCTTTCTCCTTCAGAACATACAATGATGACTGTTCCCTTCATTTGAACATTCTTCCCCAAGTAAACATTACCGGAAATGGTCAAGTGATCCAACTCAACAATCTTAGGGATGTGTGGGATTCTTTCTTGGAAATCCCTCAACTTCTTGAAATGAGAACCCAACTTGATCAATGGGTTTCCTCCAAAGAATCTTTCAGGAGTCAAGGTCAATGAACACTCATCTTGTAAATTGAACAAGTTGGACTTGACCAACAACAAGTCAGAGCATGTCTTCACAGGCAGGAATCTTGATCTAGGAACAACCACACCGTGAGCATTGGAAAAGAATCTGATGGCAGCACCAACAGCAGTTTCCAATTGCAAAACAGAAATCTCATGTCCATTTCTTATAACAGACTTGACATTTGGAATGATCTCCATGTTCAACTTGTGCTCAAGAATCAAACTCTTCATGGCCTTCAAGTTGATCCACAAGTTGTTTGTGTTGAAGTACTTGAACTTTCTGATGTTCTTGAAATCATCCATGTGTTCCTTTGGTACTTGAGCAACTTCCAACAATTCAACCTTACCATTCTTGGTGATCAATGTACCACCCTTGACATCAGCTCTAGTCTTGTCAGTCAATTCCATGATGTATTCACTACCAGTTTCCAGCATGTAGTTCAAGATATTCAAGTCAACAGTGGCACCCAAGTTGTCACCATTGGAAACAAACAATACCTCAACACCATTGTTGATCAAATCATCAAGCTCACCAGAGTTGTACAAGGACTCAAACAAGTCACCATGGCCTGGTGGATACCAGGCATCTAATTCTGCATCCATGCCAGTGGCAACAGGCAACAAGGAGTCCTTATAAACTCTTGGGAACTTTGATTGATTAAAGGATCTGATTCTACAGTTACTGTTAGAGTACTTCTTGATAATTTGCTGAGTGTCCTTGTTGGTGTTGAATGAGTTCATCAACAACAATGGGACATTTGACTTGTACTTGGTGTTCAAGAATTCAATTTGCTTCACTGACAAATCCAAAAATGAATTACCATCTCTAACTTCAATAACAGATTTAGGACCAACACACCCCATGGAAGTACCCAAACCACCATTCAACTTCAAAACAGCTAACTTGGATAAAAGTTGGTTAGGTTTCATGTCCTTATCATTTAATTCGTTGTAATCAACAACTTCATTGTGAGTAGGAGATTTGATTTCATCCCAAGAGACTTCAGATTTTTGATCCTTAGATAAAATGTATCTCTTAAATAATTGATAGAAAGATTTCATTTCATCAGATTCCTTGAAGTCACCAGAGTTTAAATATTTGTACATCTGATGAATGACTAAGTCATTAGCAGTAGCATTTTCATCTATAATGGAAGCTTGTCTTTGCATTTTGATAGGTTTCTTTTCCAGGGATGTCATTATATATGTTATTTAAATACTAAATCTTTTGTTCAAATCCTTTTTTTTTTTTTTTTTTTGTTAATAAACTAAAGAGTTAATTGATATACAAGATATAATGCTAATAATAATAAAAGAATAGAGATTGTATCTGGTTTATTTGTTAAATATATATATTATTAATGATGAGTGTGTATATATTTTTTTTAATTTTAAAGGGGTGGAGGAGTGATTTATTAATGATGTTTTATAATTTAATACTATAAGAGAAAATTAACACATTAAACATATTTTTTCCTAAACACTCATTTTAATAGGGATTTAACGATAATTTTTTCATGTTTTTTTTTTTTTTTTTTTTTTCAACACACAAAAAAATATTACACGAAAATATACATTTGTTCTAGACTTAATATTTCGTTCCTTTTTTTTTTTAAAAAAACGTAAAGAGAGAGAAATTAATAATCATTACACTTAAATTAAAAAAAAAAGAAGAAGAAAAAAGGAGGGGAGGTTTCTTTTTATCATATACGAAATATTTGATCTTCTCTTTTAGACCCTTTATTTTGTTTTTGTTACCATTCAAAATAAATTATACAATGAATGTTTTGTGGTTAAGGAATTCCAAACAAATGATAAAATATATAGTACAATGGATACTTAAATTTTTTTAAGATTATCAATATATGGTTATAAACTACTTGAAACTAATAAAAGGTAAATGTATATATCTCATACTTCATTGACTAATAACAATTATCATTATTATGATCACATGTTTAACAATATACTATATGAAATTATAATTCTTGAACAACCCTTTAAACTTGCAATGATAACGTGTTAATTGTAAGATGATGTAGTTATTATCAATGATCAACAATAAATAATATATTATCATTTATTATTATTTTCCCTGTGTTTCATACATCATCAAATCTCGTGATCTGATAAAAAAAAATATATAAGAATATTTATAATCTTATTTCCGGACTTAAAACCAAATGAACATTTTCCTTCAAACAAACAAATACTAATAACAAAAAAAAAAAAATCTGTTTTTTTTTTATCCAATCGTAATTTTATTAAAATAACATGAATCTTCACTAATACTAATAAAGATAAAAGAACACCATATAATATAAATAAACATGTTATTCAATAGATTAATCAATAAGAGATATAATTCTTTAAATACAAAGAAAATTGTCTTAGGGATTGATTTGGGTACCACAAATTCTTTAGCCTCACATATCCCTAAATCATTAGATAATACTCAAACACCAATAATCTTAAATACTACAAAGACACCATCCATAGTGGGATTTGCTAAAAAGGGAAATGATTTAAGTGATATTCCTAGCTCATCAGATGATAAACATATTTTTGAATTATTGAAAACAAATCTTAATGTGTTCATTGGTGAAAAGGCTCAAAACCAATACAGATTAAA
Organism: Hanseniaspora guilliermondii; assembly: GCA_036287555.1. Classification (NCBI taxonomy): domain Eukaryota; kingdom Fungi; phylum Ascomycota; class Saccharomycetes; order Saccharomycodales; family Saccharomycodaceae; genus Hanseniaspora; species Hanseniaspora guilliermondii. The sequence continues at coordinate 231,513 of CP143013.1, read as the reverse complement.
TCCTGAAAATACCTTCAAGGCCATGAAGAGAATCATAGGAACATTCAATGACAATGATGAGATTTTCGAAAGCTATAAAAACCAGTACTCAAACAATGTTGCTATAAACAACAGTATTTATTTCAACTTATTCAACAGCAACCTAAAGGTGAATGCTGAAATCATAGCTGGTTTCATACTCTCAGATATCAAGAGTAAAGGCCTCAAGGAGATAGGTGTTGAAAATGGTGCTGTTGATGCTGTAATCACTGTTCCTGCATATTTCAACAACTTACAAAGAAAGGCAACCTTGAATGCTGCCAATCTAGCCAACATTAACTGCCTAAGAATCATCAATGAACCAACTGCAGCAGCGTTGAGCTTTGGTGTAATGAAGCAAAATAATGATGGTGTATATGCTGTTTACGACTTGGGAGGTGGTACCTTTGATATCTCCATTTTAGAGTTAGATGGAGCTGTCTTTGAAGTTAGAGGGACTGCTGGTGATTTGAAACTTGGTGGGGAGGATTTAGATTATTTAATAAGAGATTATGCCTTGGACAAGTTTTTGAGCAATAATAACAACATAAACAGAGAGGATGTCTTGATGAACAACTCATTCATGAATGAATTACTCAATCATTGTGAAAAATTGAAGATTGAATTATCAACTACATCATCTTCACAAATCAATATCCCCTTTGCCTTCAAGAATGTACTTGGAGACTTTGTTCATTTCAAAGTTGAAGTTCAAGAATCAGAAATTGATAAACTTGCTGAACCTTTAGTTAAGAAGACCATAAAGATATTCAAGAAATGCTTGAAGGATGCAAATATCGATAAGCAAAGTCTTCAACAGATTCTCTTGGTTGGTGGTATGACCCGTATGCCATACATCAGAAAGCAAATCATCAAGAACTTCATCTCCGAAGACAATTCCGAAAATGATACTGATAACAAACTCAATTTCAAGATCAATCCTGATGACTCTGTTTGCTTGGGGGCAAGCATCCAAGCAGGTTTGTTAACTGGTGAGATCAAGGATGTGTTATTACTGGATGTGAATCCCTTGACTTTAGGAATGGAGACATACGGAGGCCTGATGTCCCCCATGCTCAAGAAGAATTGCAATGTGCCTATCGAGTACAAGGAACAGTTCACCACTGGTATAGACAACCAACAGATTGTCAAGATAAACATATACCAAGGTGAGTCTAAGCTTTGTAGAGATAATGTCAAGCTTGGTGAGTTTGTACTTTCAGGAATACCACAACTTCCGAAGGGTGTTCCCAAAATCGAGGTTAGTTTCAAGTTGGATAGCAACGGTATTTTGAATGTTACAGCTAAAGAGCTTCTAACCAACTTGGAATGCAATCTTGAATTGATAACAACAGCACCAATCGAAAACAACTCCAAACAGTCGTCCTCCAATGTGGACTCAAATGATCTAGCCTGGGTCTTTGAAAATCTGGGTCTATGGCAATTATCATTCAAGGAGCTTGATCTCATGTATAGGAAATACGCTGATAGTATTCATTTCAGTCAAACTATCACCAATGAATTCAATGAACTTAAAAGTAAATTCGATCAATGGAATATCATGAAGAATGATTCCAGTAAGGATGCTGAGATGGTTGATTATTTTGTGAAAAAAGGTGGTATGAATGTATTGAAAAACAGAATTAATAAACTTCAAACAGATTTGATGTCTGAATTGAAGGGTAAGAAGGTTTAATAAGTTTCATATATACATAAGCTATATATGTTTTTTTAACTGTTTAACAGTTTAAGAAATTCAAACACCAAGAAAAACTGACGCGTAAAAAAAAAAAAGGACAAGCGTGAATTGAAACACCATTCATATTTTGTTTAGTGATTTTTTTTTTTCATTTCTTCAAAAATGTGTTTAAATTTTTTTTTTTATTTGTTGAAAGTATTTCCTCTTGAACTCTTTAACAATGAAAAGATGTTATGAAATAACCCAAAAAAGAATAAAAGATAGATATTAAAAGTAAAGACTCATTATTAATTTTTATAATTAAAAAAAGTTAAGTACGAAACCCCCAATATTACTAATAATGAGCTTGAAAGATCAAAAAATCATCTTATCAAATACACCAGTTGATGCTTTGGAAAATTATCATAAGTATTTATCTACTGAATACAGCTCCAAAGATATAGAACCAACAGAAAAAGATTTACATTCACTTAAGGGTATTCTAAATGATATGAAAAAGGTAGGTTTCAACAATTTAAAAAGTGAAGCAAAGACATCTCTTTGCTTAGCTATTTTAGCTGATGTTGTTTATTTAAGCACAGAAAGTAACAGATTCACAGCCAATGATATTAAAACATTTTTTTTGATCTTATTGAAGGAGTTGAAAAACAGTGCATCTGAGACAAATTTGACAGATTATGTACTATGTAAGTATGCAATTAACAAAATCATAGCATGTGATGCTGTGTTGTTGATATTACATATTAAAGAATGCTCGCAAATATTGAAGGAAATATATCACTTGAATAATGATATCTCAGACGATATAAAATCTAGGGAGTTGAAGGATGCTGCTGTGAAATTGATTACCACTTTGGTTGTAGAAAATTCCGACAATGAAAACAATGAGTTCTTGGACTCACATTGTAAGCAATTCATGAATGAAATCATTTATGAGAATGAAATATGTAAGGAAGTCATCCAATTTAACCACCAAGTGTTTCAGTCGTATATTCAGCTCTTCTACAACGAGTACATTCTTACAGATGATGGAACATTTGACTTGAAACATGTGGACAACAACGTTTTGGAACAAATCGATTCATTCACACACAAGGGATTCATAAAGTTGAATAAGTTATGCAACCTGTTCAAAAAACTGTACATTATAAATCCTGCATTGCTTCTTTATTGTAATGGATTTTTTCAAACACTGATGAGCTCTCAAAATAAATATTTAAGAATCCTGGGAATAAGAATGGTTAAGACTTTAATGATTGAAAATCTTTACTTCATTTACAAACATGATTCTATCTTCAAAATTTACTTGACTAGAATGAGTGATGAAAACCATTTGGTAAGATTGGAAATATTGAATGGCGACTTTTTAAAGTTGTATGAATGCATCTATCAAAATGACAAGGACATTTTCAAGTACATGGAAAAAATCTTGGAAAAGGGATTGGTAGATATAAACTCTGAAATACGTTTGGAAACAATAACTCAAGTTTCAAAAGGTGAATTGAACATCAAGTTCAATAACAATGTGTACAACCTGATTATTGATTTATGCAGAGACAAAAATTTGGATATAAGAGAAAGATCATGTGCCTATCTGTCAAAGCTTGTCCTGAATTCAAATGGAGAACATGACACTGATTTGGAAGCCAAGGTTATTAATACATTAATTGATTTGTATTACATCAATGATAAGGATTTGAATAATATCATTGATGCATTCTTAAGTGAGTACATTCAATTCGATAATAAAAAGCTGGCTCATGTGTATACCATGTTAAAGGAGGAAAAGACCAAACATGCACTACTAGCTTTATTACCTAGATACAAGGTGTTTAATAAAATTGTTTTGAAGTTCATACAACTGGTCATCAAGGATGAAAATTCAGAAGATTCTTCTGAATACATGAAGTTGTTGAGATGGTTGGAGATAAACTACAATGAAAATGACATTGAGTTGTTCACAACGCTCATTAATCATGATGTGGCTATAAAAATCAGACCCTTCTTAACAGGGAGAAAGTCTTTTGTCAACCCACATGATAAGAAGACATTCTTTTTGGACCTAAAGAATGAGGGGATTGTAAAAGATGATGAAATAAACAAGTTCAATGTTTTGATGATAAGATGTACAAATACCTTCATAAATTTGGAAGACATCTATGAAAAGCCCAATGAAAACGAACAGTTTGTTAGTGTTTTACTTTCAAACAAACACATTCTTACAAACTTGATTGATATTGAACGTTTAGTTGATTCCTTTAAAACCCATGATCTTTCAACATCAATCAAAAGAAGCTTGATCTTGAAAGAGGTTCTACCTGAACTAGAATTTGATCCAGAAATTCTGAATTATTTCAATCAATTTGTTGATGGCGATGTTGAGTTGAGTGAATATGAAATGTATGGTTTGTCTGAGATATTACCATTGAAGGATTTCAGCTCATTCAAGTTCACAACAGACAAAATTACCTCTGTGGATGATATATCCTTGACAGAGTGTAACTTGATATCCAATAGTCCAAAGGATCACAAGATAATGATTGACAATTTATTAGAGTTAGTGTTCACTACTGATATAAATGAATCATCCACTATAGAAGAGTTTGATGATGATGAAGATGAAATGAAACAAATTGAACATGCTGATCAATTCATGAACAGAAGTGGATTTGATCCAAAGAACAACACCTTATTGAAGGTTATATTGCTGATGAGAGCCAAAGCCGATGATATGCAATTTTTAAGAGGTATCTTGGAAACTCAAGGATGTTGTATCAAGTTGTCACAATGCTCTGAACAACCACAGTTTTGGAGATGGATTATCATGAATGAACTCATTAGCTTGTATTTATCCAAGTGTTTAGACTCAACACTTTACTTTGAAGACTTCTTGGGAGATTCACAAATCCACTTGCAATGGTATGCCATTGACATACACCGTTATGTTCGTCAAAGGTTCTTCAGCTTTTTGATTGAGAATTTCAAGGAACTTCCTATGTCCGTTTCATTCTTTATCTTTTACATTGATGTGAGTCTCGATGGAACAAACAACTTCAACACATATGTGACCTTTTTGGAAAATATCATGTCTGATAAAACATTCAACAAGGATAGATACTTTGAAAGATTGATTAGTAGATTCTTACATAACTTGTCCTATTTACCGACAGTCTCTGTATTGAACAATGAAGAAGACAGTTCTGAAGAAAAAAATGATGTTCTAGAAGATCTAATAGCTAAGATTTCCTTATTCTTAAGATTTGTGTTGAATAAAGAGAATTGTACATTGATTTTAGGATATTGCAACACCATATTCAACCATAAGGATAAGTTAAATGAGGACAATAAAGATGTCTACTTAATTAGTGACATTTGCATTACTATGATCAACCAAGTCATCAAGATGAAGAACTGGGCAGATCTAAAAGTCACTGATGAAGTTAGCAATGACAAAATCAAGCTGCCTTTGGACTTATATGTCAAAAAGGAAAATACTAAAGATGAAATAATTAAGAGTATTGAAGAGTTGCTATCAACCACTGATAAGGAGTTCATAACCAAGATGTCAAACAAAAACAAGAACTTGATGAAGATCGATTCAACGATACAAACAAACACTTCAAACTCGTTCATAAGCAAAAGTAAAGATACGAATAACATCATGCCAATGAAAAAGAAAAGCAAAGAGCTAGATAATGTCAAAGCTGAAAACAAGGAGGGTTTGAGAAAGTCTAAAAGAATTAAAAGGGATATTAATTATGATGAAAATCAAAATTCAATATAAATATAAATATATATTTATATATGTAAATGTTAGTTTATATAGAATACCTACATTTCTCACAAAGGAGGAAGATTGTTTCTACAAACAGGACATATCAATTTGTTATTCATCCAATAAGACAAACAATCATGATGATACACATGGTTACAAGGGGTTATCATATAGTTTTCTTCCTGCTGGTCATTGATGTTTGAATCTTCCAAGAGTTGTGTTTCTTCAGTGTCGTCTTCACCTCCAGAAACATCATTACTAACTTTCAAGTGTATGATGTCGTCGTTATCCATGCAAATAGGACAAACAAACTCATTCTTATCACCTAGTTGAGCTAGTTGGTCCCTTGTCACTGCCTTTGAATAGTTGTATCTATGCTTAATGCTTTTGTTTCCATTGCTTAGAATGAACTCAATGATTCTTTCCACCCTATCAGAGATTATACATCTCCCACCATACTTTAGTTGCATCAACAGCAAACACACTTGTACAGATACGTTAACAAGGTAAACAATGAACCAATTCTTGCTTGTTTCATGTTGGAAAAAGTTATCCTCTTTCAAGTAAAAGAAACTTACAGGAATCAATCTTGTTAAAGCTGTCACAACAATAAATCTCTTTTGTAGGTTTGTTGTTAATGGATCTAAATCAATTAATATGAATCTAAAGATTTGAGGCCAAAACAAAGATGTGTATGTAAGCACTATCAAGTTGCAAATCAAGTGTCTCAAGAATATGTTCATTGAGTAAATGAATACAATTGCAAATGCAAACAAAACCATGAATGTGTAGATTCTTCCTTGTATCTTCGAGTACAATAATGTGAAATCTTCTGACCCCTCAGTGTTATTAGTGAGAAAGTTGTTTTCTTCACTTGTCTCATTGTTGTCTTCTGATGTTGATTGATTGTTCTCAGTTTGAGTTCTTGTAGTTGAAATGGGGGTGAATCTTCTAAATAAGCTCAACCAACTGATACTTCTCTCTAAGAATTGTGATTGGATGCACAACACCAAAACCTTTGTTTCAATGGAAATACCCATGCTCATGAACAAAACAACATTAACAGCAAACCACGAGAACTGGGTTGTTCTTATATTCTTTGAAACATCATGGATTAGCTCATCATTTCCATTGATCACCAAATCTTTGACTTTCATGAAAGCATCAACAACAGCCCTTGTTGTGTTTTGTGTGTAATGCAAAGATGGATTTGGGGTCAGCTCTGAATATGTGGTCATGACTATGGCCAAGACAATGAAAATGCCACCAACAAAACAATCAGTGAATGTGATGACCTTCAAGAAATCAATGGAAATCTTGTTAAGTTCAGAAGGAGAATCAAGCTTACTTATTTGTAACAGAAACATTATTGAGTGACAAATAAATGGCAGAGTTACATATTTCATAGATGATTCCTGTAGAAACATGGGGTACAGGGAACCTAAAACACCCTTGAATTTGGTCTTTTCTGAAAAAATTCCTGAGGGTGTACTCTCTAAGGACAATCCAAAGTTGGGAGAATAAATAAGCATATCCTCGATTTCCAAGTCATAATTCTTCCCATATAGATTGTTTAGATCCATGGTGTTCATGAATCTTTGCTTTTCATATGAATCCGAAATGGGTCTTGTTTGTGCATATAAGAAATATTCCGGCTTGAAGGAACGCTCATTCAAAATAAATAAATCATCCATGGTGAAGGTGTTATTTTGATTTTTATTAGTTTGGAAATATGTGTGGTTGACAAAGTTTACAGTGTCATTCTTGTATCTGTTGAAGTCATTCTCATTGTTGGTGAACAGTTGAGGAATCATGAACAGTCCATGAAACTTACCAGAGTTTGTTATTCCAAATAGCTTACCAGTTTGACTGTCATAAACAATCAATATCTTGGAGATTAAAGATGTGAATCTAGCTGATGATTTGGTTAATTCAGCAGAGAGAAACTGTAAGCTACCGGGTCTGTATTCAGGGTAATAGAAGTATTCATTTATCTCTAACTTGATGGTTGTTGAAATATCAAAATTAATTAAATTGGAGTCCTCCTTGGACATGTCCATACTCTGTTGAAAGAGTACTGTGTCATTAACAAAGAAGGAACCCTGCTTGGGGGACTTTTGCTCATTTCCATCAGGATCTAAAGTTTGATTTTTTTGTTTCATCAATTGAGGAATTGGCATATGAATTTTAAACTCATCTTGAATTTTTCTTGAATGGAATAAGCCTCTCAAAGTGGTGCTACTGACGTTATTGTGGTAAACATGGTCTAGATCACCTTTCCATATTGAGTTACCATTCTTAGAATAAATTCTATCGAGTATATTCTGGGGTAAGTAGTTATTATCTTGATGATCAACATCAAATGTATAATCATAATTCTTGTTTTCAATTGGATATCCGAACCAATTTTCATTCATGTTTGAGTTATTTCTCAATAAGCTTGTTGTGTAATCATTTTGATTATCAACTAAATCATCAATGGTGTATAAAAACCCTGTTATGTTAAGGAGTGGCTGCTTATACTTAGCTGTTTGTAATGTATTGAATTCATTAAGATATAGATCATTAATCATCACTAATTGATTTCTTTCATATTCACTATCAGGAATGTTATCTTTATTAGAGTCTTCTCCTGGTAATACAACAAAAAAGATAAAAAACACTAAAAGAAGTATTGTATTACTATCTATTCTAGCCATTGGTGTACTATATATGAAGTTTAAATTTTTTTTTTTTATATATATATTGGCTTGTTTTGTTAAGATATATGTAAGAATAGAACAAAAAGACTGGGTTTTGAATGTTTGATATATTTATTTATAATGTAAAGATTAAGTAACTTATCAATTCTTAAAATCTTTTTTAAAAAAATCAAAACTTTTTAGAAATAGAGGATTTTATTGCTCTTGTAGGTTTCTCTTGGTTTGTCATCTTGTTTTATCCCCTCCAAAAAAAAATTGAAAATTGATTGGATTTGTTGATGTGAGTGTTAACAGTAATTTGTTTGTAATTTTTTCTTAATTATTTTTTCGATTGATTTAACTATGGAACACGTGACCATCCACTGCCATTTGATAGTCTTAGCTCATTTATCCTTATATCCGAGCATGAAGTACTCCCCACGTGAAAATCTTTGAAAGAAAAATATAAAAAGAGGGTTAAAAGAAAAAAGAAAAAAAAACAAAGAAATGACATGTAGGATTAAGATATGTTCATTCCAATACAATTTTTTTTGAAGATCTATATAATAACCCCCCAATCATTACAAGGCAAACATAATTTGTTTGTATTGTTCTATCCTGTGTTATAATATTGTACATGTACAAATATAATCCTGTAAGAGATAGCTCAAGTAGTATAACAACCATATTACCTATAACCCATACCAATTCCAACAACAACTCCTTCAAGAAGCATGATGAAATTAATGGTGTGGTAAGAAATAAAGATCCTACATCTGATGGAAACTTGATTATAACCATCAATGACAAGGATAAGTTGAAGATTAGTTTCATAGATATAAGATTGAATTCATTGTACAAGGACATGTTGGTAATTGAACAACCTGAATTGTTGATGAATGATTTCAACAATGATAATTACATGATCAACATATCTGGAAACATCATAATATCATGTGTCAAGCCATTGATTTTGTTGAAGCCCATTTCATTGGAGTTAAAGGGGACTTTCAAGTTGGATTTCATAGAGATCAACAATGACAACAACAAGAAGGATGATGATCGAAGAGATGATAGCGTGGTTGTGGTTAAGGAAAACAGACCCTTTTTCTTGACAAGGTGGGATAATGTCATAGATTATCCAGATGGGGAAGTTGTTGATCTTTGTAAGAAAAAATATGAGGATGATTTGAAGAAGGCCAAGGAAAGCTATATAAAGAGAAAGAGAAAAAAAAATAAAATAAGCAAATTGAAGCCGCAATCTATGTATAACATATTTGGAATGAGATTTGAAGAGAATGGGGATGTTTCCAGTGATGGGAGTATTCCATTGACTCCCATAAACACACATGACAATGTTTTCAATACCAAGAAGCCAACCTTGAAGAGAATATATCAAAGTGCTCCCAATATCCATCAGATGCTACCAAGCGGAGGAACATCTGAAATTTCTAGACCCACAATAAGGACCAACAACAGCTTTAGATTTTTGAATCCAGGTGACATTGGAAATGTTAAAATAGATATCAGTGAAACACCTGATGATACCACATGTTTGGATGTGCCACATGTGGATAACAAGGACAACAAGATATACATGAATCCAGGAAACTATGAGTTCCCATTCAGATTGAAGGTCAACCAAAGAGACATGCCTGAAACAATAGAGGGTCTTCAGGCTGGATCCTTGACGTACATGTTAACAATGAAGATGCACTGTGAGAACTACGGGGTTGTTGAGCATGTCAAGTACTTAAGAATATTGAAGACATTGAAGGCAAACAACATCAACATACACACAGGCTTCAAGTTCAAGCATGATTTGAAGGTTAAACAAAGGAAACCCCACAAGGAACAAGGTGAAAAGAATGATGATTCAAAGATGAAGGCACCTTCATCAATGGATGCTGAAGAAGGTCCACAATTTGTGGATGAGTTGGTGACTCAATTACAAATGCACATAGAAACCCCATCAAAGGCTTATCCAATGGGAGGTAGGATACCCTTGAAGTTTCAAATATCACCATTGATAAAGAACTTCAAAATAGACAGTATTAAGATATCCTTGAAGCAGAAGAGTATACTTTGGGATTTCAACAATGAAAAGTACACCATTGAAAAGGTTGTTAAGAATTGGTTTATAGATGACTTTCAAGGAATAAGTGGTATAGAGAAGGTTTACTTAGAGGAGGGGAATGAATCAAGAGGAATCAAGAATGGACCAAAAGACAAAAAGACTAATAAATTGAAGATACTTTCCAAGAACAATGAAAAGAAACATCAAGAAACAGATCAGAAGAAGGTTGAGTACAGATTATGCGACAGTGACATTGAGTTTTTGTATATCTTACCTGTACCAAACAATTTGAAGGAAATAACACAGAACAGCTTAATATCAGAAAACTTTTACAATGGGGAGAAGGTGACATCTAATATGATAATGGATGATTTACTGGATGAGGAGGAATTTGAAAAGAAGTATGGGTACAATGAATATAAGGTGTTGAAGCTGCCAAGAATATCCAATACACACAACTTGAAGGTGGAGATATATGTATTCAAGAAGAACAAGAGAATACCTATAGAGTTCAATATACCATTGATATTATTTTGTTCACCCAATGTGGAGATACAAATGAGAAAGGTGTTGGTGGACAAGTTCAAGAGAATCCACTTCAGGAAGGGTGAGGTTGAGTTATTCTTTAGGGATTTACCAGGAGGGAATGATTTACCAAAGGAAGAAACCATGACTAATGACAGCACAAATGGGAACACCCATGAAGATACTAGAAACTTGATGTATTCATTCATACCTAGGTATTTCCCACAACTACAACAAGTCCAGCCACCACCTATCTATGCTGAGATATCTAAGGATGAGAAGGTCCTATCATCAATGAATGAAACTGAAGGATTTGAAAACTTGAAAATAACTGAGGACATCAACACAAACCCACCAACTTATGATAACTTCAGGTTTGATGACCGTAATTTTGCCAATAGAAGTGACCATCAAAAAATCATCAAGAGTGAACGCTTAACTCGAGACTATTATTACGGAATATATAGAGATGATCCAAACACTACAGGCAACAGGAGTAAAACACAAAAGTTCAAAGAGGGGGTGTTGCAGTATGAGGAAATATCACCAGAGTATAAAAATTGTATGAATCCTTTAAACGAGTAATTGATGTGAGCTTTCTTCTTCATTAATATAAAATACAAAAAAACAAAGAAGAAACATAATAACCCGTGTAAATAATTCAACTTTTTACCAAAGAGCAAAAATTGATATATGGTTCAAATAAAGGATCTCATGAATGTATATAAATGTAAATGACACCCAGTTATCGAAAGAACCAATATGAGAAGTTTAAATATCTTTCGATACTAAAATCTCAATGGGGTTTTTTATTTCTTTCTATATAAATTTAAGTTGTAATAAAAAAACCATCAAATATTAGATTAACTTTATAGTTTAAAACTAAAGAGTTTTCAATAATATATGATTGATTTAAATATGGGAATGCTTTCAAAAAAAAAAAAAAAAAGAATAAAAAAATTTTTTTTTCTCAAAGTGGAAAATTTTTTCTTCGGAGAAAACAAAGAAAAAAAAAGTATGTTATGCAGGGTAAGTACACAAACATTACTCAAAAAGGTAATAAGAGAAGTGGGAGAGAACACTCTCACCATTTTTTTTTTTGTATGTTTTTATTTTTCTTTCTTTGGGGCTTTGACTTTTCGTGCTGATGATATTTATGATTTTCTTCTTTAACAATAAAACTTCATATTTCATATAAAACTTGTAAAAGTTATGTATAGATTATGAAATAAATATATAATCCAAAAAAAAAAAAAAATATAACAGCCCTTTATTGGTTTTCACTTCTTTATTTTTTATTTTATCAACAAAAAAAAAAAAAAAGAAACAGAACTTATATTCTATATATAAATATAATGTCTAGAAGAGCACCTACAGCTAATGTGTCATCTGAAAGAGCTTGTATGTTGTGTGGGTATGTACAATCTCTAAATCAATTCAAGACAACATCTTGTCCAAACTGTTCATCAATATTTGATAACTACAAACCAAATGAGCCTTTGGACATGAAAATATATGATTGTATATCCCCATCATTTGAGGGACTCATTTGCATAATGAAACCAGAAAAATCATGGTGTTCGAAATGGTTACGATTTAATAAATATGTTCCCGGAATGTATGCTGTGAAGATTAATGGGAGATTACCTGAAGAGATATTAGAAGATTTACCTCATTTTGTTCCTAGAGATGGATCTGTCCAATGGGAATAGGAATATATATATATATATAATATTTAATCACAATTGAATTGATGATTATTTTTTTTTTGTCTTACATACATTGGTCATAAAAATCTTGGAATATGGTCTCTTTGAAGTGTATGGACGCAGATCACGTGTCAAATTTGGAAAAACTTTAAAATTTTTTGTATATATATATATATTTTTTTTTTTTTAAAAAAAAAAATTAATAAATAAATAAAAACCTCATAAATTTTCAATAATTTTATCTTTTTTAAAATATATTACTATGAAGGAAATTGACGGATCCATGACAAATGAATAGTACCACCATAATATAACTCAATGTCTAATAACCCAGTGATAAGCATTGATAAGGAACTAGCAGGAAAGGCCACAACAGACTTATCTGAGTTACCATTACCATTGAATGATGATAAACTAACCCATCAAATACTATTTCCCTCCATACCAAAGTTCATACATGACTTGCAGGAAACAACCGGATTGCCTTACTATGCTTTAATACCCATGACAACTCTATCAATCAAGCTGTTCATAACATTACCCATATCATTATGGAATCGAAAGTTGTTGGTGAAGCAGAATGAGTTGAGAGCATTCACAAAGGCCATATCTCCCGTGATGAAGATGAAGCTTTCTGCACATAACAATGCATCGAAACACAACTTGAAGCCCGAACAGGTTAGAATGCTGAGCATGAAGGAACAAAGAAAGATACAAAGGGAGGTTTTCAGGGAAAATGGCATACAATTGTGGAAGAACATCATCCAGCCAATTTCCCAATTACCTATTTGGATGATGTTCACATATGGGATCAGGGAGCTACCTGCTTATGTATCACAACAAACAGCCACAAACAATACGGATGAGATAATCAAGTTTGGATACAGTCCATTAGATGATCTGTTTCCTGTGATGGACATGCAGGGATTGAACATAACACCGATTTTGAGTTCATCTTTGTTGGGATCATTGACCTTGTTGAACATACAGCATTATGATAAAATCAACCAATCAAGACAATGGTATGATCTGGGGAAGGAACACAATGGAAAGCTATTAAGAAATGGAATAATGACAGTTTCAAGATTCATCAGTTTAGGCCTGGTCTTCACATCATTCCAACAACCTGACTTGGTTGTTCTATACTGGATAGTGTCTCAATTAGGACAATATGGAGTTAACAAGGTGGTTAATAAGTATCCATTTGAAAGGAAATTGATATAAACATATATATATTCCGATATTTTTTTTTTTTTTTTTTTGGGGAGGGGATTTCCTAAATTTTAATTTTTAAAAATTATTTCTTTTTCTCCTTTTGTATATCTTTTCTAGTACCTTTTAAAATTTCTAAATGACCAACTTTCCCAGATATAAGTTTTTCAGTTAAGATTAAGTTGTTGTTAGCATATTTCTTGTTTAGATTATAAATGGTCTTCTTATCATTGGTGTTGTTTTTAGGAGCATAAACTTTCTTTTGGAAACATTTAGCTTGTCTGTTTTGTTTTAAGACTCTATATTTTTTAGATGTATCTTTTTTATTTTTATTAAGAGCTAATTTACCTTGTGCCATGATTAGTTATTTATGTTAAAGAGAATATTGGTTATTAAGCTCATTAATGTATAAATATATGTATATATTTAAGAGATAAATATTGTAATTTTTTATCTTAATTAGTTAAGTTTTCAGTACAGAAAAATAAAGTAAAAAAATAAAAAAAAAAAAAAAAAAAGGCAGAAAAGAGTTTCTTAAAAAAAAAGCAAACAAAGAAAAAGAAGAAAAAAAAAAAAAAGAAATGTTGAATTGGATTCATTTGGGTAAAAACATTGTAATATATACTTTTGGTAGCGTTGTATGATATTTTTCTATAGATATTTTTTTCCCTTCCTTTAAGTTAATGAATTTAATGAAAGTAAATGTAAAAAAGAAAAAATATATCTCTTTTTTAAACCCGAACACAACATATCATATTTCCAAAGGGGAAAAAAAAAAAACCACGTGCAACACCCTTCTTTAAGAAAAAAAAAAAAAAGAAAAAGAAATTGGAAATATTTCAGCTAATCAATCAGATTGAAATGAATGGACATAATCAAATTCAATTACTTCAAAAAAAAGAGAAAAAGAAAAAAAATGAGAGGATTATTTATATTTATTATTTACAAACATATAATAACTATCATAGAAAACAAACATATTTTAATTAAAAAATAATATAGTTATCTAAAAAATTATATATATATATATTAATAAAAAAAGAAAGAAAGAACAATCCTCCTCTCAAATAAAATACTCTATTTAATTTCTCCTACTATTTTTCAAAGTGGATGCTTTTTTAAAAAATAAATGCATAAACGCTACCAAAAGTAATCCTTCAACTCTCCTTTTTCTTTTTTCAATTCTTTCCCCTACAGAGAGAAAGAAGTCTCCAAAAAAAAAAAAAATCAATCAATCAAAATAAAAAAATAAATTAAATTGTTTTTTTCCCCCCCCCTATAAGGAAAAAAAAAAAAAGGATCTCTACCTTAAATATATTTTAGACAACTTCTTTAACTTTATGAAAATATATTGGATAGAAGAAGTTCTCATAAAATATATATATAATATTTGAAATTTTTATGAGTAATTTATAAGCATATATATATAATTCTATATAAATATATATTTAAGGAAATAAAAATTACAAAATATAAATAATAAAGCTATATCACCAACATATAAATATTACTAATATGACTATTATAGCTTCTACTGGTCCTGTTGCCTTTTCAGACTTTAGAATTACTAACATTATATCTGATCTATCCTCTAAGATCAATGTGCCTTGTGAACAAATCTCCATTGAATCTGCCTTCATCCATTACATAGAGTTATTAAGTAACAACACTGTATTGGATGATAACCAAAAATCACATCTGTTCAACTTATTGAAATATGATCCATTCCCATCTAACCAAAGTCTTTACAACATCATCAATGATGATTTATCATCCTTGGAATCAAATGAGTCACAATCATTTGTTGTTAGAATCATTCCTAGACAGGGTACTATTTCCCCATGGTCCTCAAAGGCCACCAACATCGTTCAAGTTTGTGGTCTTGAAGATGTTTGTAAGAGAGTTGAAAGAGGTATCTTACTCTTGATCAACATCAACAGTGACAAGGAAGTCACATTGAATGGCAATGCCTTGTCATCATGCTTTGATAGAATGACCCAGGATTTGTTCATAAACGAAAAGCCAGACTTGATGACCTATTTCAACCAAACTGGATCTCCAAAGCCATTGCAAACCATTCAATTCCACAACTTACCTACTTACCAAGAAAAGTACGATATTTTAAATGAATATAACAAAAAAAGAGGGTTGGCTCTTGATGATGGGGAAATGAAATATCTCATTGAAAGCTTTGTTGATAGATCACCTACAGATGTTGAATTGTTTTCCTTTGCACAGGTCAACTCCGAGCATTGTAGACACAAGATATTCAATGCATCTTGGGAAATCGATGGTATCCAAAAGCCTATGTCCTTGTTCCAAATGATCAAGAACACCTTCAAGAAGACCCCAGACTTTGTTGTCTCTGCTTACTCAGACAATGCTGCTGTCATGGATTTGAAACATAACAACAACGAGTACTACATGTCCCCAGATTATAAGACAAAAATGTGGAACCAACAACTGGAACAAGTCCACTTATTGATGAAAGTTGAAACCCATAACCACCCAACTGCCATTTCCCCATTCCCTGGTGCATCCACTGGTTCTGGTGGTGAAATCAGAGATGAGGGTGCCACTGGTAGAGGTTCAAAGACAAAGTGTGGGCTGAGTGGGTTTGCTGTTAGTAACTTGAACATTCCTGGTTTCATTCAACCTTGGGAGGAAAAGTTCTTAAGTGAACAATCAAAGCTTGGTAAACCTGCCCATGTTGCTTCATCCTTGGACATCATGATTGAGGCCCCATTGGGGTCTGCTGCATTCAACAACGAGTTTGGTAGACCTAACATCAACGGATACTTCAGAACATTGACCTTGGAAACTTTCATCAAGGATGACCAACAGAAAACCGGTGGTATCAAGAGAGATATCAGAGGATTCCACAAGCCCATCATGCTTGCTGGTGGTATGGGGTCCATCCGTCCAGAATTTGCTCTTAAGAACACCCCCATCAAGCCAAATGATTTGTTGATTGTCCTTGGTGGTCAAGGGATGCTGATTGGTCTTGGTGGTGGTGCTGCCTCTTCAGGTAACACCGAAGATGGTAATGCCGACTTGGACTTTGCCTCCGTTCAAAGAGGCAATCCTGAAATGGAGAGAAGATGTCAAGAGGTCATCAATGCATGTGTGTCCCTAGGTCCTAACAGGGACAATGATATCTCTTCTAGAGGCAACCCTATCCGTTCCATCCATGATGTCGGTGCTGGTGGGTTATCAAATGCTCTACCTGAACTGGTCCATGATAACAACCTGGGTGCTGTCTTTGACTTGAGAAAGATCTTGACATTGGAACCAAACATGTCTCCTTTGGAAATATGGTGTAATGAATCTCAAGAAAGATATGTTTTGGGTATCGATCCTAAGGACCTACCATTGTTTGAGGAAATTTGCTTAAGAGAGAGAGCTCCATTTGCTGTTGTGGGCCATGCAACTGCTGAAGAAAAATTGGTCTTGAAGGACCCATTGTTGAACTCAACTCCTATTGACTTGGATATGGACATCCTGTTTGGTAAGCCTCCAAAGATGTCCAAATCAGCCATCACCTCTGATTTGATCTTGAAGGCTGCTGACCTGTCATCAATCACCTTTGATGATGCATTGGGAAAAGTCCTGTCTTTACCTGCTGTGGCTTCAAAGTCATTCCTGATCACAATCGGTGATAGAACAGTCACTGGGTTGATTGATAGAGATCAGTTTGTTGGTCCATACCAAACTCCTGTTGCTGATTGTGGTGTCACTGCTACCTCATTACCTCCAGCCACATCTTCCATCAAGGACATTTCACATGCCCAAGGTGAGGCCTTGAGTATGGGTGAAAGACCTACATTGGCATTAATCTCCGCTGCCGGTTCTGCTAAAATGTCCATTGCTGAATCCCTGTTGAACATCATCTCTGCTGATATCAAGTCATTGAGAAATTGTAAAATCTCTGCCAATTGGATGTCTCCAGCATCCCACGAAGGTGAGGGTTCTAAGTTGTATGAAGCTGTCCAAGCCATTGGTATGGATCTGTGTCCTGATTTGGATCTAGCCATTCCTGTTGGTAAGGATTCCATGTCCATGAAAATGAAGTGGAAGGATTCAAAGAATGCTGAAGTTAAGGAAGTCACTGCTCCATTGTCCTTGAACATCACTTGTTTCAGTGCTGTTTCAGACACCACCAGAACATGGACTCCTGAATTGAACACAAAGAACTTGAACAAAGGTTCATTGGTCTACGTGGACTTGGCATATGGATTCAAGACATTAGGTGGTTCTGCCTTGTTGCAAGTGTACAACCAATTGGGTGATGAATGCCCAACAGTTAGAGACAACTTGTTGTTGAAGAATTTCATCAATGCCTGTATAGAATTGCATCAAACAAACATTGTTGAATCTTATCATGATATCTCAGATGGTGGGTTGATCACCACCTTGTTGGAAATGGCATTCACTTCAAGATGTGGTATTGATTTGGACTTACCAATCAATGATCAAGGGGAATTGATTTCTTACTTATTCAATGAGGAATTAGGTGCTGTATTCCAAGTCTCTGATCATGAAGAATTTGTTAAAGTCATGAACAAATTTGACATCAAATCTGAATACATCCATCAAATTGGTACCTTAAACTGCACCAACAAGTTAATGATCAAGGACACAAAAGGCCAAGCCATTCATGAATCCTTAATATTATCTCACTTGAAGACTTGGTCTGAGACTTCCTATCAAATACAAAAGTTAAGAGACAATCCTTTAGCTGCCACTGAAGAATTCAACAACTTGGATTCATTCAACTCCTCAAAGGGTATCCAATACAAGATCCCATACAAGGTTGGTCCACAAGATGCTTCATTATTGGATGCATCCAGAAAGCCTAAGGTTGCTATCTTAAGAGAACAAGGTGTCAATGGTCATTATGAAATGGCTTGGAGTTTCCAACAAGCAGGATTTGATACTTATGACGTGACCATGACTGATTTGTTGAGCAAGAAGGTTTCCTTGAAAGACTTTGTTGGTTTAGCTGCTTGTGGTGGGTTCTCTTATGGTGATGTTTTAGGTGCCGGTAATGGATGGGCCACATCTGTCTTGTACAATGATTATTTGAAAAAGGAATTCAATGACTTCTTTAATGTTAGACAGGACACATTTGCCATTGGTATCTGTAATGGATGTCAATTCTTGACCAGATTGGGTGACTTGATCAATGGTGACAAGTCAGAAAACAAGTGGCCAATCTTCACCAGAAACAGATCCGAACAGTATGAAGCTAGAGTTTGTGTTGTTAAGGTCAGCGATGAAGTTGATGAAAAGAACATCTTCTTCAAGGACATGGAGGGTGCTGAAATTCCAATTGCTGTAGCCCATGGTGAAGGTCAAGCAACATTCATCAACAAAACAGTTGATGACTTTGAAGCTGCCAAGTTGTGTCCAATCAGATATGTTGATTACAACGGCGAAGTTACTCAAGTTCACCCATACAATCCAAATGGTTCTCCAAACGGTATTGCTGGCTGTATTTCTGAAAACGGTAGAGTGTTGTCCATGATGCCACATCCAGAAAGAGTTGTTAGATTGGAAGCCAATTCTTATTATCCAAAGGAAAGCTCTGAAGAATGGAAGGGCTATGGTCCATGGATTCAATTGTTTAAGAATTGTAGAAGATGGGTTGCTGATAACTTTTAATACGCTTAATGTATATATAATAATATTAGTATAAAATATATATGTCTGTGTGTGTGTTTTTAATTAATTAATTAAGTCTATATTAAAAAAAAAAAAACCAAAATGAAACCTTTATCTATGGGGTTTTTTTTTCTTATATAGGTGAGATTTTTTTATCGTGAAATGTCATTTTTTTTTTATGAGTTTTAATGTTATATATAGATAAATAGTATATATTAGCTTTAATGAAAAGATAAACAAGGAACTAAAATATTGAATGGATTATTCAGATTTTCTCTTCATTCTTTCTTCTCTTTCCATTTTGGCTTCAGGACCGGCTTCAGTATCCAAATAGTAATCCCACCATCTGAATGAAGAAGCATAATTACCAATGAAGTAATGATGATGTAGATCATGGTGTTCGGCACCTGCCCAGAAAGGCAAGAATTTGTTCAAAGACCAAGGGAAGTCGTAACCTGAGTGTGAATCAACAGCTTGGAATAATCTTAAAGTGATCCATAAACACAATGTGAATAAGTGAAGGTTCTTTGTGAACAAACAATAAATAATAGGGAATCCAACAGTACCAAATCCTAAAGACAAAGTTTCCAAAGGATGAGCGTATTCAGCAGCTAAACCGAAAGGAGCAGCGTATCTATGGTGTTGTTTATGAATGTATTTGTAGAAGACACCGAAGTGGAATAATCTATGAGCCCAATAATGCCAGGTATCTTCCAAGAAGAAGAACAAACCAATTTCCACGGCCATTTTCTTCCAAGATGGGAATGGAACCTCCATGGTGATACCCAACTTCTCACACATTGGATGGAAAGTCCAAATAGGAATGGCTTCGACTAAGAAGTGTGAAAGCAACACTGATTTTAGACAGTGCATTTGTTCTTTATATGAAGGTTTCTTAGTTGGTTGAATCTTATACTTGCCGAACCACTTCAAGTTATCAATAATGAACCAAGGTAAACATCTGAAAAAGTACATGAACTCATGTAAGACAAAGAACATGATACCAGTAGCTAAAATATCATTGTTCATGTACATGTACCATGAGGCCCAGTATTTTTCCATTGTAGACAATTGAGGTTGTATTTGATAGACATTGTTTAAAACTTGGGTAAAGGATAAAGGATTTTGCTTATCATTGTTTAATAAGAGATTAGTTAAAGTACTGTTTGTAGGGAACACAGCAGCATTAATAGTTTCAGATAAAGCCATTTTTTGTTTTTATAGATAAAACTTTAAATGGTTGTTGTTAATGATTGTACTAAGATGGCAGGGATTATCTATCTTTCTTATTTTTTTTTTTATTTTTTTATTTTTTTAATTATTTATGGATAATAATTTAATAAAACAAGATCTTGATACATAAACTTATATACAGTACAGAGATCTATTCTTGAAGAATGAAATTTGAATTTAAAATAATTTATTTTTAATTTGAAATCACATCATTATCTTTGCATTAAGAAATATAAGAAAAAAATTAATTGAAAAATAAATAAAAAAAAACACTATACGAAGAAACCCAGCAAGAAAAATTTTCTTTTTTCTTTCTTTTTTTTCCCCCCATTTTCTACCTAAAAAAATAAAATAAATCATAGATTCTGTAGGAGATTTTGATAGATTACCAAAAACAAAAAAGGCGGTAAAAAAAAATATATATATATGATATGATTTTTTTTTTTTTTGATTTTATAAACGAGATAATGAAAAGACAACCTACACAATTCTAATAATGAGTTTAGAACTTAAACTATCAATAATGATAAAACGATTAAAAAAATAAAAAAAAAAACCCCCATAGAACAAGACAGAATTATTTACAAAAGATGAACTAATTTCTCACTTTTTATCGGAAGTAAAATCATCACTAATTCCATTACCAAAAAGACTTTGAAAATAATTTCTTTAAAGTATCTCATTAAATATGTATTTTTGAAGAGGCCTTATATCCGATAAAATACATTGAAAAAAACAACACTTCAAACAAATACCTCTTTGGAAACACTCTAATCATATTAATCTTTTAATATACGACAAATACATACAAAATAGAAAAGAAGACACACAACAAGAATAATTTATTAATAGGAACATATTCAAAAACAAAAACAAAAAAAATGAATTTGACAAGAAACATTTTGACATGAATAAATAAATAAAAAAGATAAAAAGAGAAAAATATAATCAAAGACTTATTTATGATATTTCAGATAAAATTTTGTGAAATCAATAGGAAGTCACACACAGTACTTAAACTGCAGTGGTATTCCTCCTTAATACTAGAGATGCCAGATATACTATAAAAGTATAAATTATCTATTATAAGAAAAAAATTCTCATCATAACACTATCATAATCAATGATTTAGAAATTATATTCTAATTTCTTCTTCTTTTGTATTTATTTTAGAGTACTCCTATACTCCAACTAATACTATATCAAATGTTAATAATATTACAAATCAATTCATCTTGTACTTTGGTTTTTTCTTGTATTTTTCTATTATTGTTAAATTTATTATATTTATACACTGAATTGTATTTGAAATAAAAACGTTCAAATATTAACAAAATTTTAGAACATTTGAACTCTTAAATAGACCAAAGGTCACTGCATTAGTGAAAAAAAAAAAAAAAGAAAACAATTTTTTTTGCCTTATTGGGAAATTCTTCTCAGTTAAAAAAAAAAGCAACTTTCTTGGTCATGCTTTAATTAATTAAAAAACTTTAAAAGATTAACAAAAAAAAAAAAAAATTTATAAATTATACATAATTATAAAACCTTCATGTCATGCATCGATCTCAGCTCCCTCATTCTCATCTTACTTATCATATCCTCCATCTTTGCACACTCACGCTGATATGTCTTCACCTTATTGTGCATCATATCTATCTCCTCATTGTACTTACTCTGCTTATTGAACAACGTTCTCTTCCACTCTTTGAACTTTTTATCCTGTTCATAAACAGCACTATTGAATGCCTTCTTCAACTCCCACTGCTTATGTATAAAGATCGGATCCCAATCTATCATGTGTCGATCAAGATACTTCTTGTTAATCACCTCATACACCTCATAACATCTCAACTTGTTCTTATTGATCTCTTCCCCTTCAAATACCATCCCATCCATCTTCTTCATCTTACTTTCCTCAATAACAGGAATCAACAACTTTTCAACCGCTCCTTCCTCATACTCCTCTCCTGTTTCCTTCATTCTCAACAACTCATTCATCTTCTTGTATCTAAACAAACACAACTTATCTCTCCACTCCTCATAGTACATAGACGTCTTCTCAATCAAATCTAAGGTCTTTTCCTCAACCAAAAACTTTCGCAACTTCAAAAAATCACTCACCCTCTCATCCATAACATCCACAAACCCATGTCTATACTTTCTTCCAAAAGTCTGTCTGTCTTCATAGTATTGACCTCCCACAACTCCAAATGGATAATCGTAATCATCATCACCACAATCTCCACTCAACAACAAGTCACAGATCTTGATATTTTGTACTCTTATGGTTTCTTTGATGTCCTTTTTGAAGTTAACTATTTCACTTCTAGTCAAACCATCACTTTTAGCTATAACAGGAACCAAGTTGACTCTTTTACTTATTTCTTGCATTGAAATCACATCCAAGGCAGTAAGTCCCTTATTGGTGGCATTTATAAAGTACAAACAACAGTGCACTCTGGAATCAACCAACAAGTCTCTATATGGTTGCTCCTCATTGAACATGTAATCAGTATATTGTGCATCAATGTATTCACATATTGGCACCCATGAAAATGAGTTGTCCGAAAAGTCTCCAAAGCCTGGCGTGTCAATTATACACAACTTTAAGTTAACATTAGCTTCCTCTAACATCACATATGTCTTTTGAATGCTAGTGGTTGTAGGCGTGTCCTCATTCAATGGATCAGAATACTCTTGAAATATTCTCTTTTTAGCAATTATGGAGCCACTGTCAAAGTATTCATTCTTGAAATCAATCCCTGTCTTTAAAATTTCATTTTGAAATAAAGTATTGACAAATGTGGACTTGCCCATCCCTTGCTGACCAACAACCATTAAATTAACCATGTTATTAGAGCTAGTTTTTTCAGTGTAAGGAATTGAACTGTTAGGGTGCTTAAATACTTTTGATAATCTTTGCTTCGGTAAATTTTCCAATCCAATATCCATGTTAGGATTTAACTTCACCAATCTATTTGAATCAATATTAATTTCACCTTCGTTCATTCCCCATATATTTTTATTTAATGGCAATGGTTCACTTGGTTTTTTTTCTTGCTCTTCCAGCTCCTTAAGGGAAGCATCATCATCATTGGTAATAATTTCATTTGAGGAGTAGTTACTAATAACTCTATCTTCCAACTCTTTAAATTTAAACGATTCAAAAGATGTTCCAGTAAAGACCTTAGTCATAGGAGATTGCTTTGTTAAACTGTTGGCACTGGCAGCTAAACTATTACTTGCTCTGCTTAAAGCAGAACCTATTTTATTTGATGATTTTTTTAAGAACCCGCCATTCAATAAATTTGGAATTCCACTCATTGATTCCGTGTTACCTGTACCTCCACTAGGAAATTTAATTGGAACTAATGGACCTCCAGAGTCAATAATGCTACTGTTATTATTTAGAGCATTGTACATGTTGAAAGTTTCCTTTGATATAGATCCTGTATCTGGTAAATCGTCATGAACTGAAGCATTATCTCTATCAATAGGAGAAACAACATCATTGTTTAAGATTTGTGGTTGATTTCCTTCATTTTCCAAGTGCTGTTGATTTAATTGATGTGTTATTCTTGCAAAGTCATCTGACAAAGAAGACCCTAAAACCTGTTCTGGATTTGAGGAAGAAGATGATTCAATTACTGGTCTAGCTGTATTCTCTTCGTACTCTGCTTGTGTTGCTGTTGAGTTTGAAGTGTCTATATGACTATTGGAGCTTATAGGTGTATTCAAATCGCCTGTATTCATTTTTTTAAAAGCCTTTTTCTTCTTCTTCTTTTAAATTTGAATTTAAGAAGTTCAATTATTGCTTTTATATTTACTGTCTTGGTTGGATAGATTACAATATAGAGATTTCTTTAAAGGGATATAAATGATTAAATTACAAGAGCCCTTATACATGACTATAAGCGGCTAAGAATTATAGATAATTTATACCATTATATCGAAATGTAAAAACCACAAACTATCATACTGTCATATAATCTTTAAAATCATATGACATTCATTGGCATTCCATTGATCTCTTTCTCTCAGTTTTGAATTTTTTTGTTTTTGCGTTTGATTACACAAAAATAACAAAACAAATAATTTTAAAAGAAGAATTGTAAGTCTATGTGTTTGTGAATGTGATTTTGGTTTATTTTTTTTTTTTGGCATGCTTATATATTATTTACTAAGGTTGAATTAAATTTCCTAGTTTGGAAAGCGCTATTTTGATCAATGAGAAAATTACTTATCTTGGTAAAAACTTTCCAAGGTATAAGACAATATCTATGAAATCTTTATATTCTATAACACCCACTCCATTGTTTTCAACATCAAATTGTCTAAATACTTTGGTTAATCTAATCAACCAAATTACACTTTCAACAAATCTATCAAATTTCAAGCATTTGGAACCTCCAATGATTTCAGCAAATTGCTCAAATAAATTCTCAACTACTTCTATGGGGATTTTATAACCCATGCTTTTAACACTTTCCGTAAACTCCAATGTTGTTAATGTATGTGATCCATTTGTGTCGTGTCTGATATAAACGCTTCTCCATTTATTTAGCTTTTGATACATGTACACGAACTCATTTAAATTTAAGGTATTAAATCTTGAAACACCAAACAAGTTGATAAGAGAGTCAATGCTAGATTTTTGAAATTTAGAGCAATCATCATTTTGAAGTACTTGTTGAAGCTCATTTGATGTGAGTCTTCCTGACTTGTTAACATCATATTTATAAAATAGTTTGGAAGCCACTTCTTTAGGATCCTCTCCTTTCTGTGCATATATGCTTGCATCATGAGATCCTGAGAGATTTCCGTGATTGTTATTACTATATGAATGATCCGAGTACAGTTCACTATAATTGTTACTTCCGGAAGATAGCATGGATGAATTTACATCTCTTCCGTTTAAACTCAAATTCTTCATCATCAAATTGTTTGACAAAGTACTGCTGGAAGAGGGTGATGAACCCAAGGGCGAAAAAAAATTACCGTCTTGTGAATATCCACTGCTGATGTTGTTGACATTCAAAGGTGGGGGTGGTCTGGTGTAACCTGAACTGGTCATTTTGTCGCTCATGTTTGATCCTAAAACACCGGATTTACCCATATTTGTAAATGAAAGATCTTGAGCGATGTAGTAATTAGGCTGAACGCTGTTTTCAGGCTGGTTGTAAGTTTGGGAAAACTGTTGCTGTTGTGGTTGATAATAGTTACTCCCCTGACTGCTTGATGATGCATTCCTAGTAGTCTCTAAACCTCCTGGTATGGTGTACTTCTCATTTTTGTAGAGTGTTTTGTTTGAAATAGGCACTGGCTGATGCTTTTGAGTAGAAGAATGTTGGCTACTATGAGTTGAAGATTCTTTCCGAGTGCTGTTTGAATATGTATTTTTGCTGATAGGTTCTGTGCTATTGGATCTGCCCACAGATCCTGCATTCATTTTGGATAGTAATTGTTCTCTGGTTTGTTGTTGCTTTTTTTGTAAAAACAGCTCTTGCTTCAATCTATACTTTTTCATTTCTTCATCATCATCCTGTTTGTTCCTTTTATCTATTAACTTTTGATGCTCCAATGATTGCTGTGGTGTAGCATAGAGAGGTAAATTATCCCCTTGAGCGTAATTAACCTTTCTTCTCATGATTCTTTAACAGAACAATATGGAAAGATAATTTTGTGTTTGGGTTTATACTACTATTTGCAAAATAAAGAAAAAAGAGTATTTTGTAGGATTACAGATTTTAATGGGGATATATATATTTTATATAGTACAAGCTCTCGAAATACTAATTATATTATTAGCATTATTTTCAAAAAAAATAAAAAAAAAATTTTCTTGTTTTTTTATTATTTTTGATTAATTTTCGCTCCCCGTGGAATAAGGGAAAAAAAGCCTCGTAAAGGGTTTAAAATGGAGTAAAAAAAAAAACCGCAACCAGATGGTAATCCCTTGGTTAGGCTTTCGATTGTTTTCACTTTACGAATGGAATTAACGGCTTTGAGAAGCAGAAGCCAAACAAATATTTGTTATTATAATATTTCACTTCACGTGAAAAACAGATTAAATGTCATTATTTTTGTAGTTATATAGAGTGATGAGTTGTGTTATATATCAAGTCCTTGTTTTTCTCTTAGTCTATTCAGCATTTGTATGACTTCATACATTTCATTTTTTTTGATCACAAAGCTGTACTTTTCACTAAGAACATCGTTATTACTTAACATCATAAAGTTGCTAAAGTTTATTTCCTTGTTTAAATCAATGAATATATGCTTTATAAACTGATTAAACTCTTTAGAATCATGCATATTATAGTGACCTAGATATTCATGTATATCAGTAAAAGAAAACATGCACGTATTTTCAAGGACACATTTGTTACAAATTAAATTTATAGAGTTCAAATTCTCTGCTAATTCTTCATTAAAGTGTTCTAAAACAATATGCCTTTTCAAATTCAATTCTGTCATGAATGCCATTGTACATCCATCTTGTTCACATGAAAAACTTGTTGGGAACTTCAATGAATTAATTTGATCTATAATAGAGTGTCTATGAAAGAATTTGAAATGCTTGCCAGCATCTTTGAAGCCTAAATTTGCATCTAAAACTTTTTGGCTCATAGGAGATTCAATAAGCATTCCTGATTCATAATTCTTAACATTATGAATTGATTTATCAGAGTCATGTAGAGTTTCACTACTTCCTACTTCATCTTTTTGTTCACTTGGAAGATTACTATTGTACGACAAAGATCCTTGTTTTAAACATTCCTTTATAACTTCATTATTAATAACATTAACCAGACACTCAGATATACCTGTAACTTTTAAATCTTGTGTAGACTCATGAATGATTTTTTTGGAATCCATATATTTCAAAATTATTGTTATTTGATAATAGTATAAGTTTACTTTTTAATTATGTTAAGCTGTATTTTTTTTTTGATAAAAGCAATTTAATCAACTAATGTCGAACAACTTCTTGGTAATTTATTTTCAAAATGTAAACTCTGTTAAAAGTTTAATACAGATTTAAAAAATCATATTTTCTACTTGAACTGATCAAAGCATATATATCTTCTCATATCTATATAGTTGTTTAAAGGATTTTTTGTGAGTAAAAAGCAAATCTAATGATATTAGAAAATATTAATTATTTATAAGTATTTTTTTGTTGCATATAACCTTAATTGATTAAATCCTTTAGTGATTTTGCTACGGATTTAATTATTCACAACCTCACTGTGCATGTTTTTTTTTAAAGAAAAAACCCCGATTCTTTAATTCAACTTAAATAAATTGAAATGAGTTTATTTTCTGAGATTCCAAGAATTTCTTGAGTTTATAATTATTTTATATAACAACAATTATATATACTTGAGCTTTATTGATTTTATAAATGTTCATTTATTTCATTTTTTTTTTAATTATATAGAAAAAACAATATATTATCTTTGATAAATTCAATAAATTTAGTACTTCTTGTTTTGGGCTGGGTTAGCGTTGACGTTAGCGTTGTGGGTAGCTGGAACAACGTTTTCACCTAAGTGTAAGTATTCTCTTAAGTATTCTACACCTTCAGCAGTTAAGGTGTAGTAGTAATATTGCCATGAGAATTGGGTCTTGACGAAACCTTTAGAAGTTAAAGATTGCATGGCCTTGATAACATATAAGTTCTTGGTGGCAATTTCATCGTGTTGGATTTCGAAGTCCTTCTTGGCGACTAAAACACCAGCTATTTTTTAATGTTAATGGATTATTTTTTTCATTGTGATACAATTTAGTAAAATTATTAGTTGTTAGTAAAAGATTAATCAGATCTGGAATATTTATATTTCTTGCGGGAACAGAAACTATTACTTTAATGTAATCCCATTAATTCAAAACCATTTAAATAAGAAATGTTATTACTTTCTGGATTATAATCAAACTAGATTGTATTTCTTATAGGATCCTATTGATATTTTTTCATAATAAGGATGAACATGAGTTTAGAACACATAGTAAAAAAATTTCTTATTTGTGTTTGTTATCAGTACCAAACTGAATTTCAAAAATCAATGTGCTTCAGGAAGGATTTGTCTTACATATTCTATTAGTCCACTCTTTATTTAAATAGCCTTCACGAATCTCTAAAAACCCCGAAGCAATTTTTCATTACTATCAATTTTCCATCGAATAATACTTGCTCCTATTTTTGGTCTCTTTGATTATCTCCTCAAATAATAAACATTACTGTCCACAATCAATTCTTCCTCATGGTTCAGCTCCAAGCTTTTAGTATAGTGGGTTGAAGAATTTTATCAAATATGTTTATATCTTGATTAGAAGCAAATTTAAACAATTAAAAACTATTTTCCTTTTTGAGTTAATTGATCCTTCTCTTTTTTGCAGCATAGAATAAATCTTTTTGTAACTTTTTTATTATAATACAATCATGCTTTTGGTCATAAATTCACACATTCAATGGTTCAAATTTTTATCCATTATATTAGCATCCTAATTTGATTAATAATACTCTAGATTTTGTTTATAAATATATCCAATGTAAGTCGACATTTTACATAAGTTATGAGTTTAATGGGTTGCTTCTTGCAATATGGTAAATAGATGTTTACTTGCTACATACAGTTGAATAAGGCAGCGTGAATTTTAGTTCTTTCTTCTCTTGGAATCAACATTTTGTTATACTGTTAGCTGTTATTTAGGTCTTGAGGATGTATTTTCTCTTTTAATTTATTTCTTTTACTACCTTTTGTTGTTATTTGATACTATGCTAATATAAATTAATATGTGAAATAATTCCCATATATTTTCTTCACCAATAAAAAAAAAAAAATGAAAGAATCAACTTTTCTCTAATTTGGGCTAGTAGAGGAAAAAATTCAATACTCCTTCGAAGAAAAAAATAAAGAAAATTTGTACGCTGAAAAGTTCACAGAAGCAAATCCATAAAAGGTGAAAAGAAATTTTACTTTAATTTTCATATTAGAAAAAAAAAAAACAGCAAAAACCCAATAGAGAAATAAATACAAATTTTAACTTAATTCAACCAAATCTAGTATTGTTACTATGAATATCAAAGCTCTTCTTCATAGACTTTAACATATAAAATAATATTGCCTAAGCTCGTATTCAATTTTCATTGCAGCTTTATTAAAGAAAAAAAGACAAATTTTTCGTTCTACATATTTTCGCTAGAGAGAGAAAAAAAAAGTCTTGCTTTGAAATGCACGAATAGAAAAAATATTTTTTTATAAAAACTTAACTTTCTTTGCTGTTTCGGGAAAGTTGCTTGCTTATTTTTGTTTTAAGGAAGACTTCTTTTCCAAATCTTGTTTTTGTTTTTCAAAAAAAAAATAATTTTAAATATTTCCAAAATAGGTAATTCTTAAATTTTTTATTGACCTTAAAATGTAACAAAAAAAAGTATATTCAATTATTTTTACAAAATTATGATAACCATATATTTTAGGAGAAGAAAAAAAAAAAATAATACAACACGTAACTGATAAGAAATTTTGTGGTGATTTATAAATTCATCTTGATTATCAATAAACAAAAAAGGGAATATGAGATTTTAATTTTAATGAAGATGTTTGGAAAATCCAATAATAAAATACAAACAAACAAAATTTATATCAGATAGCTCTTAAGTCTCTTACTGTTTATTCAATACTTATTAATTTGATAGTTACATTTGTAGAAATGTATGATCATGATTCTGGAAAAAGTGCAGTGTCAACTGAAAACCTAAACTTAAAATCTTTCAAAAATACACCTTCAAAAAATAAAATATCATCAGATAAACCTGAAAGAGGACAAAGAAAATCCTTACAGTCATTGATTACTATAGAACCTGAACCAGTGGAGAGTAATAACATAATAGATGAAAATGATGGCATAATCCAGCCTGAGCCTAACTTTATACCTATGATTAATTCGTTGCTAATGCCTTCATCTGATAATAGATTAAATGTTAATTTATTCAGTAACGCCGGATCCGATTTAGATAATCAAACAACATTTATAACAGACTTTGACTCCATAGACAACAACTCCACCATCAATAGACTGTTTTTTAACAAAAATTACAATAACAAAATATTGACAACTATATTGAAACTCAGGAGCAAAGTCAATAGAATTAATGTCCAACGAATTCCAAAGTTTTATGGGGGACGTGTATCGTACTTACATGTTTTGTTGCTTTTACTTTTAGGTGGTTTAAATTTCATTTACTTCAAGGATTATAGAACAAGACTAATGAAGGCAAACAAACTCATTGCAACAATAATAGCCAATGGGCTATTGAACGGATTTTCTGATATTGTGGCTCAGTTAATAACTTGCACTTCTAACAAAAGTAATAACATAACACTCACAGGTGATCTTTTAGATACTAGAGTTAGTAACAACAATCTTGACAGTGGAGACGCTCTTGATTTGGAAGACTTAGAATATCAAAATTCCTTAATAGACAATGAGAGCTTAATGTTGATGGATAGTGTGGAGCACAAAAATGATGTTCAATTGTGGAGATTAATATGTTTCACTTTTTGGGGTAGTTTCATGGCGAACTTTCAAGTTCCTTGGTATGTTATATTGAATATGCTTTTCACAGAGGATCCTTCAATCGTACAGACATTTGAAAGAATTCTTTCCGATCAGCTGTTTTACTCTCCAATTTCCTTATATTGTTTCTTTGCATTTGCCAATTACGTAATGGAAGCTGGTGATGTTTATACTTTCAGAAGTAAAATCAAGAAGATATACTTAAATACACTAGCAATCAACTACATGCTATGGCCATTAATGCAGTTCATAAATTTTTCGTTTATTCCTAAAGACGACCAACCCTTATTCAGTAGTTGTGTATCGGTAGTTTGGAACGTTGTGTTGTCTTTAAGAAATGCTTCAACAAAATCATAATTTTAACTTAAGCTAATATATATTTAATTATATCAATGATAAAAATATATGTACACCCTTCTTTAAACGCTCATATATTCTTCTCTTTGCAAAATTCTTTTGTACATTTTACTGCTCACTTTCTTTTTGAATCTCTTATTGAACATTGTTGGCAGCCAGTTATGACCAAACAGCTCTACAATGGACCAACATAGTATGAATAATTTAAATCCTCCACTCATATCAGTTAACTGCATCCAAGAGCCAAAAATATCATTATGTTTACCAAACAACAACACTAAAATAGCAAGTAAGCAAGCAATTACATTTGCCACGTAAGCATGATTGTCAAATATAGATTCTCTATAAGGGGGTCCTTGGGTTAAAACTATAGACATGAAGATGTACTGGAAACTCGATACAAAGAATAAAACAGTATTATCTGTTGAATTTACATCTTCTTGGCCACCAACAACAGGTTTGACATACCACTTCATGAATCTAGAAATGTACCACGGAATCATTTGACCCAGAAAAATCAAGCACACATTGATAACTATTGGTATCAAAATTTTCAATGACACTAAATTTAAAGAAGGTCTCTTGCTAACCAGGGGACCATAGTTCGGAGCCGACCATGACATTGTAATAGCTAAAGGTATTATTAACATTAGATCAATAAACAAATATTGTAAGTCTCCTAAATTGGAACCTTGACTGTACAAGATCGTAACTGTTATGAACTGAATAGCTGAATACAGTGACATGTATTGGAAACAAGAAAATGAGGTAACCACTGAGCATCTGCCCTCCTTCATAATATTCAAGACACATGAAATGTTAAATACTTGAGATGTAAAGGGGGCTGCTACACTTGCTTCAGCTTCAGACAAGGACACACCACAATCAGCTGATCTCAAAGCACCTACATCATTTGCACCATCTCCACAAAAACCAACATTGTAATCCAGATCTTGTAAGTTGTTTACCAAGTCTTCCTTATCATCTGGCGACATTCTTGCATATATTTTAGCCTTCATTAAAAGCGTGGACTTGTATTGGTTACTATACTTGACAAAATGGGTGTCTTCATCTTCCTTTGTATCAGACTTAGAATCAATACTTATCTTGATGTTATCTTCAAAAATTTCACTGAATGCTTCTCCAGTCACTGCAAGGGAATAACCAGCGTCAATCACATGCTGATCAATAGGCTGCAAACTGTTGCTGTCAAGTTTAATATCAGAATCATCGACACATTCCCATTCCAACTTATCTTGGTCTTCATTGAATATAGGAACAAAGCAATATTCATTAGATTCCAATATACTAGCCTCTTTGGAAACAGAGATGGCTGTCAAGATATTATCACCTGTGCACATAATACTAGGAATACCAGCACTTTTAAGCTCTTTAATAACAGGCTTGGTTTCTGGTTTGATTTTATTTTCAAACACTATGAACCCTAAAAATAACAAGTTTTTTTCACACTCTTCTCTACTTAACTCTTCGTTAAATGACATGCTTATGGAGTTTCCAGCCAGGGCAATAAGTCTATACCCTTGATGTGCAAAATGCTTTACAATGGACTCGTAGTTGTGTGGGATAGTGTGTGGATTACATAGGTTGAGGATACTTTCAGGAGATCCTTTGACTAATGAGTAAAAAGAATTCTTTCTTGAGACATGCTCCATCAAAACCCCCATTCTTCTTAAATGAGAATCAAACTCAAACACTTTAAACACATTGTATTTGCTATTGATCATAAATCCATCATTATAAGGAGATTCAGACATTTTAGCATGAGTAAAGTTGAACATTTCTATATCAAGGGGATCACCAACTATTTCTGTTTTTCCCTTTATAGTATCACGAACTAAAGTGTTACCATGACAACAAGCTAAACAATATTGCAGCATTTTCATGGATATGTTGTTGAAGCTTGTTAGTATACCATTTTCATACTCATCATCTTGCAAGTTGACAATGTTTTCAGAATTTTCAATTATACCCTTAACAACCAAACCTTCACCAGTCAGTGTTCCGGTTTTATCAAAAACCCAACAACTCACAGCCCCAGCAGAGTTAATTTTTGTTGGCTTGATACAAAACACATTACACTTGTTCTTCAGTCTACTGATAGAAAAAGTTATAGCCACAGATAAAGTTGCAGGAAGACCAGGTGGAACAACTATAGTGACAATGTCTAAAGCTCTAACAATAATAAGCTTTGTAGGAAGATGTAGTCTTTTGAAATTAATGGCAGAAATCATGAATCCTAGGAGAGCCAAAAGAGTCATGTAAAAGATATACTTGTAAGCCTGTTTGGTCATGTCCTTCCCATTATCTTTTTTAGATGTTGAAGGAAAAACCATGGATCTTATCAATGAACCTTTAACTGTGTTGAACCCGGTTGCTAAACAAAGAGCAGTGACTTGAGGATTTGATTCTGTAGCTTTAGTCTTGATAATTTCAGTACCGTTGTACAGCTTGTACTTAGACTCCTTGTTCAATTGTTTATCAAAGAAGGACTTTAATAAAAAACTGGAATTACATGCTGACTTATTAACAGGTATAGATTCACCTGATAACATGGATTCATTCACCAGGACTTGACCACTTAGCAGTAAACAGTCGCAAGGTATGTGCTTCAGGTTGGGGTCTGATATGTCAATGATATCTCCAGGAATAATATCAGTATTATGAATGCTCACCCAAAACTCATTTCTGAATACTCTAACTGTACTCTCAGAATAAGCTAAACTTTGCAATTTCAATGAGGATTGTCTAGTTTCAAAAACAGTTTGTGCAACAGAAAACACAGATATTACAAGAATACACAATGCATAGTACATGTAATCATCATAAGCCCATAAAATCATTGAAAATATCTGAAAGATGAAAAAAGGGTGTAAAGCTTCTTGGAAGATTAATTCGGTGATACTTTTAATTTTCAACTTACAAGAATTGAAACCAAAAATCTTTATACGATCATCAATGACACCTTCCTCTGTAAACATTCCTTCCTGAACCAAATCATAGTCATTCCAATTTTCCTTGTCATACCAACCTTCATTGGTTTTGAACATATCCTCCAATGGATCATAATACAATCTAAAGAACCTATAGTTAAAGAAACTTAAAAGTTTCAATGTATAGCCTGAATATTTGTCGTCTGAGTAATTAAAGACCGTGTCTATATTCTTATTACCATACCACTCTCTGGAAACAGAAACAATATCCAAATCTCCCAGTTCAGTTTCTATCAATACTTTATCTGAACAAAAGAGTTCACACTTATTGTACTGAAAAAAGACCTTTAACTTTGGAAACCAATGGCATAATATTGGAATTATACCCAACGAAAAAATACTTAAAAAATAAAAAAGAATTGTCTTGAAGAAAGATGTGGACAGTCCTTGTATACCCAGAACTAAATCCTCTTCAGAAATGTATAATCTTTGTAGACTAGTCTTTAGTTGATCTTTATGCTTAGAATGAAACTTGAACAAGGTAAACAAGTCATCTCTGTTGAGCTTGTACAAATCCTTTGATTCATATGAAGTGTTAGTGTTGCTGTGTCTACGAAACTTCCCCAAGTCATTTCCTGAACCGTTACTATGACGTCCTTGGTTAGTGTTATAATGACCATGGGTCAAAAGATTTTCATCTTCATCTTCTTCATTTCCAAATACATATTCTTCACTTGATGGATCAATTAATGAGTCTGAATTTTCAAAGAGAGAGGAAGAGCTGTTGGAATCATTTGATGAGGTCGACATTGGATATGAATGAATTGATCCGTATGTAGTGGGTGGCCTGTTAAATGTACTGGATGTATTTCTACGTCTATGTCTCACATCAATGCTGCCAAGCCTTACATTGTTATGTGATTCTGTGTCTGAATGAACCATGATATCGCTTTCATTTTGGAACACTATGTCCATGTTAGATTGGGTAGAAGTGTAACTAGTGGCATGTATAATATCCTCATCATTGAAGTAATTGAAGGTCATGTTATTAAAAGAAAAACTTTGAGTATCATTGACATTTGAAAGATTAGATACAGCAGATTCCCTTCTTTTTCTGTGATGTCTAATATCTATGACATTTTCATTTTCATCGTAATCATAAGGATCTTCTGCTTCTGAGTAATAGCTATTTCCGGACCTACTTGAAGCAAAAGATCTGATTGTTTGGTTTGTATTATCCTTTCCAGAGCCCTTAGTGTTGGCCATTTATTTGAAACAAGGTTGTATTGGTTAAATTGATATTTATATTCTAATAGAGTTGACATGTATTGCTTGTACAATTTTTAAGGGGATATTATTTTCTACAAGGTCAAAAACAAAAAAAAAAAACCAACTTATGATATAAGTCTTTTCAGTGGAAAGCCAGAAACACGTGACTGATAGTTGGTTTTCTGATGAACAGTTTGATGAAGGATATATGAGATACAATGATAATTTCGACTTGATCTTTGATTTGAATGACCATTATATACATGTTAAAAAAAAAAAAAAATTAATAATTCATCTAGTTTTGTTAATCATAAAGACAGAAGATCAATAATGATGTGGTTCTTTGCTATATGATATATATTACAGTGAAATAGCTAGGAAGCTTTTAAATAAACGTTTCTTTTTTTTTCCCTTCTCAGTGAGAGAAATTTCTTTTCTTTTTTTTGTTTTTTACCTTTTTGGAATATTGAATTCCTTCCCGATTTGGAGCTCTTTTTACTAACAAACTACAGTAGAAAAAAAAAAAAATTAGAAGCTTTATTTGTTTCACTTTTAATTGTATGAAATAATTTGACAGTTTATTGATAAAATACTTTCTTAAATCTCTTTGAAAAGAAACATAAAGAATACATATATAAACAAGAACCAAATTAAAGAGAAAAAGACATAATATAAGGATTATTCTTTTTATACTATTCATTCTTTGCCAATTTATAATTAAACATAAACATAATAGTTTTAATTTTTATTTTTTTTTTTTAAACAAAAGAAAACAATAACGGCAAACTCAATTAGAATATTAATATAAAACATAAAAAGGATAACATGGTTGAACAAAATAACAAAAAGAGATCATTTGATGATACAAATCCTTTAACAAAATCAGACAACACTCCTGAACTAACAAAATCTAAGTTGATCAGAGATGATGAAAATGCATTCCCTAGAGGTGGTGCATCTGCACTAACACCATTGGAATTGAAGCAAGTTGCCAATGAAGCTGCTGGTGATGTTCTTTTTGAAAATGATTCTTCAGAAGCCACCAATGTTTCAAAGAAGAGAAAAACATTAAAAAACCAAGATTCAACTGATGATAATGAAGATGAAGATATGAGAAAAAAGTTCCAACATCTTACTTACAAAACTATAACAACAAACTCTCATCTTCTAGGGAGACTTATCAAAGTTAATGACTTTGGGTTGACTTTTGAGTTTGAAGATGGATTGTTTGGTTATTGTTCCATTGAAAACATCTCCTCCAACATTTTACCTGAAGATGTAGATATGGATGAAAACTCAGATGTATCTGATGAAGAATATGAAGAAGAAAAGGAAGATAAAAAGGATGATGACGTTAAGCTACAAAAGCTGTTCCTTGTTGGTACTTACTACACTTGTAAAGTTATAGAAAATCATGTTCTACAAAACTCCACCAAAAAGGGTAAGAAGAAGCTAACTGTTTCCATAAATCCACAAGACATCAACAAGGAAGTTGATGATGCAGACATATTACAAAAAGGTGCTACTGTTCAAGGTTCCATCAAGACTATTGAAGACCATGGTTGTGTCATTGATTTAGGCCTGGAAGATACTAAAGTTTCTGCCTTCTTGCCATTAAAGGAATTCAACTCAGATGAACAAGAATTAATCAAGAAGGGCAATGTCTTCTTGTTTACTGTTTTAAAGACTTCTGGCAGAGTTGTTACCCTGACTAGACAAGCTTCCAAGGAGTTGAAGACTTGCGATACTATCACAAACATTGAAAGTGTTCTTCCAGGAGCATATGTAAAGTTTTTGGTTGACTCTGTTGACTCCCAACAGGGTGTTTTTGGTAAGTTATTTGGTTCTATTCCTGCCATCTTGAGTTTGGCTCAATTGAACAACTTATCTGTTGATGCTTTTGAAATAGGTGAAAATTATCCTGTCAGAGTCGTTTCAAAGATTGATTACAAGAATTTTGCATTTATGCATGTGTCTCAAATCAATACAATAATAAATTTATCCTCAAAGCAAAACACCTCTGATGCATTCCCAATAGGTTTCAAGTTTGAAGAACCTTTGAAGATAATTTTCAAGGATAATTCTTATGTTTATGTCAAGTTGAATGATACCATCACTGGTTGCATTCATTTATCCAAGATAGAAGGTGATATTTCATCCAAGAGTAATCAAATCAAGGAAAGTAGAATAGTTTCCTTCAATCAATTCAATGAGATGTATGTATTAACCAACTTGAAATCACAGATTGATATTGAATATTTAACTATTAGAGATATTCCAATAGGTACAATTTTGAGTGGTGAAGTTAGAGAAGTTGATGCCAAGAAGGGTGTTACTTTGAAGCTTATGAATGGCTTTGTAGGTAAAGTTCTCATGAATGATTTATCTGATATCAAGTTGAATTACCCAGAGAGAAAGTTCAAAATAGGTACTAAGGTCAAGGGAAGAGTCTTGAGTATAAATTTAAAAAACGGACAAGTTATGATGACTCTAAGAAAACAATTAGTCAACAGTTTCCAAGAAGATGACAACACCAAGATCATCACTGGATTTGAAGGCTTGAACGCTGGTGATTTCTCCTTAGCCACTGTGGATAGCTTCAACAACTATGGTGTTACAGTCAAGTTCTTCAATAACACTAGAGGGTTCATTCCAAAGAATGAAGTTTCTGATGCATTTGTTAAGGATGCCTCCAAGTTCTTAAAAGTCAATCAAATTGTCAAGGTTAAGATTTTAGAAGTTGATGAAAGCAAAAACAGAATTATTGCCTCTTGTAAGTTAAACTCCAAGGAAGAAGTTGAGGAAGTTAATACTATTTTGGACTCATTAGTATTAGGTAGATCAATAGAGGAATGTATTGTTGTTGAGAAGACCAAAGACTCCATTATTGTTGAGTTGTTGAAAAACAGATTGATTAGAGGTGTTGTTTATGTTGGTCATCTATCTGACTCCAGAATTGAAATGAATAGAAACTTGATAAAGAAAATCACCATTGGTCAACAAATCCAAGCTTTAGTCATTGATAAGGATGCCAAGACCAAAATCATTAACTTTTCCATGAAACAATCATTGATCACATCTGCTGTTGAAGGAAAACTGCCTACAAGCTTTGAACAAGTAACACAAGCTGGAACTGAAACAGCCATGTTTGGTTATATCAAGTCCATTTCCCAAAGGGGTATTTTTGTTGGTTTCAATGGTAAGTTTGTTGGTTTGGTATTACCATCATACACTGGGTTGTCCAGAGAGGAAGATATGTCCAGCAAATTCTATGCTGAACAAAGTGTTAAAGTTTACTTGTTGAAGACAGATCCTGAACAACAAAGATTCTTACTTTCATTTATTCCACCAAGAAACGCATCAAAGAAGACATCCAATAATATCATTGAAGTGATTAATCCTGTAGATGAATCATTGAAGACTCTTCAAGATTTGACTGTTGGTAATAAGATCAAGGTTCAAATCAAGTCTAACAAGAGACAGCAACTAAATGTTTTCATTAGTGAGAACATCCACGGTAGAATTGACTTGACACAATTGGGTGAAACTATTGATGTAATAAACTCCAAAAAACAATCCATTCAGGTAGGTCAAATAATTGATGCATTCATTGTAGGCCAACATGACGTCAAGGCTGCTAAGTATCTACCTGTGACTAACAACCTGGATAAGAATGCTCTAGTTGAATTATCATTGATTAACAAATCATTGAAATCCTTTGATGATTACAAAGTTGAAGATGAAGTTGTTGGTTATGTCAACAATACCACAGAAAATTTAAGATGGATCACCATATCTCCAAGTGTCAAGGGGAAAGTGACCAAGAAATACTTGAAGAACACAGTTAGTGAAGTTTCTCAATTATCCACATTCAAGATCATCGAAATTGACAATGAACACAAGATTTTGAATCTTGAACCAGTACTGAGAGCTTTAGACTTGAAGAGCTTGAACAAGGGTGATAAGTTGGAAGCCAATGTCATTGCCATTGAAGATACATTCATGTTGTTCAGAATTTCCGGATGTGATCAACAAGCTATTGCTCATGTCACTGACATATTGAACAACTTTGAAACAAATCAAATTCCTAAGGAGAAGTTCACTGTTGGTATGAAGACTTGTGTCTTTGTGAAGGATGTTGATGTTGAGAAGAAGAGATTGAGTGTTTCCTTATTGAAGAACAATAAGAGTCAGGTTGAATTAAGCTCATTGACCAGAGGTACCAAGTTGTCTGTCTTGGT
Organism: Hanseniaspora guilliermondii; assembly: GCA_036287555.1. Lineage (NCBI taxonomy): Eukaryota > Fungi > Ascomycota > Saccharomycetes > Saccharomycodales > Saccharomycodaceae > Hanseniaspora > Hanseniaspora guilliermondii. Next base: position 191,518 of record CP143013.1, on the reverse strand, counting down.
CAAGAAGATTACCGATGCGGGTGTGTTTGTTTTTGTTTCTAATGCTTTGGATGGGTTCATTCCAGTTTCCTTGATATCTGACTCATACTTGAAGGATTGGAAGAGACAATTTAAACCATTACAAGTAATCAAGACAGTTGTCATCAGAGCCGAAAATGCTGAGCACATCACCTTATCTTCTAGAGAATCTGACTTGACCACTGAAGACATTGAAGACTTGGGTAAGAGAAGAGGCAAGTATGGTAAGGAATTTGTTGATGTGGAAGTTGGTAAGGTTTATGATGGTGTTGTTAGAGGTGTCACTGACTTTGGTGTGTTCATCAACCTGGAAGGCTTTGACAAGGTTTCTGGTTTGGCTCATAAGATGGAAATATCAGATAATGCTGATGCCTTGAAGGATAGAGACTTGAATGAGTTGTTTGGAGAAGGTGATTCTGTTAGATGTTATGTGATCAAGAAGAATGATACCAAGAAGCAATTATCATTATCATTGAAGGGATCCAAGGTCAACTCCCATGCTGAAGAAGTTCAAGATGAAGATGAAGATGATGTGATGGATGTTGAATATAACAACGATTCTGATTCTGATGAGGAAGAAGTTGAAAAGACAACTGTTCCTGAATTGTCTGAAGATGGATTGAGTTTGTCAACTGGGTTTGATTGGACTGGTAAGATCTTAGAACAAGTTGAAGCTGAAGATGAATCTGATTCTGATGATGAAACAGCTGATTTCACCAAGAAGACCAAGGCCAGTGTCAAGAAGGTTGTTGACAAGACCATTGCATTGACCACTGAAACTCCTCAATCCAATGCTGACTTTGAAAGATTAATCTTGTCTGATCCAAACAACTCTGTAAATTGGTTGAACTTCACTGCCTTCCAATTGACTGTTGGTGAAGTTGCCAAGGCTAGAGAGATCTTGGAAAGAGCTTTGAATACAATCAACTATAGGGAGGAACAAGAAAAGCTAAATATCTGGGTTGCTAGATTGAATTTAGAATACACATTTGGATCTTCCGAATCCTTGAATGAAGCCTTTGTCAAGGCTTGTTCCTACATGGATGATTATGTCATGCATGTCAAGTTGATCATGATATACACAAGTGCTGGCAAATTAGATGATGCTGATAAGTTGTACACAAAGGCCATCAAGAAGTTTGGATCTGAAAGATTGGCCATTTGGGAGAAGTATGGTGAGTTCTTGTTGTCCACTGAAAAGAAGGAAGAGGCTCACTTGTTATTGGTGAAGGCCTTAAAACAACTTCCAAAGAGAGAACATGTAGCTGTTGTCAAGAAATTCTGTCAATTAGAGTACAAGTACGGTGATATTGAACAAGGTAGAACCTTGATGGAGGGTTTACTTGTTGATGCTTCCAAGAGAATAGATTTGTGGAATGTTTACATTGATTTAGAAATCAAGTACAACTCTAAGCAAAAAACCAACATTGAGGATTTATTTGAAAGATGTGTTGCCAATCCAAAGATCAATAAGAAACAAGCCAAGTTTTTCTTCAAGAAATGGGTTGAATATGAAGAATATCATAAGGATTCTAAGATGATTGATTACGTAGCTGCTAAAGCTAGTGAATACATCAGAAACAATCAATAATCCTGCTTATATATATGAATAAATTACATTTTGTTATTTTTGTTTTTTTTTTTTAAACATTAGATCGATTTTCCGTTTTAGGAAATATTTAATTGTGATACCCTTTTAACTTTTTTTTGTTTTTTGTTTTTTCATGGATTTCCATAAGATGAAACATGACACAAAAGTATATTCATATACTGTACCAGCTAATGTTACCAGTGTTAAGCTTTATACTTTTTTCCCTTAAGGGAGGAAGAGAAGATATAATATAACTCAATCACATACTGATACAAGTGTATTTTTAATGGTTTCAGAATGTAATGAGAAACTTTTGCATACGTGCTGTATGGTTCAAAATTATTGATTATCTAATTATTTTCCAATTGATCTAAAATTATATGAACAAAACAAAAAATATAATAAATCATTTAAACCAATTATATAAGTTAATTAAAATAGGCTAGACATCTATTTTATTTTGTTTGTTTTCTTTTTGCAATGATGAAAAAATCATTCAAACTTAAATCAATGCTTCAAGTATTATGTCTTATCATTATTATATACAATTTATACACCACAGGAATATTTTATTTGGGAATGTTCAGATTAATAAGATTCTTTGGTGATATGAAAAAATCGTTCTTTTATACATTAAATGTGTCTGTAGATGCATGGAACTTTGAAGAGTCTTTATTTCAATGTTTGAAGAGAAATATCAGCATTAAAGTCATTTGCTTTAGTGGAAATTCACATCATATAGTAAAGGAAACCTTAGCAGATAGTGTATGCTTGAACCATAACTTCAACGAGTTTTTCTACATGCTTATAAATATAATATTTTGTGTCTTTGTAATAACAGGGCATATTCTCAACAGTAAAGTGTACCCCCCAGTAATATTGTTTTTGTATGTAGAGTACAGGTTCAATGTCTTACGAAGCATAAGCATCTCTTTTGATATTAATAAAAAAACAACAATAAGGAGTCCACCTGTGATGTCTCCAAAAAAACTGCCATTATCCAGAAAGATATCATTCAAACCAGTTGACACCATTGAGCAAAGCGAAAATGATGATGTGTTGTCCTTTGAAAGTATGAGCCAAGAAAACGTTAGCAAGAAGTTGACGTATCCAACAAAGACCAATGTGAAGGATCTTGAAAGGTATGCACCCAAGTTGGATAATGGGGAGAAGAGGGGGATATTTTTTGACATGACATCCAAGGAAGGGTTAAGTTTATGGGAAAGATACTTGAAAAAGTTAGGTTCTAAACGTGACGACATGGGGTCTGCACTGGAGGATTATGAAGTAAAGGAAAGTAAACTTGATATTGATAATGAGTTGCGGAAAATGATGGAAAATGGAGAGCTAGAAAAGTACTTGCACATGAAGTATAGAAGAGTATTCATAACTGAGTTAAAAGTATGGGTGACAAAGAACAGATTGCAAAGAGTCTTTGAATAGTTGTTTAATTGAAAGTTTCATGATAATATATGTACAAGAAAAAGAAAATAGATGGTATTATTATATATATTCAACAGCAAAAAAGAAAAAAAAAAGGGGCAACAATAATGAAAGTTGAACATGTTATCTAATGTTTTTTTGTTTTAAACAACCTCCAACTCGGATTCTATGATTTCAAAGTCGTCATAGACCAAGTTCCACTTATCTGTGATTTCATCAAACAGTTCATACAGCTCAAAGAACTTTTCCTTGCTCATATCAATTGCACTTGTGTTTGCATAGTACTCCAAGTCAACTCTCTTCTTGATATCCTCAATGACGTTTTCTGTGCTCAAAAATGTCAAGTTGTAAAGGATGGACTTCTTTGGGTTGAAGACAATGGATGTCAAGAGGCGTCTTAGCTTGATGAAGTCGATCTTGTCAATGTTTTCCAACAAGTATGTGGATGGTTTGAAGTGCATGATCACTGCAGGACCATCATATTCGTAGTTTTTGAAGATGACATCATTTGAGGAAACATTTGTGAAGTGTTTCATCAATGGATATGCCTTCTTGAAATATGATCTTATGGATTGGTATGAGAACACACCACTGACGTTACCCTTGTCGATTTCTTCCTGAGAGGCTAGGTCTGTCTTCAAGCTGGTACGCTTCATCAAGGCAAAATCATCTGCATTCTTAGGAGCAATGAATGCTAATGGTTCAATATCATAAATCATTTGCATTCTGAATGACAATTTTGATCTGAATTGGAAGGCCTTGAACATATCCAAGGTATCTATTTCATTACTTCTCCTTGATAAGATTCTTAAAGCAGAATCTGCATGTGTGATGACAATCTTCTCAACATTATGGAGAAGTTCTAAGGGTTTTTGTTGGGATTGAGTGGGGTTATTGATGTCTCTGGATATGTTGTAATATTCCAGCCCAACAGTGCTCATGGCTAATGATGAGAGTAATCTTGGTGGGAAGAGCTTAGATTCATTTTTATGTTTTCTATTGTTAGATGGGTTGAGAATCTTTCTATTAACAGATTCATAATAAGAAAGATCAACAAATTCCAAGAGTTGATTATTCACCATTAATTGATGTTTATACAGGGAGGCAATATTATCATCAAAAGTTGAATGGTTGATCCCATAATTTTGATCAAAAATTCTTTGTTCCTTGTGGGTTATTTCATTAACCCTTTCATGATCATTTAAATTTAACTTATTCATTTGATTGTTTAAAATTTTTGAAAGATTAAAGAAATACCCAAATAACCAACCTCTAAGATATACATAATTTCTTGAAGGAATTTGATCTGATGATCCACAAAGAACAACAACATTCTTTAAATGCTTGAATAGAGGATCATCATTAAATTTGAAAACATTATGATTGATGATATGATCCAATGTCCAAGGTTTTAGGTTTGGGTTATATTTCCATGAATATTTCTTTGCTAGAGCTCTTTGTATGGTGTTATTATTTATGGATAGATAATGAACTTTTGGATTGAATATATTGTTTATGGTATATGATTGAGGAGCTAATGATGAATTATATTCAAATAGGTATATATTTTTATTATTATGTTTATATTTTTGTACTATGTGTTTAAGAGAAGATTCTAATATGGAAGGGTTATGTATTTCTATACCTCTAAGAATTCTATTAAGATATTTAAAATTACCATGCATTATTATTTTATATCTTTTTCTTTTGATATATATATATATATGTATTATTAAAGAAGTATTGCAAAACTTAGATTGATTATAAGATTATATTAAAAGATGAATGGTGGTGGGGGTTTTTTCTTCTTCTTAAATAAAAACATAAAAATACTTTGTTTTCTCTCCTTTTTTTTTTTTTCTTCAAAATAGTTAAATTAAATGAACATATAATATATATATCAAATTTATCATTAAATAAGATATTTAATTGATTTGGAATCTAATTGGATTATTCCACTTTTTTTTTTTTTTTTTTTTTTTTTTTTTTTTTTTTCATTTTTGGGTACTAAACAATAAAAGTTACTAAAAAAGAGAGATATATATATTGTGTACTCATCAATATAGCTTTTTTTTCTTTTATCCCCCCCTTTCTTATATAGAAAGAGAGAGATAGAATTATTATTATAATTATTTTTTAACATAATTCTAAATCATATCAATCATATATTCTCTTTATTTTTGGATTGATTATTGATTATGTGATAAAATATCATTATAATCTAAGCACGTGCTAGTCACGTGTAAACCGTTATTATATACAATCCAAATATCATATATATGGAAAAGAAGTTAAAAGAAAAAAAATATATATATATATCAAATAATATATTTTATTCATTTAATATTATATAAGAAAAATAGAAATAACCTCCCAATATAAACTTTTCAATCTTCTCCCTTTTTCTTTTTTTGTTTTATTTTTTAAAGAATAAAATATATAAATATTATGTCTACATTTGAAGAACAAGATAAAATAGGTATGGATGCTGCCTTTCAACAAGCTTACATCTCTTACAAAGAACAAAATGGTATTCCTATTGGTGCTTGTTTAATTAACAACTTAACCCATGAAATTATAGGTGTTGGCCATAATGAAAGAGTACAAAAAAACTCTCCTACATTACATGGGGAAACTAGTTGTTTAGAAAATTGTGGTCGTTTAAAGGCTAATATATATAAGAATTGTACATTGTATACTACATTGAGTCCTTGTATAATGTGCACTGGTACTATATTATTATATGGTATTAAGAGAATTGTTTGTGGTGAAAATAAGACTTATGAAGGTGAAATTGATCTATTAAAGAGTAGAGGTGGTTGTGAGGTCATTGTCACTGATGATCAAAGATGTATTGATATCATGGATCAATTCATCAAGGAAAAACCTGAAGTTTGGAACGAAGATATTGGTGAAGAAGATTAGTTTATTAATAAACTTTACTTATTCATTATTTGATCTATATATATATTTATATATGTATATTAAAAAAAAAAAGAAATTTTTAATTTATCTCATTTTATTTAAATATCCTCATCAATTAAACCATACAAATATTTAATAAATCTATCCTTAATTTTAGAAACAACCTTAACAGAATTATCTCTATATAAAATATGATAGGCCATCCCTCTTGGAGAAGTAATCATACTTGAGGTTATAAAATCATCAACTCTCATTGCTTGTCCAAATACACAATACTCAACATTAACACTATATTCCTCTCTCGTCTTGAAGTTAACTCCTAAATTAGACATCGCATAATTTGTAGGTAACAACTTTGGTGTATGATCATTATATAGGTTTGTATAATTTGAGAATAACCCTCTCTGATCAGTTACAGCAACAACATTTCTAAAAAAACTCATATCATTCAACTTATCTGTCTTAACCCATTCGTTAATGGTTGTATTGAAGAATTGTGCCAAGTTTTCAAATTCCCTTGAACCTAAGACACATTCCTTATCACCAATGATTGGGCCTTCATTATTGTGAAATGATATTGCACATCCAGCAATGTTCTTAGGAACAACCATGGGCTTCTCAAGGTTATACTTTTCATTTGCTATATTAATCCTACCTCTTAAGTCAGCAGGAATGAAGAACCTTGTCTTTGTCTTCTCTCTTGTTGAATCATGACAAGAAATATTCCAAAGTGTATACATCAAGGCTGTTAAACTAACCTGCATGGTCTTGGCTGTCTTGAGCAACTTCTTCAAATCATCCATTCTTATCATGACAAGGTCTCGATTATCACAGGGGTTATTAGGCTTAATGCAAAGTTCCTCATCTGCATTCAACAAAAATTCTGATGGAGTTGTTTGGTTGTTCTTCTTTGTATCAATTATGTTGGCAAGCTCATCCTCTTTAGGCCATGGGTAAATGTCTAATATTGCATCCTCTTGTTTAAGAATCTCATTCACCTCATCAGTTGTATTGAACATTTCATCCAATATACCACATTCTTCCAACTTCATCTTGTTTGGTAAATTGTCTCTATTGGCTACATAAGCATTAATCAAACATAAAGCCTTATCCAATATAGACACACCAGCCATACCATCATAGAAAACATGTGAGTACATGAAGATTAATGATCTTTTTGATAAAGCAAATTTATAGTGAGGAAACACATAACTTTTACCAACTTTGATCAATTGGTCATGTGGCTTTTGATTCATCTTTGCTTTGATAAACCTACTTGGTGCCCATTTATCCATGGTCTTTTCAAAGTTCTCTACTGCAGTTTCAGTACTTGTCATCTTGGTTATGGATGTACCCTTAAAAGTAGGCAAAAGAGAGTTTTGAGTGCATTGTGCAAACAATTCATCAGATTCAATACCAAAATCAGTTTCACAAACCAAATGATCCAAGATCTCTTGAGAAATTATGAATTGGTCATCAGTATCAAACTTAAATTCATGAGCTGTTTCAACAGGAACATTGTCTTTGTCAACATTATCATCTTCACACACAAAGAAAGCACGTAATGATTTTTCCTTCAACAGTAGCGGCTTTAAGATACATGTCTTGAACTCTTCTTGAGTAATGTTCAAGTTTGTATCAAAGTCTAAACCAATAAACACGGAGCCGTAATAATCAAAACGTTCTCTTTCACGAAAGTGAATAGAAAAGGGTGATAATTTTAAAGTTCTGGACATGTTATTAAATAGAACAAATAAAAGAATATATATATATATAATATATGGTACTTTTTAAGTTTTTTTTTTTTTTATATTAAAACAACAACAAAATCTTGGTTAATTGATTTAAATTATTTTGTTAATATAATGTTACATTAAACTCAAATTTTTAATAATCTTTTTTGTAAGGTAAGAAGACATAGGCTACTTATATATATAATTATATATAGTGAAATATAAATTAATCATTTCATATTTTGCTTTTTTTTTTTAAAAAAAAAGGATAACAAAAAAAAAAAAATGCACCTCGCTGTTAAATAACCAAAGATATATATATATATATTTACAACTTCATCACGGCAACTGAACCAAATGGGTATAAGCACACATGTATCCAATATTTATTTTATTTTTCTTTGAAAAAAAAAAAAAAAAAAAAAACAATCTTAACGCTTTATCAATGATTATAAGGAATGAGTCATTTGAAATATATACATTCCACCATCTTATTAAACTAGAATAATTATAGTGTTTCAGATTACTAATTGATAACAATCAAGTACTAAAAATATTTTTATCTATCTCTTTCTCTTTTTCTTTTTTGTAATAAAAAGATAAACTAGTATATACTAAGAAAAGAAAGAAACAAAATAAAAAAAAGAATTCAAGGATACAATTTATACAGTTATATATATCACACAATAAGTTTCCTTATACCTTTCTTGGTCTTCCTCTTTTTCTCTTCTTTTTCATTGGTTCAACATCTTCAATTTCTTCAACAGCAATGGATTGTTTTCTAATACCATCGTCTTGAGGTTCAACTAGTTCACCATCTTCGTCCAGTTCCAAACCTTCTAATTCATCTTCTATTTTCTCCTCATAATCCAAACCATCTTCGTCATCACTTACTTCTAGCTGCTTCAACCACTTGCTGTCATCATCCAAGTAGTTCACAGTCTTTCTCTTGGCCAATCTTCCTCCAGCTATACTATCCAGTGCCTTGGCTTCTTCGGCCTTCCTTTCCTTTTCTATTTCTAGGGCTATGTCAAGATTGTATATGTCTGGCAGTTCTTTTCTTTGTATCATTCTTGTCATGATCCCTTGGTCCAAGTCCTCCTTTCTAGCTTCAATGTCCATTTTCTTGAAAATTTCTAAATCACCCTTCCCTCTGGCTAACAACTCATTGACTTCATCATTATCAAAATCATCATCCTCGTAGTTGTCCTCTAACTCACCTACCTTCATTTGCATCTTCAACTTCTCCTTTTCTTGTAACTTTAATTGTCTTTCTTCCTCCTTTCTCATCAGATCTCTCAACAAGAACTCCTGTTCTTCAGCAGTAGACTTGTTATCAAATTTACCTGCTTGGATGACCTTCCCGTCTAGATCCAACTTACTTCTAGCCTTCTCCAAAATTACCTCCTCAACAGAATCCTCAGTGATCAATCTCAAGATTCTAACTTCATTCTTTTGTCCAATTCTATGTGCTCTGTCCTGTGCTTGTAAGTCTTGGTGGGGGTTCCAATCAGAATCAAAGATGATAACTGTATCTGCAGTTTGTAAGTTCAACCCCAACCCACCAGCTCTTGTGGATAATAGGAAACAGAAATATTCAGAGTCTGGTGCATTGAACTCATTCAACATGGCTGTTCTTTCATCCGTCTTCGTACCACCATCCAATCTGAAATGCTTGATGTCCAACAAGTTCAAGAAATCCTGCATGATGTCCATCACTGTGGTCATTTGAAAGAATATCAACACCCTATGGTTTGTAGCTTGCAACTTTGGTAAGATAGATTTCAATAAGGCAAACTTACCAGAAGTTCTGTAAATCAAGTTGTTCACAGTCCCCTTCTCAATCAACAATGAATCCTCCACTTGTGGGAACACAAATGGATGGTTACAGATTTTCTTCAATTGCATTATTTGATTGTTGAACCCCTTGGCTTGGAGGGATTTACTTTGTGAATCAGTTGATGTGTAGATTTTCTTGTACTTCAACATCTGCTCATACAAAATCTGTTGCAAACACGTCTTCTTACATTTAATGACTCTCTCTATCTTCGTAGGCAACTCCTTCTCCACATCCTTCTTCAATCTTCTCAACAAGAACGGTCTCAAAACCTTGTGCAATCTTCTAATGATCAATAAGGTTTCTTCCTCTGTCAACTCTAATTTATCCTGGGAACCTGTGTTTGCAAAGGGAGTGTTAAACCAGTCATCAAAGGATTTCCCAGAGTTGAAGATCTTTGGAAGCACAAAATTCATCAATGCCCATAGTTCAGGCAGATTGTTTTGCAAAGGCGTTCCTGTTAAGATCAATCTATAATCTGTATGATAAAACTTGTTGATTGTTAATGACAACTTCGATTCAGCATTCTTCATTCTGTGTCCTTCATCTATGATCATGTGGACCCACTTGACTTTACTCAACACTGCCTTCTCTCTGATGATGTACTCAAAGGTTGTAAGACACACATCAAACTCCAAGCTCTTAATTTTCTTCTGCATGTTCTTACGCTCATAGGGTGTTCCCTTATAAGCAATGACATTCAATGCAGGTGCCCATCTCTTGAACTCATTAACCCAATTGGTCATTGTTGATAATGGTACCAACACCAAGAAGGGACCCTTGATCCCCTTGTGTTCATACAGGTACGTCAGTAATGATAGTGTTTGTACTGTCTTCCCCAACCCCATCTCATCAGCTAAGATACCATTAAGCTTGTTGTTATAAAGAGAAATCATCCATTCCAACCCCTTCAATTGATAATCTTTTAACTGTCCTCCAACCAATATTGTTGGTTGTGTCAATATGGGTTCTTTGATTCTATGAGCCACAGAGTAATAATCAGTGTTGTCATCATCTTCATCTTCTGGACCATTTTCATCCTGAACAACATTTGTGTAGTCAACCTTGATGTCAGTGTTCTGCTTGATCTTGTCCTTTGTATAATCTTGTTGATCCTTCACAGCACTAGTCAATGACTTCAAAAAAGAATTTGTTTGCTTCAGGAGTCTTGTGATTCTGGTGTCCTTGGTTTGATCAAGTAATTTCACATATGCTTCTTCATCGTTTTCCTTCAAGGCTTGCAATCTCTTCTTTGCATTTCTTTCAATTCTCTTAGTATCTTCCTTCAACAGTAGAGTATTGTTTTGTTGATGATTCTTAAGTTGAGCCTTCAAGTTACTTTCCCTTATGACCAAGTTCTCAACAGATGACGGAACTTGAATGTTTTGGAAGACACTTAACATATCATTCAATTCATTTCTATGTGAGAGTTGTAATCTCTCATTATTTTCAAGTTGAATTTTGGCTACACTATCTTCAACAAATTTGATATCTGAATAATCCAAGGTCTTATACTCACCATACATGTTGTTCTTCAATGGAGAGTTTAAAAGATTGTACTTGGACAATAATAACTGCTTATTAAAGCTATTGTATTGGATTATCTCTCCTCTTAAGTTTTTTTGAACTTGACTTAATTGTAGCTCCTTGATTCTTAATTCAACCTCCGCTATGACACCATTCACTTCATTCTCAGGGAAATTATTCTTATAATGATCCAAAATCATGAGAATTGTGAAACAATTTTCCAAGTCATATTCCTTGAACAAATTGATACTAAATTGATAAAGTTCCAATATCTTGTATAGCTTGATTCCTTCTGGTAACTCACTAGGATATATTTTAAGAGTATCCAGATCTTCATAACCAATGCTGTTTTTCTTGTTGTGGTTCAAGTTGTTCACCGAAGGTCTATACTTCTGAATCAAATATCTCTCATACTCCTTCATGTCATCAATATGCACATCTTCTTGCTTAACATCAGCATTGGCAGCTTTAAGCCTAGCAAGTCCTCTTTCCTGTGGTTCTGGTAACTTAAATGTATCAACCCTCATGTGTGGATCTGTCACATCTTCCACTTGTAAATTATTAATTTTACTGTCAAATATAGGCTTCCAAATGGGTATCTTCATATCCATTTGTTTATGTTCCTTTTTCATCTCAGGCTGAGCACTAGGTGTTGTTGACACTTGATCCTTATTGGAAACTTGTGGGGAAGTCAAACTTGGTGGGATTGCTGTACTTGGCTGTTGTTTGAGATTAGGTGGAGGATTAGATCCTGCCATTTGTGGAGAGTTGTTGACACCCATTTGTGCTTGGGATGGTGGGTTTGCAATTGTACCATTGATATCCTTAATACCAGGTTGACTGGATTGTCTTTGCTTTAGTTGAAACATCCTCATACCTATGTGTTGGACTAGAGGCTTGTAGTTCTCTATGGAGCATTTGTCTGCATCATTCTCTATTAGTTGCTTCAGGTCAGCAGGGATATCCTTCTTCTGCATTAAAAACTGAAAGTATTTGGTTTGAGCCAATAAAATCTCATCAAAATTAGGCGCTAGACCTGTTCTGGTATTGTATGTTTTGATTGGTCCGTTCCCAGATGGAGGTTGTTGAGAGCTGGGGTTGGATCTTGGAGAAACTGGTATATCAACACTTGGATGTTGTTGTTGTTGCTGCTGCTCTTGTTGTTTTTGTTCCAGCATTTTTTTCTTTTGAGCAGCTGCTTGTCTTAAAAAATTAGTATAGAATTGAAATTGAGAATTTTTTGCCAATTCTTCTGGTGAAAGTTTTTGTTTAAGAAGTTGCCATTGCAGTAGAGCTCTATTAATTTCTTCTTCGCTAAAGACTCTTGAACTGTCTATAAATGTGTTCCCTTTGTTATCCATAAATTTGTAATTATAATTCTTATTAAGGTAAAATATATTTTTAAAGATTTACTTATCAACAGACTTGTTTCTATTAATCAGTTTCAGTGGAGAAAAAGTTAAAGAAATTCAGGCACTTTTGATTTATGGTATTTCTTGTTGGTTATAACATTAAAATAAACAAAGGTTTGAAAAAAAAAAAAAAAAAAAAAACAAGATATTCGAACATCGCGCACAGCCAAAAAATTATTTCATTTTGAAGGAAAATATAGAAAACCAGACAATTTTCGGGTAAGTTAGCAGATACTATTTATTATTTATATAAATCAAAACAAACACAAACTCCTTTTTAGATAATAAAGAAGAGAAACTAATAACTCGCTATATGAATATCATACTTAAGCTAATCCTCTACGTCAGATCCTCCAAACAGTTCCAACATATCATCATCACTTTCATAATAGTCACTGTCTTTTTCCTGGTTGGTAGGCTTCAATTCCTCAACTGGAACATTAGGCTCTTGTTCTACATCATTTGTATCATTTTCAGGCTCATCTTCGCTAAAGAGACCATCTATATCTTGTTCCTCTTCCTCAACTTCTTCATCCTGATGCTTCATATTTTGAATTTTGGTTTCAATAACTTCTATCTCTTTATCAATTTTTTTTAATCTCTCTAATATTCTTTCCTTCATGAACTGGTTTTTACAGTTATGGAAAGATTTAAGATTTGTTTGCTTGACAGTTTGTAAGGATTTTAACTCATCTATTAACAAAGATAATTCATCGTCTTCATCAAAGTCATTTTGTTGATTATCCTCCTCTTCTAGTTCTTCTTCTTGTTGCTCTTGATCAGCTGCTGGTTCATCCACATCATCATCTTCGTCATCGTCTTCTTCATTGTCATCATTATCTTTGTCTTCTTCTTGCTCCAAAAGAACCTTTTCCAATTCCAATTCTAAATCACTCTCTTCACTTTCCTCAACTTTTTGTTGTTGAATGACATTCTTCAATTGATTCTTCAAGTGATCATCATTGGCCACAGTTATATTGTTGTTGTTATCATCATTATCATCATTGTCTATCTCAGTTTCCGATACAAACTCATATTCAACACTTTCACTAAGGAGATCGTTTTGAACTAGTTTATTTAGCGTATATTCCAACTTCTTTATTTGTGTTAAAGAAAGCTGTTTTCTTTGTCTTCTCTTCAAAACATTATGCAATGGCGCAGTAAGCCCATTTCTTAAGATATTATTATGTGTATTATACGTTTTCTGTTTCAAATTATTCAAGATCATGTCATATTTTTTGTTATTTTTGAAATCAATCTTCTTTAGATTGTCATATAACTGAATAAGATCTTTACGATCCTTTTGATAAAATTCATTGTAAATAGGATCATCATTTGCATCTTCATTAATGAGTTCGCTGTTCAAATAATCAGCCTTAATGTTAAATATATCTTCATATTTGTTGATCTTCTTATGAACATAGATGACTTGATTAATGTTGTTATTCTTCAGCATGTTTTTCCCATTGTCAATGGATTTATATACTTCCACTACTGTTGGTAAGTTCAATAATTCACAAGCATAATATTCAATACTTTCAGAACCAATTATGTTGAGATTTATACTCAGTATAAGCTTATTAAGACCTAAGTACTCTATGTTGATACAATCATCATAGTTTAGCAATTCCATTATATCAGTTTTGGATAGTAAGCCTGTGTTTAGATTATTAGAAACACGTAAAATTACACTACTTTCTATAAGAGGATTAGTTTCACCTTGTATGTTATTAGGAATATTAAGTTTAATTCTAGGAAGAGACATGATGGTGATTTTCTATGGTATATAAGAATGTTTTTTTTAGTTCTTGTGTTATTTATGGGTTGGAATGGGTCTATTTTATACAGAGAAGTTTGTATAGTGTGGAAATTATCATGTTTCTGCTTATTTTTTTTTCTTTTTTGGAGAACAAGAGAGAAAAAAAATAGTTGAGCAAAAATCCTCACACGTGCAGCTCACGACTAGTTGAATTTAATCAATCTTTTCAAAAATTGAAATAATTATACACTTTGTAGAATCATATATGAAATCCTTTTATTTTACATTGCTATACAATGCAATTTATTTGCCAAAAAATCAACATTTTAACTTTATAATACTCTTGCAAAACAAAACAGTAGTCAATTTATGTCTTCTTTCAACAGAAAACATTGCTTTGAAAAAAAAAAAATTTAAATAAATAATCTGTTTATTCTTATCAATTATTCCCCTTTTTCACTATATTCTTCTTTTTAATAGATTCTTTGAAAACACATTTTTAACTTCGATGTATAGTCTGTCCTATGACCATGAACACCTATTTATCAACAATGTAATAAATAATCTTTGCACCTTCCTAATTGGGAATTAATATGCGACGAATTCATGATACTTATCAAATTATAAAGCACTATTGAATTCATTGTCGGCAAAAAAAAAAAAAAAAAAGAGGAAAAAAGACTCCCATGTGAATTCTAAAGGCAATCTAAGCGTAAATAATCAACCCACATATTTACAGTTTCTAAAAGGTAAATTATATTGAAATGAAATAGCTTCAACATCATTCATAGGTTCTATATAAGTATACCTCTACGAAAATCAGGGTCTAATTTGCTGAAAACTAATAGTTTAATTATATATACAATTGTAATACTAATAACACTAAAAACCTAAACTTCAAACAATGCTTGATCTTTCAGATGTTCAAAAGTTCTATGATTACAAGGAACAACACAAGCAAATCAGTGGGAAAGTTTATATTGGATGTCAATTAATAGATGGTGTAGAAATAAATGCCAAAAAATTGCAAGATATTTGCAAAGAAATCATGAAAATTCACAAACAGCTATGTGTACAAGTTACAGATTCACACAAAGTATATTTATTGGATATCAATCAAGTGAACTTCGAGGACTTTGTTTTTATTTCCAATGAATATGACCGTGTAAACGATCCTTCATTTGTTCACTATCTTTTAAAGGACCCTCCTAGCAATGGGAAAACAAATATTCCTTTATGGAGATTGATATACTTTGAAAAAATGAATTACCTAGTATTTAACTTTGGCCATTGCTTTTTTGATGGAATGTCAGCTGTGATTTTCTTGAATTTTGTCCTGGATAGTCTAAACAATAAGGCTTTTGCTACGATGGATTATTCAAAGTTTGAGAATTATGTTTCGGACAAATCACTTTTACAATACGGCATAGTGGATTTGTACCCAAGACCAAATTATAGTATCACAGACTCTCTCAATGTGTTAGCAAATGAATTCTTTGATAAGATCATTGAACCATTTATTTTCAAAATGATTAAAGCATACTCAAAGGTATTAGAATATGATTATTTCAGACGTTACAATCGTCTTTACGATTCTGAAGTATCACCAAAGCCCGGTAAATATGTTGACTGTTGTTACTCCATGAATATTTCTTCTGCTGACACTAAGAAGTTGATCAAAATCAGCAAGCTTGTGGATACAACATTAAACTCTTTAATGCTTGCATTGTTATCTATAAGCTCTCCAAAAACTAGTAAAGACCATCCTATAAATGCAAAGTTTAATATACCCATAAACATAAGACCTCATCTATTGAAGGGGGATATGGCAGGACTTGGCTCAAACTTGATAGCATTAGCTATAAGCTCCACTCAAATCATTACACCCTCCTTTAAGCTGGAGAATTTCTTATATGAAGATTCCATTGATATAAAGGAGCTCAAGAAATTTGTTGGTGATTTAGATCCATTGATTAAAAAGGGCATTGCTGAATCTATCAGCATGGATACTTATTCTATAGCCTCTTTTTATAAGAATAACTTTGATAGGTTAGTTGCAGAAAGACCGTCAATAGACTTTGAGTTAAGTAATTTAGGTTTATTCAAGCATCCGCTAGTCAAAGATGTATGTTTCAATCAAGGTTTAGAACCAATGAACTACATGAATATAAGTGCTATTGGTGGTGTTAACGGCACCAACATCAATTTTATGTGGCACCACAGTGTTCATGATTATAGCAAGCAAAGAGTTATGATGTTTGAAAAGTTAGTTAATATATTGACTAAACAAAACATTGATGAAATCTAAGGAAAAGATATTAAGGTTTTCTTATTATATACATACATAATAACACTTCTTTTATAAATATTACCTTTTTTGTTTATTTCTTTCTATGTTGAAAAAATACTAAAAAAAAAAAATTAGACAAAATCTAGATTTAGTTGCTGGCTTTTTCCATTACAATGTCATAAATACCATTTCTTGCCTTTTGGCCAGCTTTTTCCCATCTTCCCTTCTTTTCTTCTTTGCTACAACATACAATCAATCTGTATTTTTGATCATTAACATTTAATATTTTGATGCTCATTATTGCACCATAAACATCATGTATGTTTTTTATAAGCTTGATTGTGTTGTTGACAATGTCTATTTTCCATAATTTCAAAACACCTGAGTCACTTCCGGTTATAAGCAAGTCTGAATATGGAATGTTAGCCATAGCAGTGATCTTGAAATGCTTATTGTGTTGAATATCTGCTTGTGATTTCACTTGAAGATGATCTTCTTCAGCTGAGTATCTTATTTTATCATTTTTGTTCATGAACCCATGAGCATGTGGGACTTGGAACAATGGCTTCTTTTTCTGTGTTGACCACAACTGTATGTTTCCATCGTCAGAACTACTAATAAAATGGGTGTCATCTATCATTATACAAAGATCCAATGTTGTAGGTGAAGGGAAAAAGTTTGGTAATTTGTTGTCCTTCATTACAATACTATCTTTTATGTCTTCCTTGATCTTATTTTCCTTTCTATATTTGATATAATCCTGCTTCAATTGTTCTTGTGATTTGACCTTTTGTGGAAGCTTGAAAACTAATCTGGATTCATCTTGTAATTTCCAAAGCATCAAGGACTTATCATAAGAACCTACACTAATACATCTTTCCATGTTTAATACAGAGACATCTGTTATTGGACCTTGATGACCAAACAATGTGTCCATTTGCTGAAATTGTTTGACGTTGTATACACGAATTTTGTAATCTTTACAGGCTACAAACAGTTGATCTGAGTTGTTTCTAAATCCCATAGACTCTATTTCACCTCTTCTGTCCTTTGTAGGGATACCCTTGATAGGATTCAACGTTTCACTCGACCAGATAATAAGTTTTCTATCCATACCACCAGTGACTATATTTTTACCATCTGGTGAAATAGAAACATAGTTGATGTTTTTATAATGTTCCAGACTATTGTTGTCATGTTCTGTTTGCAAATTTTTAGGCTTGAACTTTATGTCACCAATCTTTATCTGTTTAACTTTTTTTATTCTGCTGTCAAAGTTTGAAATATCATACTTGGTCATTATAAAATCTTTGGATACAGTAACTATGAATGGATGTTTGTTTCCGCTATTCAAAATGTTGTTGTTTTCTAAATCCAATAAAGTTGTTACTGCATTTTCTTGAAATAAGTCCATGGAGGTCAAATAATCTGCAGTTCTATTGAATTGTTTTTTTATGATTTTGATGTTTTCTTTGAAATCAAGTGCAAGATATCTGTACATTTTCCCCTCTTGAGATAAATTGTCCTTGTATAATCTACTTTCCAAAATTTCTCTTTCTAAATCAGCAGCATCAAAATTGTTGTATTCATCAATGTTGTTTGATATTTTTGCCTTTTTGTGTTTGTTGTCATCTAATTCTGAATCTATAAGTTTTCTCTTGTTAATCAATTGTTCATTAACAATTTCATTAGCTTCTTCTCTGATATTTTCAAGATATTGTTTAGCTAATCTTCTTCTTTTATCTGTTTCGTTTTCATTTTCAAATTCTTCTTCAGATGAGATTTCATCAGGTGTTTGGTATTCATCATCAACTGAAGAAGTATTTGAAAGAATTTCATCTTCACTATTGCTCAAATCAGACATTTATAGTTTTTTTATTTAAATATATTGTATTCTTTTTTTCTGTTGCTACTTTATATAGATACTAAAGCTTTTTTGATTGGTTAAGAAACAATATTTGTTCTTTATGTATATTGAAATTGATGAACTTTTATAATTGATGTGAACATTATATAAAAAAATTTAAAAATTAAAATAAAATATTGTACATGTGTGTAAAGATTCTCTTGCATGTTGAATTTTCCCTAAGTAGAAATTAAATCACTTTGAAAATACTCACGCTTATTTTTTTTTTTTTTTGGTGATCTTTCCCTCTTGAAACTTTAAAAAAATCAAGAAAGAAAAAAAAAGAAACGTTACACGTGTCAAACAAGCCCAAAATTTTCAACACCAATTGTCACTTTATGAAGTAGTTTTGGAATCAATAAGATCATTGATTCTATCTGATAGTTCATATATCCCATACATCTTACTAATTTCTTTGGCTTTATCTAGACATTTTAATTGTTTAAGTGACAACACCAAATTGTAACAACACTTAATGTCATTTTGTTGACACTTTACATCAAAGAGTCTCAAAATAGAACTATCCCACGCATTGTTTAAGTTCTTCAATAACTGAATACTATCGTCTTCATTTAACATCGAATTTTCCAATACAGATGCATTGACTATTTCAGTTTGAATGGTGTTCTGTATCATGTTATCTACTTGCTTATAATAGTTGGGTAACTGTAAATTGCTCTTTGAATCTATTTCACAATTCAATGTGTTATTGTAGTCTTTTTCATCTAGTGATTCGTTATTCTTGATGCCTTCATGTAACTCTAATAAGGTTATAGGAGTTGATGATGTGTCAAATGTATTTATATTTGATAACTTCAAAGCATTTTGATTTATGATGTATCCTAAAATCAATTCATCGTAATCTGATATTAGATTAACAGGTAAAATATAATAATTTTCATAGATTCTGTTGTTCAAATAAGTTTCATCATCATTTTCTTGTTGATTAAGAATAAAGCCACCATTCAATCTGTATATTTCATTTTCATAATTCAACATATTTACCCAATACGACTTGTTTTGGCTAAATGAATTTATCAAACTGAAGAATCCATCATATGTAGAAATCCAAGGTGTATTGTTATCACTTATACCAATGTTCCTAATTTCATTATTCTTTATCAAATCTGGTAGTTCACAGTTATGGTGGATAATCTTGGTGTTATTAGAAAAAATCAATATACTATAATTTTTAAAATTAGAATGAATTACAATTAACTTGTTAAATTTAATATCAAGAATATTAATTTCACTATAGAACACTCTTTTGTGTAACAGTATACCAAATTCATCTAATGCCATCAATATACCCTGTTTTGTTCCAACATAATACTTACTGTCATAAGCCAAAGAAGTAATGAAATCACCATGATTTAAACCAGTAATCTTAAATGAGGTTGTCTTTTCATATTCATAATGACTTCTGATGGTTAACTCATTTTTCTTGCTATTCAAAAATACTAAGTTACTACTAGTCAATACACATATATCAATTTCATCATCATTTTCAATATCAAATTCGTATGAATTGGCAACAGAGGTGTTCAAAAAGTTAACGTGGATAGATTTTGAAGCGGAATTGTTGAGCAATAGGACTGTCCCATATTCATTGATTGTCAAATATTTAGAGTCTTCATTTATTGTTAAGTATCCTTTAGAAAAAAGTGATACGCTGGAACTGCTGGTTTTAAGTCTCTTAGGACTTGAAACTTCGGAGTTTGTGTTGCTGTTAGATCGTTTATTGTCATCGTTTATGATAAGATCATCTTCTATATCTGAAATAAACAATGAATCTTCAACATCTATATTTTGACTCATATTACACAGTTAAATAGGTAAAGGTTTAAAAAATATATTTTTGTTTGGAATCTTTTCTTGTCGTCCTTTTTTTCTCTTTGAAAAATGTATTATTTGTAACTACGACTTGATTAAAAACATTGAAATTTTCAAAAACTTGAAATAAGTTGTTGAAGTCGCGAATCTGATGTTTTTTTTTTCTATAAAACGAACTTAACGCGTTAACCACGTGACAAGAAATGATGAAAGATGATAATACTCAAAAGTCGTAAAATTTGTTAATTTCAACATCATTTATACCATTACTGCTTTAGTTTGATTCTTTGTTAATAATATTCATTAACAATTTCATAAAGTCTTTAAGCTGATTGATCTATAGTTTAAATAAAAAACTGCTTTACAAAGAGAAACAAGAACAGAAATTATCATATTAACAAGAATATATATTAAAAATAGTTTTAGAAGCAATCCATAGTCTAATAGTAATGCGTGTAAATTTACGATGATCAAAAACAGAGAAAATGAAGACTCTCTTCAACAAAACAATCTTTATCTAGATATTAACCTCTATGAGAAATTTATATTCTTGCTTTGGAGAAGGCTTTATTTCAAACATATATCATTGTCTTTGTCATGTTTTTTAAGTTTATAGTAATAAAAGAGAAAATTGGAACCTACTCAACGTACAAAGTTTCACGATTCTGTTACAAATTTGAAAGTTGGTGGAAGCTCATACGTAATGGCATATTTATTTGAGCCCCATAAGATAGCTGATACTGAAATCGTAGCCAATTAATTTGTTGTCAAAATAAAGTCAATCAATGGACTTGATTGCTTTATTCAATCTAGGCATGTTCAAATAAATCTTGATAAACTATTGAATGCTTTTGAGGATTCTTTGATTTCTGGAACATTTCATGGGTATGCATTGAGACGACTTTTCAAATGTAAGTTTATTATTTAAAAATTTCATGAGTAAGATGTCTTCAGATCAAATGTATGGTGCAGATCTGGCATGAAAAACCAAAAGGTTCAAAGAAAATCTAATGACTACATTATATTTTTTTTTCAAAAAAATTGTTAAAAGAACTGACTATAAAGCAACATTCAATTCTATCACGATTTTGATTAAAATTTTTCCCAAGATTAAGAACAAGACTCTCAAGATTTCAAGAACAATGGATAAGAACTCCTCTATGGTCTTATCATATAACCCGTGTAAAAAGCATCAAAACTCCTACTGAAAAAATTTCATTATTATCTGGATTATTTGCTGAGTAGATTCCAAATTATCTTAATAAATGAAATGTTATAAACTATTTATAGCGAGCAAGGATATAGCTCAGTAAATGTGCTATACATACTGTTTAGGAGACGTTTCTTTCGGAAGCAAATTATTTATAGGAGGTTTTTTTATATCTTGTAAATTGTTTAATTAGTCTTCCAAAAGATAGTAATTATTCTTAAATTGAAGGAGCAAATGACCGCCAGATTTAAGCAATTTTTGATTCCAAAAAGCAAGGGTACTCATTGGGGAGCTTGAGTTTTTCATATTATGCAGAAGCACCTAATTAGAAGTCCAAAGACTATACCCTAATGTAGAAAACCAATAGCGTTAGAAAAAATGCTATGCAAAATATTCAATGAAATTAATATGAGCAGGTTGAAATTAAATAAATTATACCACTCCAAAACAACTTAGCTCTCATGATTGTTGTGTTTTCTCAATTTTATATTTGTATCCAATAGCTAGAAACTGATATTGCAAATTGAATCAAGAAGATACTGGATTGTTCGGATTTGTTTAACAATTATAGATAATTGTGTATAAGTAGGTAGTCTTCAATTTTTCAAGAAAAATATTTGTTTGTTGTTTTTAAGCATATCTTTAAAATTATATCATCTAAGTTTATTAGATGATATCCTAAAATTTTCGCCCTTTTTTTTATATAGGAAAAAGCATGCAAAAAAAGATTTTTTTTTAAAGTATTAGCAAAATAAGGACTTTTGTTTTTTATATTCACATAATTTAACCAAATTCAGAATCAAGACATTGGCTCCTTAAAAGCTTGTTTCACAATTACAAAAAGATTCATTATACTTAATTTATAAAACCAGACATCCATTAAACATACAAATTTAACAATACCTATCTGCAATGGATACCTACAACAATTTTGAGGACATCATTAATAACATTCAACTAAACAATCACGATCTAAATGATATTGATGATGTCAGCAATCTTTTATGTGAAAAATCACTCTATCTTAACTATAATATAGATTCTCTTTACGAGGAGTCCATTGAACACAACTACACAAACAATAACGCAAGTATCATTGATACGTATTTGTCTTATATGCAGGATGATGACTACAACAACATAGATTTAAACATTCTTATCATAAGCACGCAAAACTTATTGAACTATATAAGTGAAAATACATATTTGAATGCTAAAATTACATCCACTATAAATGAATTAATGAACAATGTTGTCCTGAGAATACATAACATACTGAATCTGCTAGTGTACGACTCCATATCCATTTATAATGTCATTGATTTCATAAAGAATGATATAGATGATGATGAAATCACAATCCTTGATGATAGATTGAAGGAATTGAAACTTAAAGTCAATAAAAACCTAAAAAACTTAGATCTAAGCATCGATGACTACCCGTTTTTAAAAAGTATTATATAGTGAAAACATGTCTATAATTTATTTGTGCTTATTTATCAAATCTTTTTGCAGCAACAATAGCAACTCGTTTTTTTTCTTATCATTCTTCTGCTTGTTACTGATTACGCTTTCCTTTATGGTATTAGTATTAGTGCTTGCGCTTTTCATTTGTAACTTTCGTAGTAATCTTAAGTTATCTTTTTTTGATTTTTCTATTTTCTTTTGCTCTTGTTTATTAATTTTCATATCTTTCCCATCATCGTACTCTATGCTGTTGTGGAATCTATTAAAACTTCTTTGGTTTTTAAACTTCAAATCAACCTTCCCAATCGTGTGTGTATTTTTCATTTTTTCTTGAGGACCTATTCTTCTACCTAAGTATCCACTATTCAGCTCCATTCTTCTGCTTAGTTTAACATCCAAATCTATTTCTTCATGATACTCACAATTTTTGTGATTTCTGTTGTCATAAAATCCAGAACATTTTTTCCCATCTTTTAGTTTCATGCCACATTGACTGTAATTGGCACATTTTCCTATCTCCATTATTTGATTAAGACCTCCTGCTTCATCGATACTCAAGGCAAAACCTCGGCTAGACTTATAAACATTTGGTGCTTCAATCATTATGACATCTCCAGCCTTGATACTTGTGTAGTATTCTTTAATTAATTTATTCCCATGAATAGTTAATAGTAATGTGTGTTTCAAATCCGTTAAAACAACACTGAAATTTTTTGAACATACTTCAGTGCTGGCTTTTTTAATTTTATTGCTGTCTATATCAATTTTGCTTCTCTCAAAGAACTCCTTTTGTTTAAACTTTATAGGTAGTATCTCGTGGACTATTCCCACAACACAAAAATTATCAACACGTAAATCATTGCTGAACTCATAATTGGGTGGTCTTACGAGCTTGAATAGTTTTGCAAAGTTAATAACCCTATAATCACTTAAAACGGTTTCTACAATTTCTAATGGTATATATCTTAGTGATAGATTGGTGTTTGAGTACTCACATGTTTCCATGACTTCTTCTGTTTGAAATTCTAGTCTATTATCAGAACTTCCCTTGAACAGACGATCATTATAGAAACTATGAACTTTACGCAACATGAAATTGTTATTTGTCACTATTGGAGGTTTTTTCTGTAATTTTGGTTTCTCAGAGTCTAGCAGCTTCTTGAAAAGTATGTTACTAGTTTCTGCTCTAGTGTCTTGAACTTTTGCCTTTCTTGAGATCTCATCTCTCCATTTTTCTATGAGTTCTTCAAGTTTTGCTATTTCTCTTTTATGTTTCTCTATTTCTTCTAATGCATCGTTTATTGCTTCATTACTAGCAAAGCTCAAGTCATTTTCTTTTGAATACAAGTCAAATCTAGGATCATTCATGTTAAGCTAAGCTTGTTATTGGAGGTTTTCACTAAATTCTTTTTCTTCTTTCTTTTAAAAAAAATAATTGAAAAAAATATCTTGACAATTTGACGCGTCAGGTTTTAGCAAAAAAATGGCAACGTTTACTCAATAAATCATTCTTCATGATCAAGACCTCATATAAATCAAAATAATATTAATTACATAAAACTTTGTAAGAATCTAATTACTGATTTTGCATAACACTTTAAATTATTCTAATATATCGAAACCTGACACTGAAGGGTTAATTTTGATACATAGTCTTAAAAAAAATACCTAATACTAAAACTGTTTCTTATATAATATCTATTATAGTTTCAACGACTAAAAATTAGTTATTTTTCAAGGGCATCATCAAATTTTTGTAAACTCATTTTTACTGCATCATGAACAGGTTTCAGCATATGTTCTATATCTTTATCAAAGTCCTTAAACTTGTTAATCAATTCATTTAGCTGTGAATCGCATTGAACAAGGTGTTTGTTTAATCTTCTGATGATCATTGATCTTCTCGGATCCAAAGTGTTCAAATGATTATAGAAATGCTTTAAGAACTCATTGCAAGTTTCATTGAGCAGACTGCACGATTCATAAACATCTTGCGGTATACCCAGTTTTTTGTAGTTGACATCGTAAACAACATTCATAAAGGTACTTAAATTATCAGAATTCTCTTTGTTATTGATATGAGTTTGAGATCTGTTTAGTATGTTAAGAATCTTCTCATTTGCGTCATATGCTGATTTTTTTTCCTTTTCAAAATCAAAAAGCTTAATCTTCTTGTTCTCATTTAATAACTCGTTTTTGATATTTTCAAGCTGTGTGTTCATCCTATTTCCTATATCATTTAAGTTTACTGAGTTAGTGTCAGTGCTCTGCGAATTATCCTCTATGTTGCTTTCGTGTATTTTGATTTCAGTGTATTTGATTTCAGTAGGTTTGACTAAATCTTCAAATCCTTCATCGTTATCCAATTCATCTCTAGTTCTTTTGATGTTTTCAGCACTTCTACCGTACTCATTCTGTAAACTATTCATCAACTTCTCACTTAATCTATTCATTCCCTTCAAAATGTCAAGTACACCTTCAGTTTGACCTTGGGGGTCGGCTCCGTATCTCATAGTAAAATCTTGCTTGTTAGGAAATTTCAAGGGATCATCATCCATGTTCCCCTTCAAGTCAAGAACCTTAGAAACCTTAATTTTATTCATGTTCAACTCATCCTCCTGGTTGTTTAGAACTGCCTCATTTTCCATGTATTTATCTATGATGATATCACCTCTCGTATTAGCCATGATCAACTCTCCTCTAAGCTTTCTAAATAGATTTGATTGGAAAAATCTTGACCAAAATTCTTGCTCATGAAAATTCAAAGGAACATTCTCATCAAATGCTAACTTAACCACAGGATATGTTGCTAAAATAGCCTTTAGTTTGTCTTTAGTAACCGATACATTAACTTTATTATCAGATGAAGCTACGGGTTTTATTGTTGACAAAACATTGTAAGGTCCATATTTTTGTGAGTTGGACAATGCAAATGATCTAAGTTCAGTAATTCTAGTAATCCAAAATTCCTTTGCAGGCAGTTTATTCTTGATTACACTGTTTTGAAACTTTTTGCTCAATGGTAAGTTTTGTTTTAAATAGTTTTGTTGTAATTGTAGATTGGACAACAGGTTGCTAACACTCAATGAGTCTTCCAAAGATTCTGTATTAATCAGATTTGTATTAATTTCATTCTCATTTTCTTTTTCCTTGAGCATTTTCTGCTCATATACCACATTATCTTTATATCTCGATATAATAATTTGTAAGGTATTTTTGATATTTTCCATTACCATTCTATTGTTGAATTGAAACACACTGACAGGGTCTGCAGCACCTTTCTCCATCTCCTCCTTTGATAACTTACCAATAAGCTTAATCATCATTTTTGTGGAATGCGATGGAGTTGCTTGTAGTTTAGATACTTGATCTAGTAAAATTGTGTGTACTTGTGTTCCATCTGTAGATTTCCAATGTACTCTAGCTGGGTATTTGGATTCATCTATGGTTAATATACCAGCTGATTTTCTAAATAAAGCTGCTCCGCTATGAGACATTTAGAACTATATTAGACTTAATTGGATGTTCCTAGTTTTTTTTTATTATTTGGCTTGTAATTGTTTCTCACCAACATCTCTATGTGTACTGTGTCATGTACAGTGTATATATACGAAGATTTATAATATATTTTTTTCTTATGAAAAAAAAAAAGTGACCACTGTGTGAACAAAAATAGAAAGGCGTTAATTTCCGCATTAAACATTCAAATTAGCCCATGATTTGAACCAGTTTTAAAATTAACATCGAATAAGCTCAAAGTTCATAGGTCTATCATAAAATAAGTTGCTTTAAGAATATCTTTCTGTTTAGACAATTGATATATATATAATAATAACCTGTCAAAATGCACATTATATACTTCTCAATCTATTGTTTGTTTTCACCTTCTTCCTTCTTATCATCATCTTTTTTGGTGAATCTTTCAAATCTACTTGGTTTATTACCAAAGCTAAATGCATTGGATGTGTTATTCATGTTTCCAAATGGATTTGAATTAGAGGATCCGCCAAATGGATTTCCACCTGAAAATCCAAAGACGCTCTTTTTTTCAGGGTCTTCCTTGTTACCAAAGCTAAACTTGAAGTCTGGTTTTGATTCTTCTACCTTCTTATCAGTGCCAAACTCTAAATCATCCTTTTTAATCTCATCATTGGCTTTTTTGAATTCAAATTTAAAAGCTTCAGCATTAGCGTTTTTGACCTCCTCTTCATTTGTTGATTCCTTTTCATCATTGCTCTTGCTGGCTTCGTCCTTCTTCAATCTTTTTTCTCCATCATCATCTTCTTTTTCAAGACCACGCTTGGAACTATTGAAAGTAATGGTACTCGAGTCCTTGCTTTCATCATGGCTCAAGAATGCTGGAGTTTGCTTCTGTGGAACGCTGTTCAAAGTGAAAGTATTTGCTGACAAGTTATCAGCTTCCTTTGGAACATTAAAAGTAAATGCTGGAGTATTAGAAGCTTCCTTAACTGGTTGAACTGAATTGCTTGAGCTCTTTTCAGCAAAATTTGCGTTGTTGGTCAGCATCTTCAACTTTTGTTCAAGCAACTTTACCTTCAATACACTTGCTCTTTGTTCTTTGTTTTCATCTTCCAAGACCTTGACTTTGTCTTCAAGTTCAGTCTTTTTCTCTTTCAATGTTGCTAGTTCAGCTTTTAATGCCTCTTCCATAGAATTATCAGTGCCAATAACTTCATTTATCTCATTGGATTTATTCTTGACATCTAGTTGTATCTTCAAGTCATCAATTTCTGCTTTCAAGGCATTTATTTCATCATCATTGCTTGATGGAGAAGTCTTTGTGGACAACTCTTCACTCAATGAAGAGATTTGAGCCTTCAAATCAGATATTTCTTCTTCTTTCTTGGATAATTCCTTTAAGGAGTTGACTGCTTTATCTTTCTCAGTTGACAGTGTTTTATTTCTTTCCTCATACTCCTTGCAAGTATGTTCCAATTCATCATAGTCAATTTCTAAGTTTCTGACCTTTTGCTTGAACTCGGCATTTAATGAATCCAAGGACTTTTTAGAGCTTTCAACTTCATTCTTCAAATTTTCCACTTGATTGTTCAATTCAGTGATGGAGGCATCCTTGTCCTTGATGACTTCATTCAATTGCTTGATTTCGTCTTGAAGCTTTAAAATTTCTTGAGAGCTGCTATTTTTGGACCCTTCCATTTCTTTTGAGATCTCTTCATAATCTGCCTTGTACTTATCCATGATTTCTGAGAGATCCTCATACTCTTTCTTTTTCTTATCTAACTCATCAACCAATTCTGAAACTCTGGTATCAACATTCAAACTTTTAATTATTTCATTTTTCTCCTTTAATAAGTTTCTTAGCTCATTTGCTTGGTTGTTGTGGTAGGACATATGCTTTTCAAAAGAGTTCAAAATGTGCTTAACTGAATCATAGTTGTTTTCACTATTCTTAATATCCTTGTCTTCAGTATTCTTCAATTTCTTTTCCAAATTGGCCAAATTTTCCCAGTATTCTTCATCACTGTGTCTCAATAGATACTCTACATCTTTTCTTAAGCTTTCAACACTCTCCATCTTTCTAGTCAAGTCATCAACTTGGGTACTTAACTTAGAATTTTCCCTTTCTAAATTATTCTTTTCAATCGTGATTGAGTTCAATTTGGTTGTTAAATCAGTGTTTGTAGATAGGATATCCTTAAGTTCCTTTTCAGTGTCCTTCAAAGTTGATTCCCAGTATTTACTATTTAGTAGTAATTCGGCATTGCTCTTGTGAAGTTCATCTCTCATATTTTCTTCCCTCTTCAATAATTTTGATAGGTCTTCCTTATCTTGCAAGGCTCTCTTCAATTGATTCTCAGTGGTTTTGTTTGTTGTCTTCAAATCACCAATTTGAACATTTAAATCAGTTATCTTGTTCATATTTTCTATCAACAGTTTATTAGACTCTTCACTTGACTTCAAAACCTTTTCCAAGGCAATTTCAAGTTGTTTTTCTAAGTGTTCAATTTGAACCTTATAGTTCATAACAACTTCGTCTGCCTTGGCTTGACTCTTGTAATCCTTTTTACTTTCAGTTAATGTCTTCAAATTCTCTATTTCTTGTTCATATATTAACTTCTTGTTTTCCAAAGATTTGAGTTCTTCCCTTAAAGTGTCATTTTTGTTTATTAATTCATCCTTTAAGTCTTCATGGTCTTTTATGTTTTGCAAAGACTCTAACTTAACACCAAGCTCTCTTAAGCTAATAACCAAGTTTTGGTTTTGTTTTTGAAGTTCGCCAATGTCTTTAAATAAGACCAAGTTTTCAGTAATAACATCTTGTATGGTTTGAGTGCTATGTTTATTTCTGTTCATTTTTGTCAACTTTTGAATCTTTTGTAATTCTTCTTTGGATAAAATAGACAAGGAATCTGAATCAGTTCTTAAAGTAAGTTGCATCAAAACATATTGAACTTGAGATGACAAGTCAGCAATTAGTTGATCTCTGTCTTTTAAGATTTTTTCAAACTTCTCAATAGTAGCCTTGTCTTTAATGTTTTCATTAAAAATATCATTTCTATCATTTTCAATAGATTCTAATAAGCTGTTGGATTTAAACAGTTGCGTTTCTAAAGTTTCAATAGTTTTTTTATAGTCCTTAGATTCATTCAATGTATTTTCTAAGCCATTAACAACTTCTTCAATTTGCTTTGACAAGGTATCCTTTTCTAATTTTTCCAACATGAGTTCCTTCATGAGTATTTCAACGCTGTTGGAATCCTCAACAGAATCTGCAATGTTTTTGGATAGCAACAGCTTTAGGTCATTTTCTCTGTCTTCAATGATTTTCTTCAATCTCTCTATCTCATCAGTTGATTCCTTGAAAGAATTTATTAATTGATTGTAATCATCAACAGATACATTATTTCTTATCCCTATTTGACTGAATAGTTGGATTTGAGAGTTGAGTTTGTTTATGTGCATGTCCTTCAAGTCAATTTCTGACTTTAAGGTTTGTTCATTTGAATTCATTTTATATTCCAGAATTTCAATATCTCTATTCAATTTGGCAATATCCTCTTCTAACTTTCCAATCTTGATACGATCTTGGTTGGAGTTTTCTGCTTTTATTCCCATTTCAGAATTGAGTTGATTATTTAAGGATTGGATTTTGGCCATTTCCTCTTTAAGTTGAGCAACTTCATTCTTCTTTTGAGCTTCAAGAGCATCATATTTTTTTTCTAAGGAACATCTGATTTTTTCGTTTTCATTAACCTCATATTCAGAGAGTGCAAGTTCTTTTTCAAGATCATGTAACGAGACCTCTTTGTCTTTCAATTTTTTGTTCAAATCATCAGCTAACTGATGTGATTCTAAAATGCTTTCAGATACTTTGTTTTTGAAATGAGATGCTTGTTGAGATAGCTTCATGACAGTTTTGAGCAAAAATGTATTCTTTTGAGTTAGCTCCTCTTCTTTATTGTCGTTCTTTATTTGACTTACATCATTCAAAATTTTATCAAAGTGAGGAATTGGTTCTTCTTCAGATTTAGCAGCGACCTCTAAAGCTCTTTCCACTATGCTGTCACCATGAGCAGATGTATTATCATCAGATTGATCATCTTCATGTGAATCATTCTTTGTATCGTTTTCTTCATTAGGTTCTTCTTGAGATATAAACTCTTCACCATCCTCAACATCTTCGTAGTCCTCATCGTTGGTGTTTTCTTGAGATACATTTGAGTTATCAGTATATGAAGCATCTTCTTCTTCACCAACTAGAGGTACCTGCTGCTCGTTGGCGTCTGCCAATGCGCTATCAGCAAACATGTCTAAAGGATTGACAGCTTGATGTTCTTCGCCTTCAGAAGTAGAGAATTCAATAATGTTATTTTCTTGATTCTTTGATTCTTCTAAATCTTTATCGTTTTGATTTCCAAAAAAATTGAATCCAGACATAGTTACTTATTACAATGGTTTTTAGATTTGAGAATGTAGATATAAGGAACTATTAGATTAATTGTTTATTTTGGTATTATATATATGATATTTTACACAAGTGATTTGATAGTTGATAATGAAGAAATGCGTTAGCGAAATTATGTGTATGTGTTAAATAATTTGTTTTTATTTACACAGAGTGTTACTTTTTTTTTTTTGTTTGGCATTTTCAAAGCTGAAGGTAAAAAAAAAAAAAAAAAGAAACCACTTGAGGGAAGGAATATTATGGTAATTAGGTGTCTAAGAGTTTTTCTTAGAGGGTGAAAAAAAAAAACACAACCCAAAATCTTGTTTTTACTACAAAATCAATTTTAAGATAGTGAGAGAAAAAAAACGTGAAATTTCCTTTTTAAGTAAAAGAAGAGATAACTCAGCAAAGCCCTCATATTTTATTAAAAGGAAAAATTGAAAAAAGATAAGAGAAAAGAATTAATTAATTATGTCAAGTAAATATCATTCCTATCCATCCCTTTAAGGATTAGACACTCTTTTCTTTTAAAAAAGATAGTGTATTAAATGTATTAAACAGCATTATATAAGTTTTATTCTTGAACACTAATTTCTCTACTGGTTTTTTTTCAAAGTAAAAGTCATCTTAATCTACCCAACTCACAACATGTATCAATGAGAAAATCATATACTATCATATATTCAATAACTGTTTTTTTTTTTGTTGCATCAGCTTTAGAACTAAACAAAACGTTACAAGAGCAAATATCACATGCAGCTACAAGTACATACGCCAAAATGGTTCTAATAGTTCATCTTATTAATCAATTGAAGACTATAAAAAAAATATCCAATTTTAGAATTCATAATGAATAATCAATCAAAAGACATTGACTTAAGAATTTAAAAAAACAGTAGAGTTGTCTTCGTATTTAAGACACAATAATACTACAAGTACAATTTTACCAATTTTCAATTATCATTTTTTTTTTTTGAGAGTAACTTATCGGGATCTCCACAATTCTGAAACATATCAGGCAGTGATTACTACACATATATTGTCAACTTCATCAGCATTTTAAGGTATGACATTGACTATGCAACTTCACAATAGACCACCATTGATATCCGAAATTCCTTTGACTGGTGCAATTCTTCTAACGAAATTTGTCATAAGCTTGATCTTTCCATTTTGTTAACCAACAATACCAATTCAATCCTAACATTTGAAGCCTTAAGTAGTAGACGTTTGTTCTATTACTTAATTGAGACTGACCACTATGAAGAGTTAGCTTACCAATCCATTTACATTCACTACACAGCCAGAAGTATATTTGACAAAAACAGTCACAACTTAGTTGACCGTGTCATTGCAACTCTGGAAGAAAACACATACATTATCTTCAAACGAATGACCAACTGACAAAACCCCAATTTAATTGACAGGAGCAAAGCTAGGATCCTGAACAAATAAGCCCTTATTGAAGAAATTTACAAGTACTCCAAATTTGCTTTTTTCAAGGAAGATCAAAAATAAAAGTATACCCTATTCAAGAGATCTGCCAGAAATTTTTACCAGACACCACATTTCTACACTACCTAGTCAAACAAATTGATTCTACTTTTAAAAGCAACCTAAAATAAATAATCATCAACAGTACTGCACAGACTTAAAGAAAGTCACTTTACAATGGTACAAACCCTTACTATCATTATATAAATAAAATGATTTTTAACACTCAAAAGAGAGCAACCGTTTGATATCAGGTAAATACGACCCATTTGTAATTGGTGATATACACGTCGACAATACATTATACACAATTGATTCAAAAAGAAAACAAAGTCAAGTTCTCAAAACACTTTTATATAAAAAAAAAACTCAACAAAAGTATTAAGGCAATTCTCAAAATACACCCAAACTATCAGGAGAAGTATACTATCACTAAAAGACTGACAAAATACCTGAGTATGGTTGGCTAAATTGTATCAATTTACAAAAATAAACTCACCAATAATCAGCAAATACTGTGTACGTTTATTAACATATATTCCATATACTCAAATCAACCAATTATAAGCATGATATAAACAAAATTATTCCACACAACAACAACTTACTGGTGAGTGTTCATACAGATTTAAATTAGTGAAAATACAACTCAAGCTTATCTGGTGCTAAGATATCAATGAATAATGAATTTGTATGTCCAAAATCACAAAAAAAAAAAATTTAGTCATTTTCAAACACTATCACCTCCATTGCATATAAAAGCTATTCACACAGTCTTAATAACAACTTACAGGCTACTAACGCGATATCCAAATAAAGGTAGGAGAAATTTTGGGCCAATCATCGTATATTGGCACAATAAAGCTGCTATTTGAGTCATGAAATCCACTATGCTACATGATGCTGCAATTTTTGCAACTAAATTGCCACATCAAGTCATATTTTTGAAGCATGAACTTTAAATTTGAAGGTCTGAAATTCATTACATCTCAAGCAAAGGGTGCCGAGCAGGTTTCTAAAATAAACTTAAAACGAAACAACAATATACCAATGTGATCAAACTTCTACCATTATCAAAGAGAAAATAAATTACATATTTAACCAAATGGCCCAAAAATGGAAATGAATTTGCATTTTGGGGCATGTGAACTATATCTCCCTCAATCTGAACCCAACAAATTCTGGCTATTTATTGAGCTAGCAAAAGCAACGACTACAAGAAGAACTTAATTACGTTGGATAACAGTAATTCGTATATACCCCTTAAATAACATATATAGATATTCTATGGATCAAAAACACCTTAAAGTAAAAGAAAAAACTCATAAAAATTACAGAAAGCATTTCATAATTGGATTTCTCCTTACTGATTTCTACACAGAGCAACGTTTCAACGGTTGGATTGAATATATGGGGTAAATAATTTTGTTGTGTTTATACATGCGTTTTTTTTTCATGACTTCTACTGGGTCACATGGGTGCTGATCATGTGATTCATCTGATAATCTTAAAACCAAAAATCAAGAAAACTGTTATCTAACCCAATTATATTTTTTTTTGTTACAAAAAAAAAAAAACAAAAAAACTTTAAATTTAAACATGATTTATTTCCATAATAGGAAATATTTGAAAAAATAAGTAAAAGTGAAATTTAATGTTGCCTGAAATTAAAATAATTAGAAAAAAAAAGCCTATGTATACACCTTGTGTTTAGCTGCTTACCTTGAAAATATAGTAGATCTATTCAATGATAACTTAGACAATCTTTTAAAACAAAGTTTCGTTGATTACTTTATACTTGATTTGTTTTTGTCTTTACTTTTTTAATTTAGAGTGACAAATATTATGTATTCCTTATTTTTATTTTTTTTGGAAAATAATTCATAATTTCCTAAAATGGAAATTATTTTTTTAAAAAATGAAAAATAACACCAGAGCATGGGTTATTTTTTTTTTTTTCAAGAAAGATTACCCTTTTTGTTAATATAATTATTTTTTTGGTATGCTTTCCTCATAATTCATTTTTCTTAGATTAGTTAAATTTTCTTAGATTATTTTTTTTCCTCCAATAAAATACTTGTCAATGTACTATGTTGAATTTTCTTTCTAAATTTCCTCTTTCGCTTGAGAAATTTCTGCTGGTGTAACTAAAGTTTTTTTATTCAACTTTTACTTTTTCTCTCTGTAAGGTTTTTTTTTTTGGTTTTCTCTATTGGTGATCTTTATGAATTTTGCCTTTAGTAATATCAACATGTTAATGTATATATTTTATTGTTTACTAAAAAAGAAAACTTAATTAAAAAAGAACTAATTCAGAACCAGACACCATACAATATGCAAATGTATGTAACTAGTTTAATACCTACCATATTAAATTAATTAACAATGAACTGATGAAGGTTTATGTCCATGAAAATACCATTCAAATTAACTGCATAATTAATAACCAATCAAGAAGGAAATACTTCAAAGAATAACTAGATGTCTCTTATAAAAATATGATTTTATATGTCCATAAGCATATCAATGAAAAACAAAGAATATAATAATATCCATTAATATAAGTAACCCAAAAGCCAAAGAAATATGTGAGTGGAAGAATAAAGTATACCAAAAGATATTCAAATAAGTCTGTAATGAAAGTTAGCATGTTGGTAATATTTTTAAAGAGAATAATTTACTATCAACCTGGAAACGATATTATATGAGTACCACACTATAATAATGGAAAAAATAACAATGAAGTAACTAGTGTGCATAACTGCATGAATAAATTACATTACTACAATTAATGTATATGAGTAATGGATTTTCTTTTATTTACTGAAATATGAATCAGGAAAAATAGAAGTTTTTACAGCCAGTCTGTAATATGAAATGTTTATCTTGCCTTCATGTGAATAAATTCAGATTCAATATGCATAATTATCCAGTCATGGCACACATTATGAACTTTTTTTTAATGAACCCTTTTAGGTATTAAAACAAAAATTATTATTTTCTATAAAAGGGTTTTTAATTGTTATTTTAACATTGCGCCAATATTTTGATGTCTTTTGATTGGAATCATTTTGCTCATTAAGCTTTTTAAGAATGTTCATGGAATTGACTTTATCATACATTGAGAAGTGAATGTACATAATATGCATTCACTTACATCTAATAAAACCATCAATAACAATGAAATTTACTAACAATTAAAAAACTTTAAAATAAATAATCACAAATTCATATTATAAACAGTTTTGTCAAGACCTTAACCGGTAAGACCATTACTTTGGAAGTCGAATCTACCGAAACCATCGACGCTGTCAAGGCCAAGATCCAAGACAAGGAAGGTATTCCACCTGATCAACAAAGATTAATCTTCTCTGGTAAGCAATTAGAAGATGGTAGAACTTTGTCTGACTACAACATCCAAAAGGAATCAACATTGCATTTAGTCCTAAGATTAAGAGGTGGTGTTATTGAACCATCTTTGAAGATCTTAGCTTCTAAGTTCAACTGTGATAAATCTATCTGTAGAAAGTGTTACGCTAGATTACCACCAAGAGCTACCAACTGTAGAAAGAGAAAGTGTGGTCACACCAACCAATTAAGACCAAAGAAGAAATTAAAATAATTGATTTGCATAGTAAAATTAGTAAGAATAATTTGTATTCTGAACTTTTTTTATATACAATTATGAATATATAATAGCTTATGTATTGGCAAATAATTTAATCCTAAAAAACAAAAATAAATTAAAAAAAAAAAAAGGGTTGACATTTTTTTTTCTTTTGCTGTAAATTTATAGCAATAGTGAAAGTTATTCTGAATATCAAAAATTCATATTCATGAAAACTTTCAACTCTTTTGCAGTTTATTACAGGATAAAATCAGTTACAATCCATTGTATATAATAAAACGTTTACTCTATCAACTTTTATTTTGATATATATACTATCAAATAATATTACTTATTATACTTAACTTAAATATTTTTCTAATGTCTTTTTTAATTCTTTCTTCTTGACAGGCTTACTAACAAATCCATTCATACCAGCATCTAAGCAATTTTGTATGTTATCCTCATCCGCAAATGCTGTCAATGCTACTATTGGACCTTCGTAACCCTTTTCACGAATCTTCTTTGTTGCTTCTAATCCATCCATCTTTGGCATTTGAACATCCATGAAGATCAAGTCATAATTGAATTTATACTTATTTTCAGATTCTTCACTCTCATCTTCACTGTCCAACAGACGTTCTAAGGCTTCTAGCCCATCAGCTGCTAACGTCAAATTCTTATACTTCAACAACATGAGCATTCTTTTGATAACTTCTTGATTAACTTTGTTGTCCTCAGCTATCAATATTCTAGCAGACTGTGTGGTGGAAACAGTAACTTCTGGCTGTTGCACCTCTTGTATTTCTGGCTGTGTGGCCTTTGAGTCAAAGGACTTTGATGATTCAGGCTTCAAGTTGTTCAAAGTAGGAACAACATGAGAACTTCTAGCTGTTCCTGTTGATGATTGCATCAACACTGGTTTTTCAGATCTTTCTGTTTGAGAACCTCTTAAGGATTGAGATGTTTCATAAGATTTTTCCTTCTTAACCAATGTAGGTCTCTCCTTCAAGCTCTTCTTGTTATTCCATTTGTTCATTTTTTGTCTAAACCGTTTACTGTTTTCGTTATACTCATCGTTGTAATCATTTGCGTCAACTCCTGCAGATAATTGTTTCAATAAATCAACCTCTAAATAAACTGAGAACTCAGACCCCTTCCCCAACTCGGAATTCAAGAATACATCACCATTCATCATCTTTGCCAATTGCTTAACTATAGACAATCCTAACCCTGTCCCACCAAATTGTCTGGAAAGGGTTTGGTCTCCTTGAACAAATGGCTCAAAGATTCTGCTTTGTAAAGATGGGGATATACCTGACCCTGTATCACTTACAGTAATTTTGATCATGAATTTATTTTCAAAGTTACCATCATCCAAAAATTCATCCTCATTGTTTATTTGTTTTTCATATCTCTTGTCAAGTTGCAAATCCGACAAGCTTGAATTAGTTGTTGTTGTATCAAATTCTTCATCATTGGTGTTGCTTGATGAGGAGTTCACATTCTTGGATTTCTGGATGTCATCTAAAGGAGAGTTGAATGGATTTGGGCCTTCATTTTGTGAAATGTTACTTTGTTCCAATTGAGTGCCTTCTATGATCTTGAATCTGTTCTCAACTTCAACATATTTTTCTTCGTCAGCATGCAATTCTTGAGTACTGTACAAAGAATTGTTTTTATTATCATTAAATGGCGACATTTCCCTGTCCTTATTAAACAATGACTCTCTTAGATCATGAGTAATCTTTGTAGCACCTAAAACTTCAACACAAACTTTAACAAGTCCATTGGTTGGTGTGAACTTCAATGCATTACTTACTAAATTCATTACTATTTGCAAGATTCTATGAGAGTCCCCATACCAAAGAATTTCTCTGGCCTGATTGGGCTTCAATATCAACTGTAATTGCACCCCATTGTCCTTGGCTATTTTGGAAAAGATCGAATGCAATGGATGTAATATGTCATTTAACAACATGAATGATCTTTTTTCCAATGTAGTTTTCTTCAAGACATTTTTGGAAAAAGTAAGCAACTCAGTCAACAAATGCAATAACAATTCCCCAGATTTATAAATCAACTTCAAGTTATCCTTCAACTCATCATCCAAGTTGTCACTTGACAATGCTACAGAACACATTCCCAAGATACCATTCAAAGGCGTTCTTAGTTCGTGTGAGATATTGGCAATGAATACAGTTTTGGCTTCATTTGCTCTTTCGGCTTGTATCTTGGCCACTTCCAATTCCTTGGTTCTTTCCTTGACTCTGTCTTCTAATACAGAGTAATACAGGTCCAATTCATGTGTCATTGTGTTGAAAGTATCAGTTAACACAGTCAACTCATCCTTCAAAACTCTGGAATCAACAGGTACCCTATATGAAGTCAACACTGAAGACATAAAATCCTCATTGTTTTGAACGTAGTTTGTATGGTCATCTTTAGCCGCATCTTCACCAGGTGTCTTTTCTAGAATAACCTCATTATGATTATCCAAAACCACTATCCTTTCATCATGTTTTTCTATGTTACTTATAACAGTATCAGATAAGTTCCTTTGATGGATGGACTTGGTTGCCTTTGGTTCTTCCAGATGTATACTTGAATTGCTGTTATTGCTGGTTTTGAACAAATTAGAGAACAACTTCAAGGAGTTGTGATAGGAAAAATGATTATGTTTTCTACTACTTTTATCCACATTTTCCATTGACAAAGGATATGTATCAACAACGCTTCTTTGCAAGGATCTTCTATTGACATTTTCTAAGCTTATGGGAGTTATGTTGTTGTATCTCTTAGCAAATGTATCTTCATAATAATGACTATTTCGCTTTGAATCGTCATTCTGCGCGAAATCACTCTTTGAGTTGCTGGCAGCTGAATATGGTTGTTGGCTAACCCTTCCGTTCATGATGAGTTCAGTACCTCTCTGTAATCTAACAATTGGCTTCACAGCAACCCCAGCCAAGCAATAAGTCAATATAACAACAAATCCAGTGATTGAAAATACAGTTATGATGATAATTCTCACCAACCTAGTGTTAGGACCTAAAAACACTGATTCTGGTTGTGTTATGACAGCCACCCAATTGACCAAATTAAATGAACACTTACTGTATCCGATACTGACTCTTTGGTTTAGTAATTTAGTGTCGGTGTCATAACCAGTGGTCTTTGTGCCTGAAAATGACTCATCAATAAAACTACCATTTTTAATAGGAAATTTAACTTGCGTGAACTTTGGTAGAGTGCCCTTTGGGGGGAATATGTAGTTATATCCATCAACGGATGAGTTTTCATAAGTCGCACCAAGAACCTGCATTGTGAAAGAATCTAGTGCAGATGTTTGTGGTGTATATGACGATGCACTGTCTGATCCTATAGAAACATCGCTGTTGTTGACAATATTCAATAGCTGGTTAGCGACCACAACAATGGTTAAATAGCCAATTGTTTCTGTGTTTCTTAGCAGAATACTTTCCGAAGTTATGACAGGCAATGTCAATGACAACAACGTGTTAGGATCTTCCAAAACATAGTTTGCATAGGTATCTGATGTTGTGTTGACAATAGGATTTGTAACCATCCCAATAGAAACAACTGAAATGGGTAAAGGAATGTTTGTTGACAATGGGAATAAATGTGACAAGATTGATTTAGGTATGTGGTTACCAGATCCGTTGTTGGTCACTGATAAAACCTCAACCAAGTTGGAATCATACAATACACAATTTGTGAAGGTATTACTGGATGACAAAAACTTATCTAAGGTTTCAGTTGTTTCATACCAGTTAGCATCAGAATTGTTACCTGCTTTGTATCCTAATAATGACGATTCTATTTCAGCCTTTGTAGTTAAATAACTACATTGGTAGTAATAGTAATTTAATGTTTGATCAATTTGAGATGATTTTAATTGTGCAGCTACATAAAGCTTATCAGCTCTTAATGACTTAGAAGTTCTAGTAAAGTATAAACCAGTTATAAGAGATAAAGTTACCAATGAAAAAACTGCAATTATTAATACAAACACAATTAATTGATATCTAATATTTATTTGGTAAGGAGGCTTAAACTTCTTATCAAGATCTTTAAAGTACTTTCTTCCAAATTGCATCTTTATACAAACCTATACAGTATATTTATATATGAAACTTATATGGAGACTTATTTTAGCTTTCGTTAATATGAATTATCTTGAAAAGAAAAAAAGAAAAAATCTTACTAGTTTGTTTGTTTTTTATTATTATATATTATTTTCTCAAGATGATATATATCAAAACAAAACAAACCTCCAACTTACTTCAAGAATCAAGTGTAGTTCAATAATAGATTATATTGAATGTATTAATAATAATGCTTGAACTTCGTTGGTTATTGCCCTAACAATACATATTCAATGTCTTGATGAGGACAAAATCAATGAATTTCACAAACTTTAAATATGGAAGGTAAAAAAAACCCCCAAAATATTGTCAATAGGGGGGAATAACCTAACCATGAAACTTAATGGAATACGTTATGTCACATCAAGGAAGAAGAAAAAAATATGCCGAAAATAGTAAGAAAAAAAAAAAAAGAGAATTTGACGTGTATTTGACAAATTTTGTCCCTGATATATTTAGAAGTTAATTTTTGAGAAGTTGTTTTTCTTTTGTTATTCCATTCTATGATCGAAGAACAAACTGATTAATCTTATCAAGTTTTATATAATCAAGACTATACCTTAAATCTAATCCTTCAAACTTTAATAACTGTTTCTGAATGCTTTGATAGTTTAATATTGAGGACATTATGTACTCATCTAGTTGTTTGAGTATTGATATATTCTTTTTGTTACGTGTATTCAATCTGTACACTATCTTAACATTAGGTGTTATATGATTATAATAGAATAATATGGTATTCTTCTTATGTTCTATGTTTAAAATATTATAATCAAGTGTTTCCAAAAGTAAGCTTAAGACAGATATTTCCAGTGATATATCCGATTCACTGTTCTCCTTATTGTTTAAATCTATTTCCGTAGAGTAAAGAAGCTTTCCGTTAGTTAAAAATATCATTATATCATGAGAGTTTGACACTTCCCTGCTAGAATTAACAGGAACAACAGTTTCATCCTTTTTATATGGTTTTTGATTAGTACTGATATCAGCGCTGTTAAGTTTTGATTCATCATTACTGTTAATTAATAAATTCTTTATATCTGTTTTGATGTCATCTGTATCAGCTTTTGGTTTATCTTTGTAGTTTAAATGATTGAAATACACATTTTGGGTATTAAGTTTAGTCTTTACTTTATTTGTATTATTAAAGATAATACTTTGATTCGAATAAGAAGTGTAAGTTTTGAAAGACTTTATACTATTGTTATCATCATTAAACTTATAATCAAAACTCATTATTTTAATATTTATAGTGTTGTGTAATAATTTGTTGAAGTTGTCTTGTTTGGTATTTATATGATTAGATAAAGAGTTGATTCATTTAATGTCTGAAAACACTTTATTAATCGTGGAAATAGTTATTTAAAAAAAAAAAAATTAAGGTTATCATTGTAGTTACCCAAAACAAACATTTTTTCTCTTCCTAAACAGGGAATTTTTTTTTTTTTTTGAGTCTTGAAGTTTAACTAATTTTTTTGTTTTTTATTTTTTTTTTTTATTCAGTAGATTTAATATGTTTTCTTGAGTTGAGAACATACCTATTCAATAATCAAACCCAATGATATATTAAGAGTAATATATATTGTCTAATCTCTGGAAAAAAGAAAAAAAATAACTTATAGAATTATTAAATTATTATGCTACCTTATACTTTAAAATTAGATCTTCAATTTTTAAATTCTAAGGACATAGATATTGTACTTCAAAGTAGTATTTTAACAGATGATTTGTTAAACATTGAAACTAATAAAGTAGATGACATCATCGGTGATATTAATAAATTCTACATACAATATAAGATAACGGAAAACATATTGAATTTGAGATTTCATTCAATAGACATAAGACTTTTGAGATTGAATGTTAATAATATTATTGAAAATATTAAATTAAGTGTTGAAGTGTTAGATAACTTTATGTAATTTATTAAACATATGTATATATTATCTCCGAATTTCTTAGTAGGGAGGTTGGTTTTTTTTTTTTTAATTGATTATTTTGCCTGAGATTATTTTGGAAAAATGTGTAGCGTTTCTGTTAATCTTTCTCCCATTTAATATTCTTTTCAAAGAGAAAGAAAATAAAATAAAAAAATTTTTTTTTTTTTTTTGTTTTGTTTTCTTCCCGCTTAAGCAAATCAAGAACAAACAACCAAAAAGAAAAAAAAAACAGAAAAACATCACAACACTCACACCCTTAATAAATTAATTCATAACTTTACAAATAATAGTATTGTATACTTATACGTATAAATTTCCAAGAATATACCACAAACACAATGAATAGTGATCAAGACATTCAATCCGACGTCAACATGGATGAATCAAGTCAGAATTTACCGGCTTCCAATGCAGGAGCAAATAATAAACAAAATCAACTAGTTACAAAATTACAATCAATATACAGGCTTATAATGAAACAAGAAAGCATTCTTCAAGTGAGATGTTCTAATCTTACTGAACAACCAACTTCCAGTGTTGATATTGAGGCTCTTTGGGGCATCTACAAAGTCAATACATACTTAGTGGAGAACTACATAGACTTTCTTACAACAGCATTGTCAGAAGGTCAAACTGCCCAAGATCTTAGTATAGGTAAGGAGATTGTGGAAATGTATAGAATTGAAAGAAGACTTTGGGTTTATGGGTGCATAACTTTTTTGGATGTATTGAAAAACTTCATGAACAATAATCTTGATCCTACAATCTGGTCTCAGTTTATTATCAATGTGTTTATAAATCTTTCTGAAATGCTTGTAGAATTGCCGGAATCTTACAAGCATCCATGGTATGAAAGATTGGGTGACTTGTCAAGAATGGCCATAGCTCTTTATCCAAGAGGCTTTATAGATTGGAAATTGTCTAGTGAATACTGGTACAAAAAGGCATTTGATTACAATATTGGCCATGGTAAGTTATACTATCATATCTCCACTGTTGAGCAAAACACCTTACAAGCATATGTACATCTTGGTAAATCTGTCTTTTGTAAAGATATGTTCATTCCTAGTCAACATTACATGCAATTAGTTATTGATAACATTTATCAAAGAGCATATAGTGAGTTTCAACTAGCAGAAAGCAATGTTCCTTTATTAGATCATTATTATAGGCAATATGTTGAGTACAAAAACGGTTACAACTTGTTGCACTTTCCTGATGGAACGAACATGAATCCTGAACAATTGGAAAGAGGGTTGATGACTCATTTTTTCACAAATCATCATTACCAACATTACGTATTCATATCACACATTGTTGAGTATCTAAAACATGTTGAAGTGATTTCCATGCCAACTTTTAACACAAATAAGGATCTTCAACAAATTGTTTTGAACTACTTTGAGAAGAACTTTGGTGAATGGAAAAAGACCACTAGCTCATTGTTTCCTAAGGAAAATTCCAACTTCTTCAATGAGAAATTCATCTTTTTGCAAGATTCAGAAAAGATTAAATTTTACTTTTCTACTGCTGCTTTATTTGCACAATCTCATATCTTACAAATTGTAGGCTTTGGGAACCCTATAAACCCATTTGCAAAGCTGTTTGGTTTATCTGAGATGTTACATTTGAAAAAGAGTAAAAAAGAAAATAGAAAACAATTACAAGAAAGTACAGCAAGCATCAATCCAGTTGAAGCAGATGATTTGAATATTTCATTTGAAGAGGCTAGTAAGCACATTCCTGAAATTACTAATAAATGCTCCAATATTGTCTTGAAGAAGTACTTGAGTGGGCCTTTATTGCCAGCTTTACCACACCTGCTGGTATACGGATACTTCTTCATGGCTGTTGATAAGAAATTGAAAAAGACTGAAGATGAAGTTTATGAGTACAACGAGGAGAAAATAGTGATCAAAAAGCTAAGTGAGGATGATCTAACTTGGTGGAACAAACATGTCATTGATCTTTTCCCATGGGAAGAAATTGTTGATTTCTTAAATGTTTTGATTTTATTTTCCTTGAAAAATTGTCCAGAAAAACATGCTTTGAACATACAAGCCATCAAAAATGAGTTATTCAATGATAATAACAATAATAATGATGAGCCAATAATAGTCGAGGACATACCTGAAGTTAAGGGTCTAATAGGTACTTTGTGGTTTGATTGCCTGAATATAAGAGTTGAGTGTGATAATTATGAGGATACAGATTACGGAATTGAATTTGATAAGATGGTTGAAAATGGTGAGAGTTTTTGGAAGAGATTGAGCGAGATTTTGAAGGTCTTCTTCAAGTTGGCCCTAAAAAATTCATTTGGCTTAAGATT
This sequence comes from Hanseniaspora guilliermondii, assembly GCA_036287555.1. Classification (NCBI taxonomy): domain Eukaryota; kingdom Fungi; phylum Ascomycota; class Saccharomycetes; order Saccharomycodales; family Saccharomycodaceae; genus Hanseniaspora; species Hanseniaspora guilliermondii. The sequence goes on along the minus strand of CP143013.1, from coordinate 147,098 downwards.
ATGTGAAACTTCCCATATAGGCTTAGGATCACACTTATTCCAATTTGAATACTCCAAAAACGAAAGGAATTTCAAGAATAACATCTCATTAATTATTGATTACTACAACGATAATATTGTCAAATTAGCAGGTTCTAAGGGCTTTATAGTGGATTTCAAAGACTTTACTGGGTTTGGGGACAGAATAACAGGTTGTATCTATACTTCAGGGTCTTTAGAAAGATTGAATATTCAAGGAGGTGATGATTTGGACTTTGAAAATAGATACTTTGAAAACTTTGACAATCTGGAATTTGATTTATTCCAAAAATATGTCAAGTTTAAGGATTTGGACCTTTCTGGATCATATTTCATTTTGGATGCCACTTCATGGCTAAGACATTCAGGAAGAATATTCAAAATTATGTCAAATAACTTGATCAAGTTGAGTATTTGCTTGACTACTTTCCAAGAGTTAAGATTTTTAAGAAAGTCCAAGGACATCACTGTCTCAGATGCAGCCACCAGAGCCGTTATAATTCTCAGACATTTATACGATCAAAAGAAAATTTTACCGTTAAGATTCACAGGTAATTTGGCAACAACTATTGAAGAACACCTTGAGTATGAGACTAAAATGACCTGGAAGACACATGTTGATGAGTTTGTCATCGATGCGATTTACAAGAATGGTAAAAGATTATTCAACATGAGTTTGGATGGTCCAGAATTTGTGGGGACTGATGATCAGGATATGGAATCAGAATCTAAGGAAGACACAAGTGCAGCCAAAAGAGAAATATTCTTGGTGTCAGATGATGCTCCTATGAGGGAAAAGGCATCACGTTATCAAATCACATCTATTTCCAGTAGATTTATGTTCATTTTGTGTAATGAATTAGGTAATGACTTAAGTACAAATTGATGTGGTGATATATAGTCAAGTAATAATATGGTAAATAAGAGTTTTATGCTTATAAAATATATTTTATCTTTTGATATTAATTCCGTTTTTAATATTGACCTTATTCCGTTGTTTGTTGTTTTCCTACAAGATCTCAGGATTTGTTAACAATTCTCCATTTAATACAATACTTCATGTCTAAGACATTGAACGTATTCATTTGACTTAGTTGTATCATCCATTCTTTGGTGTCAACTAATTTACTATTCAATCTTTGATGAAACTTGTCCTCATGTGATTTATTGAAGTTCTTCATGTCTACCAAATATATACACTTTTCTTTGTACTCATCACACTTCACTATCATAACTTTTGGCAAAAGTCCTAGATTTGATTCCTTTATGTTGATGGAATTGTAAATGATTTTAATGTTGTGAAGAGTTATAGTATCCGATGGTTTGTATTCAAAGAAAAACTTCAAAGATGTATTGAGCAGTAATATTTTCTCAAATGTAGTCTTCAATGATTTATTAAACTTGGTATGAAGCATTTGTGGATCCGTATTTATTTTGTTTGCTGTAGTATCAAGATTGTATTTATTTTCGTATATTACTGTATACCCCTTTTGACATGATTTGCCTTCCTCTGAGTTCTCATGGCTTTTGTTTATTAGTGATAATAACTTTTTTCTTTGTGTATTCCTTTGTAACAGCTTTTCAATATCATCACTAGTGGTATCTTTATTTTTTACTGATTTTTTATCTGATGGATAGCTTTTGGTTAATTTTTGATTTACTATGTCATGTAAGGATAACTTAGATTTTATATTTGGGTTGCTCAATGATTTGCTCTTGGTCAATGCATTATGTTTAGATGGCTTCTTTCTATTGTTGACCTTGTTTTTACGTTTGTTATTATATATTGAAGGAAGCATTCATTAAGGTGATGTTATATTGGTATGGACATTTAAGTGTTTGAACTCATTTATCATTTATATATTGGCTATGGGGAAAAAATAGGTTCACAATCCCTTGATTAATGATTTGTGTTTTTTTCTCATTTTTTTTTCTTTTTACATGAAGAATATGCTAACCTCACGTGAGTAACTTTGATCAATGACTTACAATTTTTTTGTTGAAAAGAAAAATGAAATAAAGTAGATTATATTTTGAAAAAAAAAAAATATATTTCAGTTTGCATACCAACAATCACTTGTTACACATTGGTTTTCTCTTTGGTGGATCCATTGGAAAGATTCTTCTATCATACTTAGAACTAGATTTATCATCCATCTGATTTATAACATTATCAACTGTTATTTGGTTCATTCTATACTTCAATACAGAACTCTTGTTATCTTCCGAAGTGGTATTTTGAAACAATTTCCTTTGTATAATATCATTTTTAACTTTTTTAGTGACTTTCCAAGAAAAGAAAAACTTACCAAAGTAAAAATGTTGAACCACTGGAAACTTAAGAAGTACCTCATCTATCCACATTTTATATAACCCAATGTTTATTTTCTCCCATGTTTTGATGTTTTGTAAGATATCATAGAGCACAGGGGAATGTTCATGAATATTTCTCAGTCCTTTCACTTCTTTTATAAACCTAATATTCCATAACAAAAAGTTATCATTCTCCGTGTCTTTTTTAACACATGCAATGGAATTTTTGGGTGTACAAATGGGCTCTGCCATCATTTGAGCAGATCCAATAATGTAGCTAAAATGAAAGTTATCATCTAGCCCCCAAACACCATGAGAACCAGCAGGTTCTAGATTGTAAGTAACAATGACACTCTTTACAAACTCATAATATTGTTTAAATATAAAGGTCAATGTATGTATGGTATATTCAGAAACCTTCAAAATGTCCAAGCAGATCAAAAACGCTACAAATGACAATTCATGACCAGTTCCATAGTCCATTCTATCTCTATTACCAAATGCATTCATCAAATAATGTTTTACTTCCACTATAGACTCACATAGAAGCTTTTCATCAACACCATCTACATTATTTATATTATTTAGTTCTATTAAGAATTTTGTTAATATATTGTCAATAACATTATTATTGTTTAAATGATCGTGAAAAGAACGTATAGCTATGTTTCCAAATCTCTGCTGAGCAACATCTTTACTAATAGGCGGATACATATTGATCACAGATTTCAGCTCATCAAAGAGATACTTTTGAAATACGAGTTCTATTTGTTCATCTCTGTCTGTCTTAGAAACAAGATGTATGTTTTTGGTTTTAAATATTTTTATGTACTTGTGTGAGTACTTCAATAGTCTTTTGTAAGCTTTGGTTAATTGGAAATGCTTTATACTGATATTAGAATCATTGATCTGTTTGATTGGTTCAGAAAATATTGGTTCGAGCATAGTGATAACTTTTGGTTGTGTATTACTTAGGTTTCTTTAATTATGTAGTTTTTTTCTTTCATTAATTTCAAAAATAGATAAATCCTTAGTATCTCTTCATTCCCTTTTTTTTTTTTGGTTCGTGAACAAATGACTGCAAAGAAAAAAAAAGGTCACATCCAACATTATCCTTTAAAGAAGGTTTTTAAAAAAAAACAGAATATACTATTGAAATAAAATGAAAATGGTCTTGAAATATGTACTTTAATGTTTCAGATTTTAAATTTAGAGTTTTTATAGTATGGTTATTTTACTTTATATGCAATGGGAAATATCTATCGATTAACATTTATTAAGTAATATTTTTATTAAGTCTTAGAATTAAATTGTTTATAGTAAATCACGTGCTAATTTGTTTAACAAAAAGTTTACATGTAATACATCCAAATCATAAAGAGTTCAATTGATTTTTTTTAATAAAAAGTTATAAAAATGTTTAACTCTTTTTTTTTAAAAATACAACATATTCAAATCAATTTTTTTTTAATATTTAAGATGTAAAGTTTAACGACTTTTTTATATAACAATTTTATTTTGGAAAAAAAAGTAAATGTGATATTTTAAATATAATATATATAGTAGAATACAGATTTATCTCAAAATTTAACCATATATAACTAAAGTAGATCATCTTCTTCTGTTCCTATCAAAGACTCCTTAATCTTTAATAATATGGTGGTCTTCCAGCTATCAAGCTTATCAAATTTGTCGTACTTCATCAATGTATTACTCATTAAATCAATATCTTGTTCTTTGTAGCAATCTATCAATGCTTGTAATAATTTAAATTCTTTGCAGTCTTGATCATCTCTTAGATTAGTCTTAGCTTCCGCCAATGTTCTCTCACTAGCCACAGTATCAGTCAATAGCAATTGCAAAAGACCAATCTTTAAGTAATAATCCTTTACAACCCACAAGTTTAGATTTTTTTTCAAGTTTGTATCGATTAAGTTTTTGTACATCTTTATACTCTTGAATAGATCATCATTGTTTTCGTAGCTTACTGATAACAAATCAGCACATCTCAAATAGCACTTGTTACTCAATTGAATTGCATTATCTTGCAAATACCAATCACCAGCTAGTTCATAAGCCTCACGTGCTTGTTTCGTCTGGTGTAGCTGCAACTCCAAAATCTCACCCAATTCAAATTGGTAATTAGCTGCTCTTCTGAACTGACCCATGTTCTTGGTGAAAATGTCTATAGCCTTTTGTAAATAATCACAAGCATTACTATATTCATCGCCCATTTTACATAGCTTAAAAGCCTCAATGTAATTCATAGCAGCATCGTTGTAGTTTTGTAATCTTTCCAAAGCCACCATAGCAGCATCTTTGTAACATTCTGCAGACTTAATGTAATCCTTGGATACCTTTCCATTACCTAATCTGTATATTTTAGCGGCCTGGACATATAGATCAATAGCTTCTTCATATTGATCTTCCGGAGATGAAATAAGTTTCCAAAAAAACCCAGTAACAGGTTTGGCCTTTTCAGAAGCTTGTTTTAATAATAATTTAGGATCTTCAGACATTGCTATATTATATATTTTTTAATTAGTCTTGGTCTTTGAATCTCTTCAATAAGTTATGATTGGTGGAGACTTTATTCAAATTTTTTTCTTGTTAAATAAATAAATTGAAATTTTACTTCTTAATAATATATGTATTATATTAATTTACACACAACACACAGATCTATATATACTTTTCAAAAAAAAAAAAATAAAAAATGTTTGATTGAGGTAAAAGTTAGGGTAAACAGAAGATACACACGTGATCATTATCTTACTATTATTAGGAGATAAACCCGTAAGTTCATCAAAGGACATATCCAACAACTTTCAAATCATCATTTTTTGTAAATAACAATGTATTGTTTCATTTATTTTAAAAAATGTAGTACTGTGTAGAATATTAACTTTTATGTATTGCTTAATTCTGAGATAAGGTTCAATATATTGTAATTGTTATAAAAATTGTGTATTAGATAAAATATTTAATTAACATATGTTCATTTTATCAAAATTCATTTTATGAAACTGTCTCATAAAACTTTAGTCTAATTTTTTTTCTTTTTTTTCAATTCTTATGAGTTCATTGGTTTTTATTTTCATCATTTCAAACCATTCTCTAGTTGTACTATAGTGATCTATTCTCTGTCAATTAAAAATACATTCTTGATTTTAATAATTATGTATTGTTAGCGGATTTAAGATCTTTTCTTAAAAAAAAAAAAAAGAAACGTGCAGTGTCCAATTACGGAATACATACAAATGAGTCTACCAAGAAAAATTAAGAAAAAAACAATAATAATAAACAATATTTCATCATCAGTGAGTCAAACAAAAATAAAATCTAAATTATCCTTTATTTATTGACATACCAAAGATTTAAAAAAAAAAAAAAAAATACTAAAAACTTTAATAGCAAATAAATAAAGGGAACTCTCCAAAAACATAGTTATAATATACAGAATTCATTATCTATGAAATGAGTTTAAATCAAGAGTTTAATAGTAATGGATTTCAAACACCTAGGCTGCAAGATTATATAAAGAAAATAAAGGATTATGACATATACACAAAGATTAAAATAAAGATTCCTCACAACTTTAACGAAAGAATTACATGGCAACCATTTGAAGACAAAATTATTACAGATCATATTGATCAATACATACAAAACAACTCAACTTTCTTTAAAGACATTACGAACTTGAATGATTTAAAAGAGAAAATTATAGACACAGAGGATTTTTTTAATGGTAAAGAGTTTGCTGAAGAATGGTCTAGCATTTCTTTTGTTCTATGGGACACAAATCTAAACAACTACTTGGAATTAATATCTCTCATAAAGGAAAATAATATCGAAAACATTCCTGAGCATCTACATTACTTAGTTAGTAGATCAAGTACCATAATATCTTTACCAAATCTCTTGAAAAAGAGAAGACCTATAATGATCAAGAAGAGATGGCTGAATGTTCTGGACCCATTTTTGAAGAAAGGAAAGTGGTCTAAAGAAGAAGATGAGCTTCTTTTGCAAAAGTATAGTAAATATGGTCCTTTATGGTCGAAGATCGCATCTGAAGTGCCCAGAAGAACGGTTGATCAATGCTCTAAGAGATTTCATGAAGCCTTAGATCCAGAGAAGGATCTTAAAAATTATGTTGATTGGAAAGAAAGTGAAGATATATTCTTGATAAAAACAATGAACAATATAGGAACAAAATGGAGAACCATTGCTTTGGATTTATCCAAAACACTCCAGTCAAATAGATCAGCTCTTAATTGTAGAAATAGATGGAGAGCATTGATCAATAATTATATCAGAAGTAAGGACGAAAATAATAAAGTGCACATGCTTCTGGCTGAATTGACTGTTAATGGAGAGTTTGAAGATATGGTGAAACTAAGGGAAAAGTTAGCTAAACAAAGCTTGGATAAGAAGAAGAAGAAGGAAATGAAGGAACAAAAAAAAATATTGAAAATGAAAGGCAAAAAGAAAAACAAAAAAGAATCGGAAAATGAAAACGATTATGAATTATCTGAGGATGAAGATATGGATGAGGATGAAGAATCAAACCATAATCAATTAGAATCTGGGTATGAAAATATGAAAATGATTGAAGGAGAAGGAACTCCATACAATGGTATGCAGAGTGTTTTGATTAATCAAGACAAAAACAAATACAACCATAATGGGAAGATTTTTATGGGAGACAATAACAAATCAAACGACAATGATACTGCCAATACTGTGGATGAAGGTTCAAATCCTTACCAATGGAGCAGAATGGCTCCTTCTTTGACATCCAATAACTTGGATCATCAATTTGATCCATCATTTGCACAGACAAATTCTGTCTCTGCGTTATCCCCAGGTCCTTACCACATGCCAATGTCTCCACCACCGGCAAGTTTAAACATAATGCAAACACCAAAACCTCATGATATCATAAGCTCATTGAGAACAACCCAAAACAACATTGTAAATTCGCCTCCATCATTGTTGTCCAACTTAGTGTCTGCAAATGTGAACAATGCAGGAAACGTGAATGATGTATTAGCAGAAGATAATGTATTGAAAGAAGACAGTAATACCAATACTTCTAATCACACCATAAACAAGCATGTGAACAAGTCTATTTTACAAAAGACACATGTAAGACCTAACTCTGTACCATTAAAGAACAACACCACTGAATGGAAGTTTCAACTGAAGCAAAAAAACCTAACTCTCTCATCCGGGAACATCACTAATGAAAAGCTGGTTAGTTTATTGATAGAACAGGCCAAATTGAACAATTTAAAAATATCCATACACCAGCACATTCACAACCACTATGTGCCTATTCTTGATAATTCCGAGCAAGAGAACAATTCCAATTTGACAACACCTGAGAGTACAGTACAGAAGTTCAGCAACAATTCCATCAGCAGTAGCAACTCATCAAACAACTACGGAAACAGAATTGTAAAGGATATGAATGAAATCGGTGGGTACAGAACCAGACATTTCAAACATCTTGATAACGTGAAGGTTCCTAAACTAGGAAGCAGCACTGGAGTCAAGAGAAGAAGAAGTGTGAGTGGAAGCAGCCCAAGAAGAAATGGAAGTATAGACATGAGCGGAAAGTCTGTACAATCTGATAAAAGACAAAAATACAGCCAACAATATGGATTAAAAAATACACAAACCAGTGAAGAAAGTGAAGAAAATGACTTTTTTGATTCATTAATGAGATCAAATACTCAGAATACAAGAACCGAAAGCGAACATGATGATTTGTACTTTTTAGGTTTCAATCCATCATAAAGGATATCATAAGATTAAGGAAAATAAATATATTTTCTTTTCTTTCCTTTTTTATTCTAAAACGTTGTTAATTTATTTTGTTTATGAATTTTTTTTTTTTTTAATAAGGATGTATATAATATGATTTCTTCAAATGATGAATTTATTTCTTAGTGAAGAATTGGGAAATTGTACTTGATTTTTTTTCAGCAACATAATCACAAGAATAGTTAACCACTTTATCACCAAGTTGTAAGTACCAATCAAGATAATACTTGACAGTGTTGTTTCCAAAAGATAATCTTGTAGTATCTAATTTATACTGAGTGTTTGCATGAATTGTTGATAACAGAGTGGATATAAGAACTAAGTCCGTTGATATATGTACAATTTTGCCAACAGTTATATTTACCATGATGTATTCAATATGTTTGTGGAGTTAAACTGGTCTTATTGCAGATATTTTCAATTTAGATACAAAGGCATTTGTAGTAATTGTCTAAAGTTTGTGAACTTAGATACATACCCAAAAAAAAAAAAAAATGAAAAGACCCATGCAAACAAAAGAGGGAGAGAAAAATGTACGCCTCTCTAAAATTTCTTAAAAAATTGGTTATTAAAATTTTGGAAAGATAAGAACAAATGTTCCGGATATAAGCAGTTTGTAGGAAGTCCAAGATCATCAGTGATGCATAATTCATAAATATGATTCATCATTGATTAGATTGCTTAAGAGTACACAATCTAAATACTCAAATGTTTATAATCTGATTGCCATTGATTGTAAGAGTTATAATTATAGACATGATGTGTATATTACAAATTTACAATGTTTTTACATTAAATGAAGCAGAACAAATATATAATAAAAATGATAACACATAACTCACTCAAAAACCTTAACAGTGCTCATATTATACTACTTCAAAGTATAAAATGTCTCATGGAACTTCACTGAAGTTAATGTATTATATCCTTACGATTAACTTGTGTGAGCTAAAACTCATCCGTGTGCACTTACATACATTCTTTTTGAGGAATCATCCATCCCTACTAAAAATATCAAAAAAAAAAAAAAAAAAAAAAGTGTGAGGAAGAAATTTTTCATTTTTTTTTTTCTTTCTATTTGTTATACCATTTAAAATAAAATGCTTAACACCAATATTAAAACATTCATTGGTTGAAGATATTTCTTAATAAACCACGGATATATACATTTACAACAATCATCATAAAAAAGCAATGTTTAAAAACTTGTTCAACGTTGCAAGCAAGAGACAACCATTATTTAGAGTTAACAAAAGATTTAACTCAAATGCTATCACTGCCAAAAAACCTATAACTATAAACAGAACATTACCTGATCCTCTAACTGCCAAAAAAAAGAATAAACCTAGAAAATTTGCTATTGGGTTATTGTATATTGCTGGTATGTATGCAGGTGCTGAGCTTATTTTCAATAACGAAAGATCAGATAATGCAAGTGTAAACAATACTTTATTGGAACTTAGAAGAAACAAGAAATTTAGAGACTTGTTGGGTAACAACATAAGATTGGATGGGTTCATAGTTCCATGGATTTACGGAACTTTGAACCAGGTCAAGGGTAATGTTGATATCTACTTCTATGTTATTGGTACCAAAAACAAAAGAGCCAAAGTGTTTTTCAAGGCAGAAAAGCAACCAGATGAATTGAACTTCAATGTAATTCACTGGTATTTCTACTTGGAAGATGAACCAGATATCAAGTATGATATATATAACGGCGATGCAAGCAAAATACCTATCTAAATGCATAAACATATTATATATCAAAGTGCAAAATGAAAGGAAAGAAAACAACCCTCCCATGCAATCTTCAACATGTAAATAAGATCATAACTATTATTATTTTTTTTTTTATAGAGCTCTAGTCTTCCTTATTAAGTCTTGTAAAGTTTCATTGTTTATATCGACATGTGCTGTTTTGAATAATTTTTTGTTTCTTTTTTTCATTAATTTGTGATTCTTTAACAGTTCCAAGCTGTCTTCTATCATTATTCTCTCATACAAATTGCCAATTTCTTTCAAGTTAATTTCATTGGCACTTCTTGGAAGTTTTTCTTTTACTTGTATTTTTTCTTTTTTATAGTTCAAATGAGTCTTTTTGATGTCTTGCAGAAACTCTTTCATAACTTGCATCAACGTTATCTCGTTATCATCAAACTCTATACATTGAAAATTTGAAATTACCTTTATATCACAATTATTTAGAGGCTTGGTAAAAACTTTAAATTTATTGATTATGTTTATATGAGCCTTGTTTATACTTGCTGTTTGATATTCATACAATAATTCATTGTATATTTCCATTTGATGGTAATACTTTTCAAACAATGGAATTATCTTTCTTTTGAATTTCATGAACTCCTTTTCAAAATATTTAGTAAATTTATCTCCTTCTACTAGCACATATTGTTTCAAATAGTAATCCGTTAGATTATTCAAAATATAAAGAGACTTTTGAAGACATGAGTTATTTTCCTTAATAATATCCATTTTAAAGTTGATGCATTTACCCAAGAAACTATTAATTTGGATGTTATCTTTAATACTTAAATAAACCAGATCAAGTAGTGTATCAATTTTTAGCATATTGGACTCTATATTTTGAATATTTTTTTCATTTGGTGTTCGTCTACAGTTTTTTAGCTTGACTAAGTTTTCAATACAATACAATTGATTAACTCTTGAAACTTCATCATTGATTAAACTTACAATTTTCACAACAAAAGCTATCAAAGTATCTAATGCTGGTTTTTCTTCTAGCATGACATTGTTAAAATGAGTTAGGTCGTTCAAATTACTCTTGAATATCTCTAAAACCTCCTCAAGCTCTTGCAACTGTAAAGTCAGCAGACACTTGCTTTGATAATAACTTTGAAAATGATTTAAATACTCTAGAAACTCAAATTCATCTTTGATATCATATTTGTTCAAATTTAACTGAGGTGTTTGTTTATGATCAATTTTGAATGATGCAAAATTTGAAGCTTCAGCTTCCCAACTTTTTCCACAATCTAAGAAAATATTAACTAGGTCTTGATACTGATAGTATTTCCAATGGGTTTTTTTCAAAACTTCAAAGACTTTATGATTGTGTATTCCGTGAGTGTTTCTTTTAAGGTAGTTATCTTTTTTACTGTAGACTATTTTTTGGTCTATAGGCGAATTTGCTGCTTTCTTATAACTTCCTTGACTCAAAAAATTACTTTTTAAACTATTTTGAACATTAGGATCTATGCAGACATTTAGTTTTTCCAGAATACAGTCATTTAACAAGTTGGTGGGCAATATACTATTTTTTGTATATTGATTAAAATGTATCGATGTTATTATCTTGGGTGTTGGCCTTTCAATCAACTTCCAATAGAACTTTTTATATTTATTGATAATTCTTTCATTATTTGAACTTGTTTTAGATAAAACTAGTAAAGGTGGTGGTGGTGGCGGTAATGGTGCTTTTATAAAGCCTTTTGAATCCAATTTTGTTTCTATATATAGTTGTTGGGAGCTGCTGACGTCTTTATTCATTGCGAAAGAAAACAGGTCTTATTAAGATATCTGAGGTTTAGTGTTAACGTTATTTAAGTTTATCTGAAAATAATAAACTCACAATTAAAATAATTGATTTTGATATGATCATAGATAAAAGTAAAATATTAGTTATGTAAACGTGCACATAATAGAATTTTTTTTTTTTTTTTTTTTGTTGCATTAATTAAACATTGTGCTGATTAGGAAAAATTATAATTAAATTAAAAATAAATACAAAATAAACAGTATCAAAATTATCTCTAAACTCTCAACGAACTAGATCTAGGTTCTCTCTTGAATACGAGCAATGGAACACCACACACAAAGCCATTCAGCCATCCTTTTAGTATAGTCATATTGACAATAACCAAAACCGGTCTAACAGCATGGATTAACCCACTAAGGAAATGCTTTGGATAATGGTGCTTTAATATGGTTATGTTGATCAAGACCTCATTCAAGTCTATTGACGTGTTCACATGATCAAACACACTAAGAACCTTTTGTGCAGTAGATATGAGTAATTGAGTCAGTTTCACCAGCGTAGCCTGTTCAAGATGGCATACTATATACAATTGGTCTTGTGGCTTCAAGATTGTTGTGATGACATATGCTATAGTTTCTAAAGAGCCATCAGTTTGAAGAATGTATGTCTTAGGCAGCTCATTAGTCTCTACAGATCTATGGAAGAATGGATTTTTATTATTGTTTTCATCACCAAAGACCAAAGTCAGCTTTTCACATGTATTATCACAGAACATTTTATGATCAATATCCTCCAAAAGTTCTGGCTCAAGTTGATTGTTATAATCTTGCCTGTACTTATTGATCCATTCTTTACAGTGTTCCAAGAGATCTTTAAAAGACATATCTGTGTTTGGCATCACTAAATCAGTGAAGTTGTACTTTAGTTGGTTCTTAAATATTTCATCATTTGCATCCAAGATTTTTTCCTCATCTGATGAATAAGTGAATCGACCCTCTTTTTTACCTCTTTTCTTGGATAATGATGGTACCTCATGTTCTATGGAATAATCAGAAAGACCATCAGCATAGCTATCAAAGCTATGCTCACTGTCATCACTATCATCACTATCAACATCTGAATGGATAATTCTAATTCTTTCTGTATATGGATTTTTGTTTAAGATAGAGAACTTCAAGTCCGCCCTCAAATTTGAGTCATGAATCGATCTACTTTCAGAGGTCCTATTAGAGACTGATGAAATGGTATCATAGTCTGAGTTGTCTGTATCCAATGTGTTATTTGTACTTGATCTTCTACTCTTAGATCTTGATCTGTTAGATATATTAGCCGTGCTTCTACTTGTTACTCTACTTAAAGACCTTCTGGAATAGATAGCGTTATTATTGATGCCTGGAAACAGCATATTGCTATCAATTGTGTTATTGGGATTGCTATTGTGACTTACAGAATTGCTCAAATCTAATGAAATTTTAGGAGCTCTTCCTCTTCCATCCTTGTTAGACATTATATGTGCTTATATTTCAATGATAATAATAATAATAATAAAAGAAAGATTTACACTAACAATTATACAAAACCCCCAAAATGTGTATGTTTATTATTAATGATACTGCTAAAATATATGCTTATCTTAATAACAACTACTTTGGAGATTTACTTTCTTTTTTTTTTGTAATAAATTATCTTGTAATTTTATATATTTGTTAATATGTTTTACCCTTTTTTCTAATTTTCCTTTTTAAAATATATAGGGAGAGAGGGGGGAAAAAATGAAGGGAACCTAAAAGAAAATGTTACCATTGATGTTATTTCCGTTGATTCACCATTCATTACAGTCATAAACATGACACTCTATATTATAATAATAGTAAAAGCCTACGACCAATTATAAGAAATACACAGTCATAGCAGCTTCTTTATCTTTTATTTTGAGAAAACCCTAAAGTAAAGATCTTTTGAACTATGACAGCAAAATCTTCTTTCAAGCTAAACGTCTTGATGTTTCAACTAAATGCCAACAACTCTGTTAAACTTACTAACATTAGAAGCAAAATTAATAATATTCTAGAGTCAAATAAGTTTAATTTTAAATCAGCAAATACTAATAAGCTTATAGTATTTCCTGAACTTGCATATCATAAATATTTGTTTGATTCTAACAAGGACGTAGAACAGTTTCTTCAAGCTAACGCTGAGGAAAACAATATCATCGATTACTTCAAAACTTTAAGTAAGAAATACAATTCATATGTGATTTCAGGTTTCATAGAGAGAGATGCTTCAACTAAGGACAAATTTTACAACTCAAGTATATGTGTTTACAAAGACGATATTATCAAGATACATAGAAAGAAACATCTTTATTATACTGATGAGAAATGGACATCAGAAACTACACAAGACTTCTCAACTTTTAAAATGGAGTTGACAAATGAAAATGAAGTGAAACAGATAAATTGTTCAATGGGGATCTGCATGGATATAAATCCTTACAAGTTCATCGCCCCCTTCGATAAGTTCGAATTTTCATCTTTCTGTGCAAAAGAAGATGTAGATCTTGTAGTATGTCCAACAGCTTGGACGACATCATGTTCAGTCTTACAAAATGAGACGGAGGTTAATCAGAAAAAAAGATATCTAGATTTATTGGAAAAAATGAAGCCTAGCCTACAGAATCCTAATTTAACTGATGACAGAGAAATCCTTCATGTTAATTCTTTGATGAATGATAAAACATATTCAACCACGGAATTCCTGTACAAGCCAGATATACAAACCATCAACTATTGGTACAGCAGATTTAGACCGATGCATGATTCTCAGAACAAGTATCTACTATTTTGTGATAAAGCTGGGATTGAAAACAATTCGGTTCTTTACAATGGTAGCAGTACATGCATAGAATTAAATGGAGGAAACCCAATGGTGAAAGGGTGCTTAACAACAGGTGATGAATCGGTCTTAAGTTGTGAATTAGAATTCTAAGTATTAGTCATCATGATACAAATTTGTTAATGATTTTTTTCTTTTTCTTTTTTTTTTTTAAATTTATAAACTTTTATTTTTTGGTGTCGGTAAAACTCTCCGATATGAGGAAGTTAGCATTAAGGGGGAAAAAAAAGTATGAATTCACGATGATTTCATAAAAAAATAAACTTGGGCTACAATTAAGGCGAAAAGATTCATCAAGAAGTAGCATATGGGATATTGTTAAATCTGAAAATTTTTTTTTTCTTTTTTTTTTTATTTTTAAAAAAAAATGAAAACTTCTCATATATAAGATGACTTAATCGTATCAATTAATTTAAAAATAAAACAACTATGGTTTAATGTCATTTCAAGTGATATTTAACCTGTATTATATACTATGTATACACAATAAAGTTAAAAAGAAGTTATATAGATTCTTTCAAAGATTTTAAAAAAACCAAATAAAAAATATTTCAATTAAGACATGCCTCAATATATTCAAAAGCATCAAATTAACCCTGACTTGAAAAAAGTCATCATCATTGGTTCTGGTGGTTTAGCCATTGGTCAAGCTGGTGAATTTGACTACTCTGGTTCTCAAGCCATCAAAGCCTTAAAAGAAGAGAATATTGAAGTTGTTTTAGTTAACCCAAACATAGCAACCAACCAAACATCTGAAACTTTAGCTGACAAGATCTATTATTTACCTGTCACTTTGGAATACGTTTCATACATAATTCAAAAGGAACAACCCCAAGGTATTTTGTTGACATTTGGTGGTCAAACTGCATTGAATTGTGGTATTGCTTTGGAAAAGTCAGGTGTTTTAGCTAAGTTCAATGTCAAGGTCCTGGGTACTCCTATTGCCACTTTAGAAACTTCAGAAGACAGAGAAATGTTTGCTGATGCCTTGAAGGAAATTAACATTCCAATTGCTGAATCTGTTGCTTGTTCAACCTTGGACGAGGCTGTATCTGCTGTTAAGAAAATTGGATTCCCTGTCATTGTTAGATCTGCTTTTGCCTTAGGTGGATTGGGTTCTGGTTTTGCTTATAATCTAGATCAATTGAATGGCCTTGTGACCAGAGCATTGTCTTTATCTCCTCAAGTTCTGGTTGAAAAGTCCATGAGAGGTTGGAAAGAAGTTGAATATGAGGTTGTTAGAGATTCTACTGGTAACTGTATCACAGTTTGTAATATGGAAAACTTTGACCCCTTAGGTGTTCACACTGGTGATTCTATTGTCGTTGCACCTTCACAAACTCTCTCAGATGAAGAATTTCATATGTTGAGAAGTGCTGCCATCAAAATCATTAATCATTTAGGTGTTGTTGGTGAGTGTAATGTTCAATATGCTTTAGCGCCTGACTCCTTGGACTATTGTGTCATTGAAGTCAATGCTAGATTATCCAGATCTTCTGCCTTAGCCTCTAAGGCCACAGGCTATCCTTTAGCCTATACAGCTGCTAAAATTGCCCTGGGTTACACATTACCTCAATTACCAAATCCTATCACAAAAACTACTGTTGCTAACTTTGAGCCTTCTTTAGATTACACTGTCATAAAGGTACCTAAATGGGACTTAAGAAAGTTCCAACATGTTCAAACTGATATTGGATCTGCTATGAAGTCTGTTGGTGAAGTCATGTCCATTGGTAGATCTTTTGAAGAAGCCTTCCAAAAAGCCTTAAGAGAGGTTGATCCATCTTTATTAGGTTTCCAAGGCTCCAGTGAGTTTGAAGACAAAAAAGTTCTTGATGATGTATTAGCTAATCCTACAGATAAGAGATGGATGGCTGTTGGTCAAGCTTTAATCCATGAAAACTATACTGTTGATCAAGTTCATGAGCTAAGTAGAATAGACAAGTGGTTTTTACACAAATGTCAAAACATTGCCAAGATGCAAAATTACTTAAAGACTTTTAGCAGTGCTAAAGAAATCGACTCTGCCACCTTATTGAAGGCCAAGAAAATTGGTTTCTCTGATAAACAAATTGGGCTGTTCACCAACACACCAGAATTAGAAGTTAGAAAATTGAGATTGGAATACGGATTCCATCCATGGGTTAAGAGAATTGATACCCTAGCTGCTGAAGTTCCAGCCTCCACAAACTACTTATACATGACCTACAATGCTTCCTATCATGACGTTGAATTTAATGAAAATCCATATGTTGTCTTGGGGTCAGGTGTTTATAGAATTGGTTCATCTGTTGAATTTGATTGGTGTGCTGTTAATACTGTTAAATCATTAAGAAACAGAGGCGAGAAGGTTACAATGATCAATTACAATCCTGAAACAGTTTCCACTGATTTTGATGAAGTTGATAGATTATACTTTGAGGAATTGTCTCTGGAAAGATGCTTGGACATCATTGATCTAGAAAAACCTCAAGGTACCATTATTTCCATGGGTGGTCAATTACCTCAAAACATTGCCTTGCCATTATACAACCAGGGTGTCAAGATCATGGGTACATCTCCAAAAGACATTGATAATGCTGAAAATAGACACATGTTCTCCACTATTTTAGACTCCATAAATGTTGATCAACCATTATGGAGGGAGCTATCAACTTTGAAAGAAGCTTCTGAATTTGCCAAGGGCAACTACCCTGTCTTGATCAGACCTTCTTATGTTTTATCTGGTGCTGCCATGGCTGTTGTTGACAATGCTGAAGAATTGCATGAAAAACTGGATGTTGCTGCTGATGTTTCTCCAGAGCATCCTGTTGTCATGTCAAAGTTCCATTTGAACTCCAGAGAATTAGACATTGACTCTGTTGCTTGTGACGGCCAACTTATAGCTTATGCTGTTTCTGAACATTTGGAAGATGCAGGTGTTCACTCTGGTGATGCTTCTTTAGTCCTACCTCCACAAAATACTACTAAAGAAGAGATCTCAAAGTTGAAGGTCATTGCTGAAAAGGTTGCTAAGGCTTGGTCCATTACAGGTCCATTTAACATGCAAATTTTGATTTTACCAAATGGTGACATCAAGGTTATTGAATGTAACATTAGAGCCTCTAGATCTTTACCATTTGTCTCCAAGGTTTTAGGTTGCAACTTTGTTGATTTAGCTGTCTCTGCCTTCTTCAAAGATCAAGCCAAGATCAATGAATTCAAATCTAAGTACGGTGACGATTTGATGCTAGGAAAAGATTATGATTATGTTGCTGTCAAATCTCCACAGTTCTCTTTCAACAGATTGGCAGGTGCTGATCCATTCTTATCTGTTGAAATGGCTTCCACTGGTGAAGTTTGCTCCTTAGGTAAAAACTTGAAAGATGCTTATTGGGGTTCTATTCAATCTACCATGAACTTCAAGGTACCTATCAACACTGATTCTAACAAGAAATTGAGTATACTGTTTGGTGGTAACTTACCACAACTGGAGGAAGTTTATAAAGTATTTGAAAGCATTGGGAAGTACAGATTATTTGCTACTGATAAGGAAACATGCCAAAGATTGGGTCCTTCTGCAGAGCTTTTGGAGTTCCCTGAAGACACTACTGACAAAAAAGCATTGAGAAAACTTTACGAGGAGAATAACGTTACTTGTGTTGTTAACTTATCTCATGCTAGAGCTAAGAACACTGATGACTTAGATTATTTGATGAGAAGAAACTCAATTGATTTTGGATTGTGTTTGTTCAATGAACCAAACACCTCTTTATTATTTGCTAAATGTTTGAGGGAGAAATACGATGAAAAGCTATCATTATTGTCTGAAGGTATAAACTTTAGCTCCATTCCAGAAGAAGTTAAAGCTTGGGACGAATTTGTTGATTTAAAATAAGTGCTTCTTATATATTGATTTTTTATTTTCTTAAGGTTGCATTGAATATACCAGCACTGTAAATATTTGTTACAATTTTATTATTATAGTCTTGAAATAAATATAAAAAACAATGCTGAAACATTGTGGGGATTTTTTTTTTTTGAAAAAACATTGTTTGAATCACATTCTATTAGATAAACAGTTTCTCATCATCTTTATAATAACTTGATATTATTAGACTTGATAGATTAAATAATACAATATTTCAGTTAAGTAAAGGTGTATTGAAGTTTGCTAAAAATTAAAAACAGAAGCTTTAGCAAAAGTAAAAAATTATAACATAAGCAAAACAGCACCTGCCATTTTATTTACGTTTGTCAAATGAAGTTGCTTACATGAATATGCTTCTTTGCAAAATTTAAAAAAAAAAAAAAACTGAAAGATCATTTCAAAAGACAACCATCTCAAAAAAACAGAATTCAATAAAGGGTTTATAAAAAAAAAAATCAACAACAAGTAGGAACAATGCCAAAGAAATACTAAGTCAATGCATTAACGTCCATTCAACAATAATAGCGTTTGAAATTAATGACAATTTGTTAATTAAACTTTGTGTATTCTGAGACTTTATAGTTGATGAAAGCATTTTTTGTGATATTAATTATTTTCTATGGAGGGATGGCCGAGTGGTCTAAGGCGGCAGACTTAAGATCTGTTGGACAGAGTCCGCGCGAGTTCGAACCTCGCTTCCTTCATTTTTATTTTTTTTTTTTACTTTTTATTGAAAGAATTTAATAAGGCTGAAGACGATTATATATAACTTGTTTATACGAATTGTAATTAGTCATGTTGTTTTTTGTTGCATCCTTTAAGTTTCTAAATTTTTATTTAATAAATGTAAAGCAAACTTATATACTTCTATAATTGAAACTCCTTAAAAAAATTATTTTTTTCTGTTTGAACGGCTTATTATTTTTCTTAAAATTTAAAAAAGGGGCAGAGGCTTTACTGTGGGGTTAGCAAAAATACAAGCAAGACGAATCAAAGGATATGTTAAAGTCCCCTTAATTTTTATTTTTTTTCCTGAGTTTTTGTTAGAAAGAATTTAAAATTTAAAAAAAAATGATGTATTATAAGGGGAATTTTCATATAATTCCATGAACAGTATTTTACTTAAAATCATGAGTATTTCAATTAACACATATATATAATCTAAAACAGAGTTGTTAACTATATATTTTCTTTTCTTTTCTTTTCTTTTTTTTTTTTTCAAAAAAATATTGAATGATGACATCCCAATTCAAATAAAAGATGGGACTGTGTAGTTCAAAGATAGAACCCAATGTTTCGAAGTCTAAAAAACATAGATCAACTGACGAAGTGCATACAAATTTAGATAACTTATCAGATGCCGTTGTTGATATTAACAACACTGAGGATGCAAGCGTGAGGGCAACTTTGAAAGATGTTGTAGATAAAAACAAAGCAACTCCTATATATGCCAACAATGAGAATAACTCTTCGACAGACAATAACGACATTAAAAAAAGCTCGTCTTTAATATCAAAGGTAGATTCAGGAATTGGGAAAAGATCTAAGCCATCAAGTTATGAAAATAATATAGAAACCCCTATACCAGCTGAGAATTCAAGCCAAATGAAAAAATACATAATCAGTAATCCAAACGTAAAGCTATCAACTTCAAAGCTGATAAAAGATGACATGATCAATCAAAATGTCAACAAAAGCTCATTATCAATGTCCAACACAATGGATATGTCTGGCGTTTATTCACCTTTGGCTGATTTGCAAGACACACCACAAAAAGAAGATACTTACAAAGTTTTATTATTGGGAGTTGGTGAATCAGGAAAATCAACAGTGTTGAAACAATTTAAAATCTTGCGTCAAGGTGGGTACACACAGGATGAACTTGAAAAAATGCGTTCTGTTATTTACAAGAACTTATTGGATATAGTCACAGATATTTGTAAAGCAAGAAATAAGTACAAAATACCTGTTGGAGAGGCGGATATAAAGGACTTGAAGGGTACCATAACGGACGTTGATGATTTTATGAATACTTTAAGATTATCTATTGATAACAGAAATGAATTCATCACTCGAAATGTTCCTTTGGAGGAGCTTGAAATAGAAGATATTGTAGGATTGCCTTCGAAGTTTTTTGCATATTTGGCTATATTGTGGAAAACTCCAGCTACTCAAGCCTTGTTAAGAAGTAAGCATAGAAAAAACTTTCATTTGTTAGGCAATGCTTCATACTTCATTGATAGTTTGGAGAGAATATCAAAGCCCGATTATGTACCAACAGTTGATGATGTGTTGAAGGCAAGAATTCAAACATCAGGTATACAAGAAACGACCGTTGAAATGCAAGAGGACAACATCAAGCTGAAAATATATGATGTAGGTGGTCAACGAGTGGAAAGAAAAAAATGGATACAATGTTTTAGTAATGTATCAATTCTCATATTTTGTGTTTCCTTAAGTGATTATGATAGTCCTTTGGAAGAAGATCCAAAAATAAACGCGTTGACGGAATCAATACAATTATTTGATTCCATAGTGAACAGCAAATGGTTTGTGAACACACAAGTTATGTTATTTTTGAACAAAATTGATATATTTATCAAGAAGATAAAACAGTCTCCGCTTAATACCTACTTTCCTGAATACAGTGGAGATCCAAAAGATGCTAAAGCATCAGTAAAATATATCTTATCATTGCTTAAAGCTAGAAACCGTGCAAATTTGACAATATATCCACATGTCACTCAAGCTACTGATTCTTCTAATATTGAGCTGGTATTTGCCACATTAGCTGAAACGGTCTTAGAAAATAAGATAAAAAACTTGGGCGCTATATAAAAAAAAAATTAAATTAAATAAATAATAAGACTCAACTTAATATATATCAATAATACTCTTAAAGATAATCACACTCGTTTATTTGTATAAAATAATGTCTATGCTCATATAGGTGCAATAAGTCTGTAGATAAAGAAATATTAATCAGACTAGAATCCTTAAAATTAACAATTTTAGAAGGAAGTTGAACGTTATTATCTTGAGAGAAATCTAAGCCTGTATAACTAAGGTCAGTTAAATCATGAGGAATCAATATTTTATTGATATCAATTTGAAGACCACAATGGGAGTACAAGGGAGGTAAATCAGTCACATAGTCATTTATGTGTACAACTCTGTAATATCCGGACTTTATATCTATTGAGTTCGCTTTTCTGTTCTTAGAGTCTAGCTTGTGGATATCAAAGATGGTGTTGACCCATTCACACATTTCATAGTTAAAAATTTTTGGTTGAGCATAGGTTATAATTGTAGGATTATATCCTCTAATCTTAACCTCCAAACCACATAAAATCGCTATAGCTGCACCTAAAGAATGCCCCGATATGACCAAATTGTAATGAGGATGTTCCTCGAATGTGTCTTCTAATGTCTCCAAAAAGGTCTCTTGTAAAGATGACAAAAATAAACTAAATCCTGAATGTAGCTTACAATTATTACAAGGGGGGATATTACCTAATTCAACTTGTTCCTCATACTTATCAAAGGAAAAGGGAATATATTCTGTAGGGGTTATAAGAAAATCATGAAGCCAATCCCATCTTGTACTTGAACCTCTGAACGCCACATTTATTACTTTGTGGTAATGATCTATTGCAATGTATCCTGTTCCTAAATCAAATTTATTCTTTGACAATATAATCTTTTTAATATAAACTTGATCAGCAAAGGGATTATTGTTCAAACTAGAGCAAAACAAAAGATGTGGTGGGCATCCTCCTTCAAGTAAAGTTTTGTCTTCATATAATTGGTTGTATGTTATACAATTTGTTAAGGCAGTTATTTTACTGAAAAAATGTAATCTTTCGTAAGCAGGTTCCAACATGTTATCTAGTTTTTTTTCTTTTTCCTCATATGCAATCATTACTGATGCTAAAGTAATAAAAATTAAATGATAAATAATCAACATTTTCTTTTTTGATCATCAGTTTGTGAGGGTTTTTTTTCTTTGGATTACTTATGATAATTAAAAAATATAAAGGGAACGATTACATTAAATCTACTAAGGTTCTATCTAATCATTCATTAATTTTAAACAAAAATATGAATCATGCTATAAGATACTTCTACATACATATTATATTTTATCTTGTTGGAAAGAATTAGTTGACTATAAAAGCAGCCAGCATTAAAAGAGACTTGGTTATCTGTACGTTTTTTTATTTTTTTTTATTTTTGTGTATATAGGTACAGTGTTGTTTACTTGTTTCAATGTGTGTGTATAAATATAAATATATATATACCTGGAGAAAGAATCTAACATGATTCTTTTCTTTTTTTTTTTTTCAATATGCTCCACTATGAAAATATATATATCAAGTGTATTTTTTTTTTTTAATAAAACCCTTGAGTTTCCTAATAAGGAAACATGTACCACAATCTTAAAATATCATCAATGACATAATTATATTTAAGAGTAGTTGATGATAACGTATATTATTGTGATAACCAATCAATTTATAATTACCTATTTTTCCTTTTTATTATTCATCACTAAGGTTTTTATTTATTTTTTTTATTGATTAGAGAGAAATAAATAGTATACATATGTTTTGAACACGTTCAAAAAATGTGTTGTTCGTGCACGTGATCATCACTTATTGTTTTTTCGATGTTGATTTATCAAAAAAGTGGGGATAATTTTGATTTTAAATTTTTTTTTTTTTTCTAGAAGGTTCTTTGATAGAGATAAACCAAAAATCCACCTCTACTCTGGAAATCCATTATGTATGTTAAACGTTAATATCCGATACGAGAACATTCTAGAAACGTCTAAAAAAATCAAAATCATAAAACAATCCATAAAGATTTAATCAAAATGTTGGTAAATCAAAAAAGATACTGATTATCAACGTTACATTAAATAGATATTCATATATAAATGAATAAATAATTTTCAATATTTACAAAAAAAAAAATTAAATACTCACTTTACTTCTTTATATTTAATTAAAAATTGATTTTTTATGTTAATGATTATAAAGATTATTATTAAATAACCATCAGTATATTAATTAAATAAATAACATACATAGACACTAGCGCCGACAAAAAAGATAAGATAAAAAATGATGTTCCCAATTGCTTACAACCAACAACCAATCTTTTATTCTCAAAGACCTTCTACTTTTTACTCACCATATGTTCAAAGACCATCATATGTTGAACAATGTGTTTACAGTGAGCCTTTGACCTATAAGTTTAACGAAGTTGATGAAAATAGTGATGAAATGATTATTGGAAAACAAGCTTCGGCTTACTTGTATAATGAGTTCATGGAAGAGTATTTGCATGAGGTTGCCTTGGAAAGAAAGAACTCAATGAGATTTAACCAATCATATGGTCATCCTCTATTTGATTCCTTCTTTGGTGTTGATCCTTATCAATCCATCACCGATTTGATTACTAAGGATGATATCAAAAAGGCCAATGAAGCATTCAGCAAGCATATTTTTAAAAATTATAAATTTTCCATTAGTAGAAACAGCAGAGAATTAGCTGTTTTGAACGGAAACAATAAGCTTGTTAAAATTTTTGAATTGCCAAGCTCATATGAAAACATTTCTATTGAATCATTAACAACTTTAGAAACAGGGTTAGCTATCATCAAGCTTACCTTAAAGAAAAACAATGTTGCTGAAGCTCCTGTAAAGAAAATCCAGAAAAAGCAAAGTAAATCTTTTGAAAATAAGAATGTTGCTCTTTTGAAAGAAGCTTATGAAAACCAATTAAAGGAACAAGAAAAGTTAAGAGTCAAGCAAAGAAAAGATGAAGAAGAGCATTCAAAGCAAGAAAAAAAATTGGCAGAAGAGGCTGTTGCTGAAAAGGCTAAAGCTGAAAAGGAATTAAAGGAAAAAGAAAGAGAAGAGGAAAAGAAATTAAAAGCTAAGCAACTAGAACAAGCTAAGAAAGATTTCGAATCCAAACAAAGAAAATTGAAAGAACAAAAAGAGAGAATGGAAAAACAAGCTGAAAAATTAAAGAAGAGAGAAAAAGAATTACAAGAACTTTATGAAAAGGAGTTAAGAAAACTTGAATTAGAAGCTCAGCTAGAAAGCCAACCAACTGTTCACTCTCCAGTTGTTAATGACGAAAATGAATCAGATGAGGATGTACACATGAATGAAGAATCTTTATGTTCGGATGAAAGTGATTCTTTAGACTCAAAAGTGGCAAATACAACAACCTTGCCATTAAAGAAGAAAACTTCTATAACTGTTGAAGACATTGAAGATGAATCAGACAAAGAGTATAGAATTTCATTGATGAAATTCCCTAAATCTAATGCGGTCTTAGAAGGTGTTTAATAATTTTATATATACAATTTATAGTAAAATTTCAATTAGTACATTTATGAAATTAATGAATAGCCATATGGATATAACGTAAATTGAAAGGAATTTTAATACCTTTGTATGTTCCAACTTGAAATAATTTGTACCATTCTCTTGATCTTTCTCGTCTGAATCTGCTAATACAACATTTCGTTTATTGAAATATCCATCAATCAGAAATCTTTCTAAAATCTGACTTTTCTTGACCAACAACTTCAAAACCAATGCAACAATCATGACATATACCAAGACTGAACTTGAAGTCAACATCAAATGGATTCTTGTTTTGTTGCTGATATCCTTTAGAGACCAATATATTTGGAAAGGTCTTTTTTTCAAAATGGCAACCAAAGCATTAAATCCTATACCAATCATGGAATTAATTGTAGAGCTAGATATACATGTAACAATAGATATATGGCAATATTTGAGTAGTGACTGAACCTGCCACTTATACAAGAGTGTTGGGTTCTTATCTAGTCCTTTTGGTAATTCATTCGCATATAACTTCAAAACAGCTACATTAGTCAATATATCAGGAACAGAGTTCCCCCAAGCAAAAAGCGTCATACCCAAGATAGTCTCAGATATATGAAACGTCTTCTGGTAAAACTCAATTATTTGAATCAAATTGTTGGATAATATGACAATCCAAAAAATACTGTTAACAATCCCAATAATGGAAAATATGCAGCATTCCACTCTAAACTCTTGAAAAAGTGTACTTTCGTCTATTAGCTGTTCATACCTTAATGTATTGTTGATTGTCTCACTTGTTGCTAGAGTATTATCTTGAGAAATCCTTGATGTCAATGGTCTATTCAAAGAAAACTCACTTAGCTTCATGTATTTTTTTCTCATTCTAAACTGAACTCCCATTATAGCAAATCCTATCAAAAATGTCAAAATGATATCAATCCATATGAAGTTTCGTTTGAGGAATGTAGAGAATACCCAGACCATGAAAAAAATACTAGTAAAGCACTGCAGAGTCAATGCTAAAAATAAATCCCTTTCCTTTGGTATTACCTTGTTGTATCTTGGGCACACAATAATTGCTATTAAGAATACAGGCTCTGTTATCAAAAACACTATTTTCTTCAAAATGCTATATGAGTAAAAAGTTTTCAATTTTTTCTTAAAAAATACAAAGAATATGTTGTCTTTAAGTTTTTCCGATATTCCCTCTTTTGAAGCCTTATCATACATAATGGGGTTTTCCACCATTTGAGATGGCTCAGATGGATTGTCGCTGTAAGCAAATGACAGGGAATGTGTTTTTAAATTTGATATTCTATCACTTCCTTGCTGATGTGGCTTTGTTAACTTTAAAACATCGCCAATGTCGTCATCATTCCATATATTTCTTGTCTCTCCCCAAACATCATCTTGCTCATCAGTTGTTTCTTGTAATTCGTCGTTATTGAACATACTTGCCAAAAAACTCAAGTTATCATTGTCCAAAAAAAAATTGTTTTCATCAGTTTGTCTTTTAAAGATTATGTCTGCTTCCTCTTGATTATCTAAATTAAAGTCAGCAGTGTTCTCCAACTCTATTTGATCAGCCAAAGCATTTTCGTAGTCTATCATGTCATTAGAGTGTTTTTTATGGTGTCTTATACTATTGAGCATGAACATGACATATAAAGCTAGTAAACTGATGCATACAAAAATACTAACCTTCTCTATTTGACAGCTCATAAGAATTAATGAAAATCCCAAAGCAAAAAAAATCATATCATTACTTAGTTTATTTAATAAAGGAATCAATAATCTCTTTAAATCATCCGTGTATTCGGGAGTATTAACTTCGTTTGTAAATTGGTATATTTTACCCTCAATGCTTTCATTTGTTGTAGTTACATGTGCTTCCAATGGTACATTCAGTTGATTGACGTCTTGATAACGTTTATTTATATTTTGTTGATGAAATCTTTTAGTTAAAATACCCTTGAAAAGCTTGTTGAACGCTAAAAGTATAAAGCCAACAGCCATAAACATTATTGTTCCACATGCACCCAAAACTTCACTTATAGCAAGAGTATCTGCTGTATTGGTAATATCTGACTCTGACCCCTTTTGCGGCTTGGCACTTGAATACCAAGCTACAAAATTTGATATCAAGTCAGGTGATGAATTACAAAATGCCATCAATACAGAAATCAATAAGTTTGATGAGTTGCACAACAAATTAACATTCAATGCTAGAAAGTCTTCAGATATTGCACCCATTAAAAAAAATACACTTAATAGCTGAAGTATTGATAGAGGGATAGCCCAATATGAAGCATCATCATATATCCCACCATTAATCAACTTCTCCGTGTTTGAAGTAGATGTTATCATTGTTATCTAGCTTGGTTATAGTGATAATGTAAAGATTCTGTTTATTCTGTAATCTTTTTTTTTTTTTCTTTCTCTCTCTTGTTGTTTTTGGTTGCATGTATTCTTTATTTCATTATCTATAATATTTATAATTTGATCAATTTTGTATATAAGATAGAGATACGTGTTGATAAAGGGTGGTACAATGTTTTCTCCCCCACCATACATTTGTGATCGTGTAGCGCTCTTCCTTGTTGTGCTCAGAATAGATCATAGCTACATTGGCGCTTCACGTGACTCAAGCAAAAAATAAACAAGCTCAAAAAAAAAAAAAAAAAAGAAAACATCAAGGACACTGCTTGAACTCTTCAATGACAGATCTTATTTCAAGTATATCACAAATAACCAATTCATAAAATTTACAATATATACATATATAGATTTTTGAATTCACAGTGATTTACATAGGGGGCTTAGTTATATTTAAAAAAAAAAGTTAATGTAACGAAATGTTTTATTAAATTAAAATATATATAATCTTTATTTATTCACAAAAGATCATTCCCATTAAATATGACTTTTGTTTATATTTTCTAAAAGATTTGTTTTTTAATAAAGAGAAGGGGGTATTTAGGATTGAACGAACGTATCTCTTATAATGATCACCTGTTGAAAAGAAATTGTTTTTTTTTTATTCTTCTTAAGGACAATATAGGATACAAAGAGGTAAATAGACATTTGTGCAATGCTATTAAATAAAGAACATAACGGAAATTGTCATAAACAACAAGTTTTTCCAGAAGCTTCCATATCCTTTAATGTTGGATATGGCTCCGTTATTGTAAGAGCTTTGAGTGGTGATAATTGGAGTAGCACTAGCTATGGAGGTGGCCAATGTTATTGGTGTAGTAGTAGAGGAAGAAGGTAGGTTTTCTGTGTTGCTGCCACCAGTTGTTGGAGCAGTTGTAGAGGCATCATTGAAATTGGATGATTCTTTATTGCCACTGCTACTGTTTGAAGCTTTAGATGTAGAAGTTGTAGTAGAAACTTGACCATTAGCTGTTGGTGCAGCAGTGTTGGAAATTGCTGTTGCTTTATTAGAACCAATTGAGTTAACGTTATATGAGGATTTATTAGATTCAACAGAGCCAGTATTTGAAGCTTGTGTGGCCAATACAGTACATGTCTTAGTACCACAATTAGTAATTGTCATTAATGTAGTTTGATCGTTGCTGACAGTGTTGGTTCTTTGAGATCCATTTGAACCAACATTTGAAGCACCATTAGATGGAGAGGATTCAGTTGGGTAAGCAGCAGGACTTTGTTTGGACTCAGTAGTGCTTTCATTACCTGTAGAACCTGATCCTGGAGTTGCTGTGGAAACTGGAGTTGAATTTTGAGCACCAGAAGTGACAGTGTTACCAGCATTGATAGATGAAACTGTTGAGGACGTAGTTGAAGCAATTGAAGTAGAAGACTCAATAACACTTGCTGATGATGTGGAAGCAGGTGCTGATGTGGTAGACATCAAAATGCTTGTTGTTTCAGTGTTAGAAGATGGTGTTGTTATTCCAAATTCTGAAGCAGCTTCGTAAATTGAAATTAATCTACTGGATTCAACATTAGTAGAGAAATTTTTACCATTTGTTGAAGCATCTAAAACGAAAGTGTAAACTAAATACTCACTAACTAAAGTATCTCTCTTATTAGAATAAATTGGAACAACAAAGTTAACTACTTGATGAGTTGAAGTAGTACCAGCAATTAATGGAACAACTAATTTAGCGTCTAGTAAGCCATTAGTTTGACTTGGGACCTCAGAAAGTTCAATATGTTGCCATAATCTACTTGTGGTGGAATTGTCTTCCTCAACGTTGTCAGATATTGGTGTGAATTCACTAGAACAACTACTGTAAAGGTCAAATGATAATGAGGCATCACCAGAAGATTGATCAAGGTCAGCAACAACGTAGAATTCGGAATATTCAACACTTGAAACAGAGAAGTTATAGTAAGCTGTTTGGTCTGCAATATAATTCTTTAGGTCTTCAGTAGCACAAACAGAGCTTGTTGAAGTTGATGAACTTACAGAACTAGAAGATAATGATCCAGACGAAGATCCACTGGTCTGTGGTATGATTGATGAAGTCAATTGAGAGGAACTTACAGAGGAAGAAGCAATTGAGCTGTTAGTGTATCTTGGACCAACATAAGATGAAGTAAATAAGCTGGATAACGGAGCAGAAGAGTAATAGGAGCCACTAGATTGCATAGATGAAACAGCTGAGGAAGTAAATAGACTTGTAACTGCACTACCTGGAGGAGAAGAGCTTATTGGAACAATAACTCCAGATGAAGAAGATAAATAGCTTGATGTAGAAATCAAATTAACAATTGAAACGCCAGAAGTCAAGGATGACTTACCATCAGTACCAGTGGTGTAGTAATAAGAAATAGCTTCTTCAATAGTGGATGATCCAAAAACAACATCGGTGGTGAAGGTAGTTGGAGCAGTGATTCCAGCAGAAACGGTGGAAACGCCAGAAGTCAAAGTAGACTTACCATCAGTACCAGTGGTGTAGTAATAAGAAATAGCTTCTTCAATAGTGGATGATCCAGAAACAACATCGGTGGTGAAGGTGGTTGGGCCAGTGATTCCAGCAGAAACGGTGGAAACGCCAGAAGTCAAGGATGACTTACCATCAGTACCAGTGGTGTAGTAATAAGAAATAGCTTCTTCAATAGTGGATGATCCAGAAACAACATCGGTGGTGAAGGTGGTTGGGCCAGTGATTCCAGCAGAAACGGTGGAAACGCCAGATGTCAAAGTAGACTTACCATCAGTACCAGTGGTGTAGTAGTAGGAGATAGCTTCTTCAGCAGTGGATGATCCAGAAACAACATCGGTGGTGAAGGTGGTTGGGCCAGTGATTCCAGCAGAAACGGTGGAAACGCCAGAAGTCAAGGATGACTTACCATC
Source organism: Hanseniaspora guilliermondii (assembly GCA_036287555.1). NCBI lineage: Eukaryota > Fungi > Ascomycota > Saccharomycetes > Saccharomycodales > Saccharomycodaceae > Hanseniaspora > Hanseniaspora guilliermondii. The sequence goes on along the minus strand of CP143013.1, from coordinate 116,919 downwards.
AGTACCAGTGGTGTAGTAATAAGAAATAGCTTCTTCAATAGTGGATGATCCAGAAACAACATCGGTGGTGAAGGTGGTTGGGCCAGTGATTCCAGCAGAAACGGTGGAAACGCCAGAAGTCAAGGATGACTTACCATCAGTACCAGTGGTGTAGTAATAAGAAATAGCTTCTTCAATAGTGGATGATCCAGAAACAACATCGGTGGTGAAGGTGGTTGGGCCAGTGATTCCAGCAGAAACGGTGGAAACGCCAGATGTCAAAGTAGACTTACCATCAGTACCAGTGGTGTAGTAGTAGGAGATAGCTTCTTCAGCAGTGGATGATCCAGAAACAACATCGGTGGTGAAGGTAGTTGGAGCAGTGATTCCAGCAGAAACGGTGGAAACGCCAGAAGTCAAAGTAGACTTACCATCAGTACCAGTGGTGTAGTAGTAGGAGATAGCTTCTTCAGCAGTGGATGATCCAGAAACAACATCGGTGGTGAAGGTGGTTGGGCCAGTGATTCCAGCAGAAACGGTGGAAACGCCAGAAGTCAAGGATGACTTACCATCAGTACCAGTGGTGTAGTAATAAGAAATAGCTTCTTCAGCAGTGGATGATCCAGAAACAACATCGGTGGTGAAGGTGGTTGGGCCAGTGATTCCAGCAGAAACGGTGGAAACGCCAGAAGTCAAGGATGACTTACCATCAGTACCAGTGGTGTAGTAATAAGAAATAGCTTCTTCAGCAGTGGATGATCCAGAAACAACATCGGTGGTGAAGGTGGTTGGGCCAGTGATTCCAGCAGAAACGGTGGAAACGCCAGATGTCAAAGTAGACTTACCATCAGTACCAGTGGTGTAGTAGTAGGAGATAGCTTCTTCAGCAGTGGATGATCCAGAAACAACATCGGTGGTGAAGGTAGTTGGAGCAGTGACAATGGTAGAAACACCAGATGTCAAAGTAGACTTACCATCAGTACCAGTGGTGTAGTAGTAGGAGATAGCTTCTTCAGCAGTGGATGATCCAGAAACAACATCGGTGGTGAAGGTGGTTGGGCCAGTGATTCCAGCAGAAACGGTGGAAACGCCAGAAGTCAAAGTAGACTTACCATCAGTACCAGTGGTGTAGTAGTAGGAGATAGCTTCTTCAGCAGTGGATGATCCAGAAACAACATCGGTGGTGAAGGTGGTTGGGCCAGTGATTCCAGCAGAAACGGTGGAAACGCCAGAAGTCAAGGATGACTTACCATCAGTACCAGTGGTGTAGTAATAAGAAATAGCTTCTTCAGCAGTGGATGATCCAGAAACAACATCGGTGGTGAAGGTGGTTGGGCCAGTGATTCCAGCAGAAACGGTGGAAACGCCAGAAGTCAAGGATGACTTACCATCAGTACCAGTGGTGTAGTAATAAGAAATAGCTTCTTCAGCAGTGGATGATCCAGAAACAACATCGGTGGTGAAGGTGGTTGGGCCAGTGATTCCAGCAGAAACGGTGGAAACGCCAGATGTCAAAGTAGACTTACCATCAGTACCAGTGGTGTAGTAGTAGGAGATAGCTTCTTCAGCAGTGGATGATCCAGAAACAACATCGGTGGTGAAGGTAGTTGGAGCAGTGACAATGGTGGAGACACCAGATGTCAAAGTAGACTTACCATCAGTACCAGTGGTGTAGTAGTAGGAGATAGCTTCTTCAGCAGTGGATGATCCAGAAACAACATCGGTGGTGAAGGTGGTTGGGCCAGTGATTCCAGCAGAAACGGTGGAAACGCCAGATGTCAAAGTAGACTTACCATCAGTACCAGTGGTGTAGTAGTAGGAGATAGCTTCTTCAGCAGTGGATGATCCAGAAACAACATCGGTGGTGAAGGTAGTTGGAGCAGTGACAATGGTGGAGACACCAGATGTCAAAGTAGACTTACCATCAGTACCAGTGGTGTAGTAGTAGGAGATAGCTTCTTCAGCAGTGGATGATCCAGAAACAACATCGGTGGTGAAGGTAGTTGGAGCAGTGACAATGGTGGAGACACCAGAAGTCAAAGTAGACTTACCATCAGTACCAGTGGTGTAGTAGTAGGAGATAGCTTCTTCAGCAGTGGATGATCCAGAAACAACATCGGTGGTGAAGGTAGTTGGAGCAGTGACAATGGTGGAGACACCAGATGTCAAAGTAGACTTACCATCAGTACCAGTGGTGTAGTAGTAGGAGATAGCTTCTTCAGCAGTGGATGATCCAGAAACAACATCGGTGGTGAAGGTAGTTGGAGCAGTGACAATGGTGGAGACACCAGATGTCAAAGTAGACTTACCATCAGTACCAGTGGTGTAGTAGTAGGAGATAGCTTCTTCAGCAGTGGATGATCCAGAAACAACATCGGTGGTGAAGGTAGTTGAAGCAGTGACAATGGTGGAGACACCAGATGTCAAAGTAGACTTACCATCAGTACCAGTGGTGTAGTAGTAGGAGATAGCTTCTTCAGCAGTGGATGATCCAGAAACAACATCGGTGGTGAAGGTAGTTGGAGCAGTGACAATGGTGGAGACACCAGATGTCAAAGTAGACTTACCATCAGTACCAGTGGTGTAGTAGTAGGAGATAGCTTCTTCAGCAGTGGATGATCCAGAAACAACATCGGTGGTGAAGGTAGTTGGAGCAGTGACAATGGTGGAGACACCAGAAGTCAAAGTAGACTTACCATCAGTACCAGTGGTGTAGTAGTAGGAGATAGCTTCTTCAGCAGTGGATGATCCAGAAACAACATCGGTGGTGAAGGTAGTTGGAGCAGTGACAATGGTGGAGACACCAGATGTCAAAGTAGACTTACCATCAGTACCAGTGGTGTAGTAGTAGGAGATAGCTTCTTCAGCAGTGGATGATCCAGAAACAACATCGGTGGTGAAGGTAGTTGGAGCAGTGACAATGGTGGAGACACCAGATGTCAAAGTAGACTTACCATCAGTACCAGTGGTGTAGTAGTAGGAGATAGCTTCTTCAGCAGTGGATGATCCAGAAACAACATCGGTGGTGAAGGTAGTTGGAGCAGTGACAATGGTGGAGACACCAGATGTCAAAGTAGACTTACCATCAGTACCAGTGGTGTAGTAGTAGGAGATAGCTTCTTCAGCAGTGGATGATCCAGAAACAACATCGGTGGTGAAGGTAGTTGGAGCAGTGACAATGGTGGAGACACCAGATGTCAAAGTAGACTTACCATCAGTACCAGTGGTGTAGTAGTAGGAGATAGCTTCTTCAGCAGTGGATGATCCAGAAACAACATCGGTGGTGAAGGTAGTTGGAGCAGTGACAATGGTGGAGACACCAGATGTCAAAGTAGACTTACCATCAGTACCAGTGGTGTAGTAGTAGGAGATAGCTTCTTCAGCAGTGGATGATCCAGAAACAACATCGGTGGTGAAGGTAGTTGGAGCAGTGACAATGGTGGAGACACCAGAAGTCAAAGTAGACTTACCATCAGTACCAGTGGTGTAGTAGTAGGAGATAGCTTCTTCAGCAGTGGATGATCCAGAAACAACATCGGTGGTGAAGGTAGTTGGAGCAGTGACAATGGTGGAGACACCAGATGTCAAAGTAGACTTACCATCAGTACCAGTGGTGTAGTAGTAGGAGATAGCTTCTTCAGCAGTGGATGATCCAGAAACAACATCGGTGGTGAAGGTAGTTGGAGCAGTGACAATGGTGGAGACACCAGATGTCAAAGTAGACTTACCATCAGTACCAGTGGTGTAGTAGTAGGAGATAGCTTCTTCAGCAGTGGATGATCCAGAAACAACATCGGTGGTGAAGGTAGTTGGAGCAGTGACAATGGTGGAGACACCAGATGTCAAAGTAGACTTACCATCAGTACCAGTGGTGTAGTAGTAGGAGATAGCTTCTTCAGCAGTGGATGATCCAGAAACAACATCGGTGGTGAAGGTAGTTGGAGCAGTGACAATGGTGGAGACACCAGAAGTCAAAGTAGACTTACCATCAGTACCAGTGGTGTAGTAGTAGGAGATAGCTTCTTCAGCAGTGGATGATCCAGAAACAACATCGGTGGTGAAGGTAGTTGGAGCAGTGACAATGGTGGAGACACCAGATGTCAAAGTAGACTTACCATCAGTACCAGTGGTGTAGTAGTAGGAGATAGCTTCTTCAGCAGTGGATGATCCAGAAACAACATCGGTGGTGAAGGTAGTTGGAGCAGTGACAATGGTGGAGACACCAGATGTCAAAGTAGACTTACCATCAGTACCAGTGGTGTAGTAGTAGGAGATAGCTTCTTCAGCAGTGGATGATCCAGAAACAACATCGGTGGTGAAGGTAGTTGGAGCAGTGACAATGGTGGAGACACCAGAAGTCAAAGTAGACTTACCATCAGTACCAGTGGTGTAGTAGTAGGAGATAGCTTCTTCAGCAGTGGATGATCCAGAAACAACATCGGTGGTGAAGGTAGTTGGAGCAGTGACAATGGTGGAGACACCAGAAGTCAAAGTAGACTTACCATCAGTACCAGTGGTGTAGTAGTAGGAGATAGCTTCTTCAGCAGTGGATGATCCAGAAACAACATCGGTGGTGAAGGTAGTTGGAGCAGTGACAATGGTAGAAACACCAGAAGTCAAAGTAGACTTACCATCAGTACCAGTGGTGTAGTAGTAGGAGATAGCTTCTTCAGCAGTGGATGATCCAGAAACAACATCGGTGGTGAAGGTAGTTGGAGCAGTGACAATGGTGGAGACACCAGATGTCAAAGTAGACTTACCATCAGTACCAGTGGTGTAGTAGTAGGAGATAGCTTCTTCAGCAGTGGATGATCCAGAAACAACATCGGTGGTGAAGGTAGTTGGAGCAGTGACAATGGTGGAGACACCAGAAGTCAAAGTAGACTTACCATCAGTACCAGTGGTGTAGTAGTAGGAGATAGCTTCTTCAGCAGTGGATGATCCAGAAACAACATCGGTGGTGAAGGTAGTTGGAGCAGTGACAATGGTGGAGACACCAGATGTCAAAGTAGACTTACCATCAGTACCAGTGGTGTAGTAGTAGGAGATAGCTTCTTCAACAGTGGATGATCCAGAAACAACATCAGAAGTGAAGGTGGTTGGAGCAGGAGTGGCCACGTAGTATATTTCAATTGTTTCAGTGGTGTCGTCATTTAAACTGATATAAGAAGCGGAAGTGCTATATGTTGTTGGATTTGAGCCAGCAATACCAGAATTAGTTATGTCAATGTAGAGAGGGTAAACAATATTGTAAGTTGTAAAAGTGTAAGTGTTTACAATTTCACTAAGCTGGTCATTGAAAACATTTGCAGGGGTAGTAACTTCGGCTAAACTAGTGCTGGAGCCTACAGTCTCCATAGCAGTAACACCTGAGGATTGGTTAACAGAAGTGTAAATAGTGGTAACCAAAGGAACGTTGATGTCCAAAACAGTGGCAACATAAGTGGCACCATCTATGATAGTGGTTTCAGTAGCAGTTTTATAAGTCTCAACAGCAGTTATGGAAGGAACATCGGTGGTGACACTGTGGATAGTGGTTGTTGGGTATGGTTCCAAAACAACTTTAACAGTGGTTCCATTTGTGGTGTAGGTAGAAATTGTAACAGCATCATTACCATCCCAGTTAGAATAAGAAATAGACTCGCCAGATGCCAAAGGAGTGGCGATATAGTAGATGGTTTCAACAGTTGGTTGATTATTGATACCGAAGAATGTTGTTGTTTGAGTCTTGTAAGTTGATGGAGTAGTAATTGATGCTTCATAGGAATATGAGTTAGCAATTGCAGAGCTGTAAGGGGTCTTCACATAGTAGGTGGTGTAAGTAAATGTTTTTTCTTGGAACCATTCCCAGAATAAAAGTAAATTGAAGAGATCAATAGAGAATATCAATTCACTTGTACTTTGATAACCTGTAGAGTAAGTACTGGTGGTGGAACCAGGCCAGTAAGTGAACTTTGTACTTTTAGCATCAGGTGTAGGCTCATACAAAACATAGTATTCTTCCTCAATTGAAGAACCAGCGGAGTTGGTAGTAATATGGCTGGAAACTGTACTTATAGATGAGTATGTGTTTTCCCAAAAGTTCAGACCAGTCACTTTACTTACCGGGTATGGACTACTAATGTAGTATACAGTATGTTGAGTTCCTGCAGTATCAGTTGAAATAGAGGTACTGTAAGTAGTAACAGTACTACCAACATATAGGTCTACAGAGCTAGAAACTAAAGGATTTATAGGAGTAGCAATATAAACACTTTCTAGAACATATGGTGAGGTACCATCTGTGACCACGTTTCCAAGAATGGAAAGAGTCTCTGAAGCATAAACTGATGAAGCAATGTAAAAAGTAGTGGTAGATCTAGAAAGAGGAGTAGCGACATAATATGTGGTGGAAGTGGAAGTGACTGCGGAAGATAAACCGAATGCAGACAACCCAACAGAATCCAAGTCAACAGTTGTTGAAACTAAGTTATAAGATGTACTGTAGGTGGTGGTAGAAAGGTAGTCACCATAAGTGCTTATAACGGAAATATCATTAGATTGAGGAGTAACTACATAGTAAACTGTGGCATGGGTACCAATACTGTCTGTACCTATGTAGTATTCTTCCTGTGTTATGTAAGTAGAGGTGGTTGATTGATCCCAATTTGAGTAAATATCAACTGAGTAGTTTGAATAAGGAGTTTCTACATAGTATAAGGTAGAAACAGTCAAGCCTAAAATATTTTCAAAATATTGCGTGGAGTAAGTTTGGACATCAGTACCAGTGTAAGCTGTTGTTGTTGTATACAAACCATCGAGTATACCAGCAGATGCCAAGTTTGAATAAACACAGGCACTTAGAAGCAAAGATAACGTAACTCTTGAACGAGAATTTATGTACACCATTGCTTGATCGATGATTATTGTATTGAAATTATTGTCTTTTTTTTTTTGTTTAGTTTATTTTGTAGAAGAGAATTATTCCAAAAAGATTTTTAATCAATGAAAGTAATAGTGAAAAGAACTAAAATAAAAATAGAGTTAATAAAAAAAGAAATTAGTCAATGAAATATGGTAGCTTAATTATTTTATTTTATTTTTATTTTTTGTTTGTTTTTTTGGTTTATTCTATTAGTATGTTAATATAATATATAATTAATTAACCAATGTTCTTTAGAGAATTATTAAAGACTAAATTTAACCCATTAGTTTATATATCATCTTAAAATTGATATTAACCCTTAAAACACCTAGCCTTTAAACTGAACAAGAATAACTAAAAAAATCTTGTAAACTAACCAAAAAAAAACCTTTAAATGAATTTAAGTTGACATCAATATTATGATACTGTGAATAACTTGAAAACAAAAGTAAGTACAAAAAAAAAAATTCTTGGAATTAAACATAAGAATAATAGCTTTTAAGTATTGCTGTCAATATTCCATTAATCTTTAATGACAATTTGTTAAAGAAATTAGTTACTTTTCCAAAAAAAAAAAACATAAGAAAATAAAAAAAATTTCTTGGTTTAACCACTTAACAAGATTTAGTCTAGGTGAGATAATAATTAGCTTATTGAACAATAAGTTAAATAATATTAAGTGTTAACAAAAAAGAAAATAAATAAATTTACGAGACTATTTACAATTATTGGTCAGTTAAGAAATATAGAACAGTGATAAATATTAAAATTGCAGTGAATTATACAATTAATAAAAGTATTCTAGATCAAATAAAAATTGTTTACACTTATTTACATTAACTCAAGAAAATAAATATAAACAATAAAATTTAAATAATATACACAATTTTTAATGTTAATTCTTTTTGTATTTTCTTGAACAGCTTAAAATAATCTATTGTGATATCTTTACGAGAAAGAAAAATTTACCTAACTTTCTTTTTTTTTTCACCAAAAAAATCTCCACATCATTCAGTTGTTATTTCCTATTGGTAAAACCTGAAAAGCATTCCAAAAGGGGAAAAGAAAAAAAAGGAAGGTTACTTAGTTCATGTAAGGAATTGTTCATATTGATGTAACTTATCCATGGCAACATACACCATCTATTGTAATTATTTTGCATTAAAAATATACATATAAGGGCACCTAGCAAAAAATACTAGCAAAATGAACTTATTTACATTTATTGTTATTTTGTTTACTGCATAAATAATTTTACTTATGAAAACAATAGATTTACAACTGTCCAAATAATATTACCCATTAAGGAATGCCTTTTTTTTTTTTTTTTTGCCAATAGTGATCAAATGAGAATTTTTAAGAATAAAATTACACTTTAAAAAACAATAAAAATCAAAGCCTATATACTTTCTATATTGTCAGCAGAATTACTGTGTATAATTTTTTTTATGTATATGTCTATTATACTTTCTTGATAATAAATAAGTTCTAAATTTAAAAGGTAACCTAATTTGTGCAGTTATATCTAAGTAAATTTATTCTTATATTTAAATATTTTAAGTAAAAGGAAATAAATATAATTAATACTTTTTTTAAATTTATGTATTGTTTTATTTTGGACACTTATACACTATTAATTCAGATTCTGCCCTATAATTATATCTGAATTCTTTTAAAGTGTATTATTTTTTTTTGGTATAATCCAAAAAAAGAAATAAAATAACAAATTACTTATAAATTTCTTTACTTTTTTATAAATCTTATTTGTTATTTGTTTTCTTGGTTTTCTTTTTATTTTTATTTTTTGGTCAGTTCAAGAAATAAAAAAAGTATATATTGTCTTGTAGTAATCTTTTTGAGTACATGTTTATATTATATTACCATTTACACTCAAGATAAAATATACAAAATTCTTGGTAAGATTCCTTATTGATTTGTTTTTCAATCTAGGTCTTAATAACTTTTGGATTATATAAAATAATCTAAATCTTATGTGTATAACATTTAGTTTATAGAAATTCCGGATATTTAAGCATTCTCGTGAGAGTTACCGATGCTTGTAAGAACAAAGTGCACTGGAATATTAGTCCTTCAAAGGGAGAAAAAAATAAATTCTGGAGGTTGGATTATTTCTTTTTCCATATTTTTTTTTTTTTTTTTGGAATGTGGGATAAGCCGCAGAATGTAAATTTTTTTTTTTTTTTTTTTTTTTTGAACAAAATAAACCCATGCATTTAGTTAACTCCGAGTTTTTTTTTTCTTAAAAGCAATTCTAATGGTTTGATTTAGATAGCTTTGAAATTACTGGAAAAAAAAATGGCTTCAACCATAGCACTATCTATTTATTATTTGAAAACATTCATTTGAGATAATATAATTACGTGTGTATAACAATGTAATGAGAAAACTTATAAATCATAACGATAAAGTGTTCAAATCATTTGAATGAAATGGTTCTGTATATAGCAATAATAATCACTAGCAAATGTAGTTCTTTATCTGGCATAGTTAAGACATAAAATCTATGAAAATACTATAATACAAAATAATTCAATGAAAACAAGAAGAAAAGAAAGATTAACAATATTTTTGCATATAGAATAAGAGTAATTATTTCCAAATGTTGTAATCTAGCAGATATTCTTAGCATATTTGTATCACTATACATCATTAATGTTTACAATTTGATTGTTTCATAAATTAAAATTAATTAACTTTCTTTTAAAATGACAAATGTAATTAATTTTAAATTTAGTAATTTAAAATAAGCTTTAATAGTGAAAAAAATGTAAACATATTTAAGTAATTACACGTGACTTAGAGTAAACAGATCAAGCACATATTCACCTAACTGATGTCAAGATTTTTTTCTTTTTTTTTTTTTTTTTTTTGAACATATTTATATGTAGTTTGAATTATTTAGAATATATAATAATTCGTATAATTTTTTTTTTAAACTGTTTTTGATAGTAGAAACTAGTCTATTTAACTGGGAAAGATGGACCAACTTGTTGAATAGAAATCTTAGCCAAGGCTTGACCTCTATCAATACACTTTTCAACATCTTCACCCAAAATGATACCGGCAACAAAACCACCAGCAAATGCATCACCAGCACCATTGGTATCAACAATCTTGGATGTTTCTAAAGGATGAACATCAATTTCCTTAGTGCTCAAGTCCGAGTTAACCAAGACAGTTGGTTCTAAACCATGGGTGAAAATAACAGTAGCATTTTTGTTGTAATCATTGATAATCTTCTTGGCAATTTCTTTCAAATCAGTAATGTTTTCACCGTTATAAAATGATTCAGAGAAAGCAGCAGCTTCAGTTTCATTGGCAATAATATGAGTAGCATATGGTAAAACTTGGATCAAAGCATCTTTGAAAAATTGAGGAATGAATGGGGCTGAAAAGTTGATGACAAATGGTTTTTTGTTTTCTTGAGCATGCTTACCTAATTTAACAATGGCTTCTGGAGAAACAGTCAAATGGAATCCACCAATGTAAAAAGCCTTAGCGTTTTCAACGTATTCCCAGTTCTTATCCAAGTGTTCTGGTTTGAAGTGGTTAGCAGCACCTAAGTCAGTAACCAAGGATCTATCATGGCCATTGATCAAGGCAGCACATTTACCAGTACCAATTTCCTTGTTAACCAAGTATAAAGACTTGACACCAGCTCTTTCATTTTCTTGTAATAATTGTTGAGAGAATTTATCTTCACCGACACATCCAAAATAGGCAACCTTGTTTGGACCTAGTTCAAAAGCAGCACCTCTAGCAGTGTTTTGAGCAGCACCACCAGCAACAAAGATGGTATCTTTCTTTTCAACCAACTCATCAAAAATCTTCATTCTTGGATCAGTCTTGGCATCTTCAATCAAGATGGCATCATTTGATTTCAAGTTATACTTAGCTAAGTACTCTGGTTCAACATTGGCTTGAACATCCAATAAAGGATTTCCTAAACAGACTAATGGATAAGACATTTTATAATTATGGGAGTATCTACAAAAAATTGCTTTATAGAAAGTGTTAATCTTCTTTGGTAACATCGTTTAATGTTTATTACTATTTATAAAGGTGATTAACTACTCATTACAAAAGGTAACATTGTTTTTGAATTTAATGTTATTTTTTTTCTTTTTTGATTACTTCTCCCCTCCTTCAAGCATTTCCAACATTTTTCTTTTTTTTTTTTTTTGGATGCAAGAGAAAAAAAATTTTTTTTTTTCTCTTGCAATTTTGGTAATGGGCATGTGATTTGATTTTCATATGGAGATGCTCAACATATTATATTTGATTAAACCTAGAGTTATTCCTACACCACAAGTAGCCTTAATTAACTTATCACTATTATTATTTAGTTAAAAACATTGCTGTATCAAATCATCAACAAAAATATCTACTAATCATTTCTTATATTTAGTTTAATTTAATCTCCATCATACGTAAGGGGGTTTTTTTTGTTTTGTCTTTTAAAGTTCGTATATAAATCATAAGCTTAAAAAGGCTTACATATCCATTTTTTTTTTTTTAGACTTGAATTTATTATCAACAATATATTTTTTTTTTTTTTTTGAAAATAAAAGGATTTTTTCTCAAATAATTATAAATATTATATTCATTCTTTTAATAACAACCATATGATAATTGAAAACATATTTACTTTGTTAAAGATTCATAGTTCATATATAATTGAAGCTTTAATTTTCTTCTTTTTTTTTAAAAAAAAAGAAAGAATCAATTATTTAAAGAGTTTGATTGTCGGAGTTAACAACATTTTGATTGTCAGTATCAATCTTTAATCACACTCAATATTTCTTATTTTTTTTTTTTTGTTAAGAAACTACAGGTTAACAAAGACCAAGACACCAAAACAACTGAAAAAAATACAAAGGAATTTCACAGATCATTCCTCTGATATATTCACATAATTTTTTTCTTTTATAATAATAGATAAAAATTTATTTAATATAGTCATGAAATTAGTTACTGAAACAGGGCTTAATGATCCTTTATTGAATTTCTCTCTTTTTCCAAACAGCCAAAATCTATACTTAAGAAACTTACATGAGGTTGTTCTTTCATTTTTAGCATACTGTATCATCTACGAATATTTGTCAGCCCCATTGTTAGACATTATATTGCCTTTGTTCTTTTTAGGTAGAAAGAGAGACAAGCAACTAGCACAATGGAAAGATTTGAAAACATCAACAGATAAGAAGAAGAAACAATCTTTCTTAAATTACAAAGTCCATGTTGTGACCATGGTTCAATGCATACTATCAATTGCATTGGTATTGCCTACTTTGAATCTACAGTTTGGGTTGAACATCATATATTTCCAAGATGATTTTATAACTATGATTGCTTCAGTGACTGCTGGGTACTTTTTGTGGGATCTTTACGTTTGCTTGAAGTGGTTTGAACTTTTCCAAATGGAATTCCTGATCCATGCTATATGTTCTTTGTTTGTTTTTATAAGTGCCATGCACCCAAACTATCAGAATTATGTTTCCAAATTCCTACTCTTTGAGTTGTCCTCTCCTTTTGTTAATATCAATTGGCTATTCTCCACATTAATGAAGGAATTTGATGTCCAAATTCCTATGATTCTTAATGCTTTGAACGGTATTTTATTAATGACTATCTTTTTCCTGGTAAGAATTTGTTGGGGTTGGTCATGCATTCTTGTAATGGCTTATCAAGTCTACTCCAAAAAATGGTATGCTGATCCTAACTTTCCTAAAACAGTGATGATCATCACATTCTCCATAAACATGGCTTTAAACACTTTGAACTGTGTTTGGTTAAGCAAAATGGTTAAGATTGCTAAAAAGATGGCTGGTGTAGGAACTAAAAAAAAGGTTATTTAATCAATACAGAAAAAATATATGTATATAATAAAAATAAGGTGATGTGCCTACCATAGAAGGATCTACAATGTCTTCATACAGAAGTTCATAAGTATATGTTCAAGAGATTATAAACAGTGGCCATAGCGAATACCTATAAGTTAAACAAAGTTCTTCTTATATATATCAAAACTTAATCTTACAATTTGCTTTGAAAGAGAAGAGATTAGTAAATAATCATATTATACTAAAAATTACAAACATACAATCCTTCAATTTAGATTTTCTTCTAAGAAATACAGATTACAGTAATTAAAGAACACGCGGCTCATTTTTTTTTTTTTTTTACCATTTTTGTTAAAAAGGAGAAGCCATATTGAAGCTGTAAATGCAGTCTCTGGCACCAAAAATTCAAACAAAGATTAAGGAGGTGAAATGAGTTATTTTATATTATTATTATTATTTTTTTTTTTTTTTTGAAAAAAAAATTGTAACAATGGTAGCTCTATAAGCAATATCGATAAAGATGTTGAGATAAACAAAAACAAAACAAAAAAAGGACAAGATTTAGTAATAGATCGTTATCAAAATTAACACTTTTAAATATTGTCCCCCTTTTTTTTTTTCTCAAAATAAGAACTTGCGATAGGAGTGATAAACAATGATATTTTTAAACTCCCCTGCTCTCTCTTTATTGTTATTTTTCAAGTATGCACATCAAAAGTGTAATTGTCTTTCATATAATATTATGATAAAAAAGAGAATCCACACTTCTTGGACATGTGAAATTTCCTTATGCTCATTTCTTGATTTTATTTATCAATTTTAATTGATTTTATTTTATAACAAATCAAAAATAATAATTAAAAGAACGGTTTAATTGAAAGGGGTTAATGCAGCTTAAATATCAATTAAATCTTAACAGAGATGTTTGAAACTTATCATTTACTCAATTTTGTTGGCGATATTAATGCTTTTTTCAAATATTTTCAAATGAAACATTATTCCTCTAGATTGATGCATATATATATATCAAGAATCTACATGTAAAGATAAAATAAAACTATCTTGAAGTCATTTTTTTTTTAATATTATTGATTAATAACAAAAAATAACACAAGACTCCTGCTTTATTTATATTAGTACCCCAAATATCATTTCAAGGTTTATTTGCGTTTAATGATTTTTTCTTTTATTCTCACCCATTTACCCTTTTACAACACTGAAGATTTTGTAAACTTTCCATTTAAGAAAGTCATTGTTGGAATAGCATGTGCAAAATTTTTATTTGAGGAATATATAGCTTATAGACAGCTAAAATTATTGGAAACACCCAACAAATGTATACCTCCTACATTAAAGAACAAGATTGATGATAAGAAGATTAGCGAGTCTGAAGCTTATGGCATAGCCACAATAAAATTTGAAATTATATCAACTGCATATAATTTTGTTTCAAATTTGGGAGCTTTGGTCTTATATCCACTAATGTGGAACTACTCTGTATCCATTGGAAATGCTGCTTTGAGCTTTATTATGAAGAGACCATTCGAAATGTCTTTACTTGCTAGTAATATCTCTTTTTTCCTAACAGTCAGTATATTTTTTTCAATAATTAAGTTACCGAGAGCTTTTTATGAGAATTTTGTGTTGGAAGAAAAATTTGGCTTTAACAATATGACAAAGTCATTGTTTTTCATGGATACTATTAAAATGTTGTTACTGAAAAATCTTCTAGGATCGTCAGTCCTTTATGCTTTAGGATTTATTTTGGAAAAATGCACTAAAAAGTTTGTTTATACTATTTGGATCTTCGTTTTTGCATTCCAAATCTTTTTATTTTTGCTAAATGATCTGATCTTTATACCTATGTTTTATACCTTAACTCCTTTGGACAATAAGGAATTAGAGGATAAAATTAATGCTTTGGCTAAGGAGTGTGGTTTCCCATTGTCTGAAATATACATGATAGACGGTTCCAAGAGATCATCTCACTCTAACGCCTATTTCTCTGGTTTACCATTCATGAAGAAGAAGATTGTTATCTTTGATACTTTAATTAAGGATTCTTCAATTGATGAAGTTGTTGCTGTTTTAGGCCATGAAATTGGTCACTGGAAAATGAACCACATTCCCCAAATGCTAATCATTAGTCAAGTTCACATATCTGTCTTTTTTATGCTATTCAATAATGTGTATAAAAATGTTAAGATGTTTGCCGATTTTAACTTCATTATTGATCCATCATCAAAAGTACCTACTACCACTTCACCCGTATCAAAATATGTTGTTGTCAATGATTATCCTTTTTTGGTTGGGTTGTTTTTATTCATGGAGCTCATGAAGTCATCTGACTTGATACTTGATTTTGCTATTAAGTATTACTATAGACACTGTGAATACCAAGCTGACAATTACGCAGTCAGACTGGGTAAAGGCAAAGACCTGAAAGATTCATTAGTTCAATTACAACGTAGTAATTTAAGCACAATTTATGTTGATAAACTATACTCCATGTATCACTACACACATCCATCCATTTCTGAAAGGTTAGAGGCAGTTGATAAATACGATTCTAAGCAAGCCAAGAAGTCCAATTAAATTTAAATATGTTTGCACATTTTTAGCAAGAATTTTCCTCATTTTTCTTTTGAATATAGGGATTTGAATATGTAATATTTGCTATAAACTGTTATTGGAGCAATTTAGGACTATACAAACAAATGTATAAATTTACTTCCATTCGTTTTTCTTTTGTTATATATCTATTTAAGATAACATAAACTTTTTCTTTCAATATTTTTATCAATAAGCAATAAACTTTTATTCAACTACAACAACTGTATTAATGTGTCTCATCAAAGAAAAAGTTTAATTTATAAGGTAATGAGAAATGTTCTGCAATAATGTATCATGTCTCTTATTTGACAAATACAAAGTCGATACAAAAAAAAAAAATACAACTATTGTACTAATACTAAAAAAAAAATAACTTTACAGTATACTTTTTGTTTCATATAGTTATGTATGATTTTACAAAATACAAATTCTTAATAGTAGCCATAAGTAATTATTGAATAGCTGCTATATTCATTTAGTTGACCTCGTGTTTTTTAAACTATTAGTAGGATGAGTTTTAGTAAAGCATTCAACTGTATACTTTATTTTTTCAAAGTGCTCTGGTTTATGTTTTTAGTGTTTTTAGTCATCTTTTTTGGTGTTGGCTATTTGAAAATATTCACTGATACAGATGAAGTTTTCTTTTATATTATGAGAAACCTGTAAATCAGTTTGCTTTTGCCGTTGAACTATACAACTCATTTTGAATACTTTTTTCTTTTCTTTTCTAAAAGGAAATTAAATTTTATATGGTCCTTAATATAGAGTACTAATTATAAATTTGATGGCACTAATAATGTCATACATCAACAAAAAAAAATAATTGACATAGCTGATAATTACTCAAAAAATCTAATATCTACCGTTCCCTAATAGAAAAAGGAAAATGATACATATTAGCATACAGCACAATTTTGCAAAAATAATAAAAAATACAATGATTGTTGTAGTTGTTTTAATTGGCTGTGCTGTTATAGCAAAGCTTGATGTTTTGGTCTTTTTATTACTAATTACTCATGAATGTTGTTGCGTTAATTTAACTTCATCTTTATGTGTTATAGATGTCTCATTACTTTAAGTGGTCTACATGTATTACACAATACCTAGTCTGAAAACCCCCATTTAATGTATAGCCCACGAATAATGTTATACCAGTTACATTAAAACTATATTTATGATTGATAAATATTATTTAAGCCAGTATTCAATATGATTTTATTTGCTTACTACTATAAGTTTTTATTTTATTTTAACTTGAAAATGGTAAGCATACAGTTAGCGATTAATATATACCATTAATTACTTTAGAATATTTACTTAAAGACAAATTAGTTATGAATAGTTGTTTTTCTGTTAAAATAACAAAGGGGGGTTTACCTTTGAGAAAAGAAAAAATACACCAAAACCGCACACTTTGAAAAAAAATTTATATTGATTAAACCTCACCAACCAAAAAAAAAAAAAAGATGTTTGCAGAACGTATACTAGAGGGGGGGTTTTTTTTTTTGCTCAAGTAAAATAACACCTCCAATAATCAAGGTGTTGAAACACCAGAAAACAACAAAACTAATGGTTCAATAAGAACTCAAACTCTCTCGGATATTTATATAATACTTGAATAATTCTATTAAGTTGTTAATCATATAAAAATTTAAAGAATGAAATACTTAATTCTTGTATGAAATAAAGGTATTTAAACAGATCTACTCGTTTTGCGGTTGAAAAATAACGTTTTCAGGATTAGCATCATTGAGTTGAGACACATATTCTTGGGTTCCAGTATGATTGTCTCTTCTAATAGCATTAGATCTTTTATTATTGATACGTTATTTTTCTGATACCCATCTTTGATATAACCCATGTCTTGATCATCATTGCCACTAAGAATGCTTCCATCAGGTGAAATAACAGCTTTGAATTCAGGCTTGGTCCAAAACTCGATGTATCTTGATAACGTGATCACTTTTGGACCAGCTCTCTCTTCATCATCTAACTGCCTTCTCAGCTCCCTATTATTTGTGGTATTCTTCAAAATAGTATAGAAATTTAAAAATAAACAAGCAAGCTTAAAGGTACGAGAACTACTGGAGGCGTCCTCCTTATTTTTGAACCATAAATTGATACCCTTGAAGAGACTAGCAATCATTCCAAAGGTTCTTTCTATTTTAATTATGAATGGAATATACTCTTGATTTTGTAATCTTTGTTCTGGTGTAAGAGGTTTTGCAGGATAATGTTTAGATGCAGCAATAAGTTGACTACACAATATATCATTATTGTTATAGGCTGAATCGCCATAAATAACAAATTCTCTTCCTCTGTAGTCATATAGGTTTTCTAATCTTGTGCCAAGCCTTGATTCATCATACATTGATTTATCGTGGACCGATCCACCATAATGTCCTGAAACATCCCAAATAAGTTCAAACAGATCGCAAACCACTTGGTATCCTGAACAATGCATTTTATTTCTGCCTGAATAGGTGTACTTGCTTACTGCAAAGCTTTTTTTTGTTGGAGCAGCAGTTTTTTGGCCAGTCCCATCAATGAAAAATGCAACTCTTCTGTTCATCAAAGAACATTCCTGAGTGGTTACATCTGGCAGATTTTCATGAAGGAATTTTTTTTTATTCGAAACTTGCTTCAAATTTGGAGCAATCTAGAAGTTGACCCTTTGTACTGATCAAATAACTCTCTACAGCTAATTGAACTGCTAAAATCCTTTGATAGGATAATCTTAAAATGACACTTAAGGCTTCTAAAGTAATACCATGGGCCGTTCTAGACAGCATGATAAACAGTTGTAGTGCTGGATCCAAATTTGTTATATATTTGATGTACTTTTTCTTTTTTAGAGAATATCTAGTTATAATACATGATCTTGGAATACTTAATCTAACTGTCATTTCAATCAATTCTTGAAGTTCAAATCGACACATTATTTTTATTTGACTTGGGGTCATCAGTTTTGTTAATGGAGTTGAATATGGTAACATCAAACGAGCTTCACTTAAAAAATATGACGTGTTATTTTCAATGTGTCGATCTATTGATTCCTCGGAATATTTGTCTCTTCTCATGATTTCCCTTTGATTATCAACTAGTGTAGTAACCATTTGAAAAGTAGCATGCTGCGTTGGATCCGTTAGCCTCATTAGCATGCGTTCAATCATATTATTTGTTTCATTTAAGCAGTCCATATATGTTTTTTGTACAACGCAAAGAAGTCTTATAAGCTCAGAATTACTGTAATAAAAATTAACATTTTCACTGATGTATTTGTAAACAGCATTTTCAAAACATTCATAAATAGCACCAAGCTTTATTGTGACCACACGATGCAATCTTCTAAATCTTATAATATAAATGTTTTCACCTGAGTCATCTTCTTCATACTCAGCAAAGCAGTCACCAAGTGCGTCAAGAATTTCCAAAAAGCTATCTAAAACTTGATTGACAATACTTCGTGATAGTTCATATGATTGATAGATTTCCCTTGCAGCTGAGTTGCGTTCTATCCTCTCTGCAAAATCAGTGCTTAAATTTCTTTGATTGACTTCCGAAATAGTGGACAGTTCACGTTTAATTGTCTCAATCTGGTCATTAATTTTATTGGCCTCTAGATTAGAAGTATTAGCAGCATGATCGCCTTGTGAAACAAAACTAATTTCATTTTCTGAATTTGAATCATCAGGATTGTTTCCATCTTGAGACATGTGATCCATTTCCCTTTCAAAGCTACTATTAGAAAAGTTTGATTGTTGGAAACTTACTGCATGATCTTGAGAGCTTTGAACACGATCTCTAAGCTCATCTATGGGATCAGGTTCTTCATCATCTTATTCTCCAAAATACTCATCTTGTAAGCGATGAGATAAATGATCTTCTTCCATTCTTTGACCTTCTGAAGTTTGGGCAAATTGTATATTATTTTTGAGCATGTTTAAAAACTCAGGCTCTACATCCATACTGTTCTTTTCAAAAACACTCTTCAATTATTCTGCAGATTGAATATAGCCAGGAGTATTTACACCATAGTAGTCATTATTACGAGACATTTTTTATTGGTATTCTCAGTTGGAATTTAGTGAATTGTTATAGCTTTAACTGATAATTAATTATCAGAATACATATAAAACATAAATTATTGCTGTAAAATAATAATTTCAAGTTGTTCTTTTATATGCTGAGAAAACTCTTATCTATCAAAAAAAAAAAAAAAAAAAAAAAATAAAATTTGCTATTATTGCATATACATCTATTAGTTTAAGGTCTTTTTTTCTCAAGATAACAAATGATGTGCTGTTTATTTCTGTATGTACGTTCTGTTTTTATCTTTAAGTATTTAGATTTTTATTGCATCTTTATATTTAGATAACAAAAATGGATGTATTTTTAATTAATTAAAGGTTTTTACCGAAATTAGACTCTTATAAATTACTAATTATTATACATATATATATTTCTTTAGTAAAAAAAAGCTAAGAGTACATTAATTAAACCTTTCTCTTATAAATTCAATTGTTTAAATTTATATATAAACATATAATCCTGAGAAAAAGCCCCTTTTTTATGATTATTTATCCATTAGTAAATCAATTAAATTTATCAAACTTTGAATATTTTTCTTTTGATAAGATAAAATTATTAAATACAAATATCGACTCATGTTCATATGTAACTTTTTCTTTTGTTTTCTCCAAGTTTCAGTCACATGTTTTTGTTTAAAGATTTAGATTTGATGATTTACAAAGATATTTATGTCTCTTTTAATAGATTTAACCGAATGGTTTCTGTTTTCTTAATGGCCCTTCATTATGAAAAATGTTAACTTTTTATTTTTTCATTTTTTCCCGCTGTAAAAGATCCATTATTGGACACAATTTTTCCTGTTAGTCTTTCACCGGAAGCCAAAAATTACTGACAATAAATATATATTTTTTTTATATCAACCAATATTAGATGACAGCGTGTATTGATTTAATTATTCCATAAATAGTTTTAAGAATTTTTTTCTACTGATATATAATAAATATATTATTGTAAATGGTATTCTCTTTTTTAACTGATGTTGAATGCTAAAGAAAGGAGGTAAAATATTTGTTCAATAGATCAATAAGGTTCCTAACTGAACTGGCTTATTTAATTCAAAGTGGATGCATACTTCAAAAAAAAAAAAAGGAAATAGTAAGTTAAAAACCTCCTCAAAACATAACTCTAATCATCATAGAACGATATAATATCTATCCAAAAGTACACGCAAAAATAAAAATAAAATTTATCAAGTTCCTAACTTAAAAAATTAGCTGACTTTAGAACAGAATGAATATCTTAATCCACGGGTCTTGACGAGAAAGTTATACTTTTTCAACCTTATTGCGAATTTCAATGGCTCAAAAATAAATAAGGAGGGAAATATTACTAATTATTATTATTATTTTTTTCTTGAACAATTGAGGGGGAAAAAAAATAAAAAATGTGTTGATAAGAGTCTGTTGAACAATAACGGGATTAACAACAATTAATAAATAGTATACGTTAAGGCTGCTGATCTTGTACAAATCTGACATGTTTAGTACAATATCGGTAAGTTAGCCTCCTTTTATTATTACTATTTTGTTTTCCTTTGAAATCTGAGGCTTTTTTTATTCCAAAATAAATAAATCAACAAATTAAATATTAGTCATCTGTGGAAAAAATATTGTCGCTTAGTAATCCTTCATTTAACAGCGACAATATTCTAGCCTTTATTTTCATATTTTTGCTGTTGGACTTTTGATTTTTCTTTTAGATCAATACATATATAAACAATCCAAATCAAGGAAATTTAATTTAACTTATAGATATGTTAATGAGAATTTCCACATAGAATAAACCAGTAAACAGGTATCTATCAATTTATATATAATGATTCATACATCTATCTTTAATAATACAGCAGATCTAACAAACTTTCCTTTCAAAAAGGTTATCTTTGGTATCACATGTGCTAATTTCTTATTTGAGAGATATGTGGCATACAGACAATACAAATTACTAAAATCAAATGACAGAAAAGTTCCTGAAGCTTTGAAAGGCAGAGTTGATGAAAAGAAGTTCATTGAATCTGATGCTTACGGTTTGGCTAAAAGTAAATTTGAGATGGTTTCTTCATCCATCAGCATGTGCCTTAACTTAGCTAAGTTGACTATGTATTCATCTATTTGGAACTATTCTGTGTCTATTGGTAACTCCATCTTAAGTACTGTCTTGAGAAAACCATTTACAATGTCATTAATTGCCAACAATGTTGCCTTCTTTATATTATCTACCACCATCTCCACCTTCTTAAACTTACCACTATCTTATTACAGACATTTTGTTTTAGAAGAAAAATTCGGTTTCAATAAGATGACCAAGTCCTTGTTTGTTATGGATAGTATCAAAAAATTGATATTGGTTAATACTTTAGGCTCTATCCCACTATACATTTTAGGATTGGTTTTGAAAAAATGTACAGACAACTTTGTCTTCTACATTTGGATCTTTATAATGGGTTTACAAATAGCTCTTTTCTTCTTAAATGATTTAGTCATTCAACCTATGTTCAATACATTCACTCCGCTGAACAACAAGGAATTAGAGGATAAAATTAATGCTTTGGCTAAGGAGTGTGGTTTCCCATTGTCTGAAATATACATGATAGACGGTTCCAAGAGATCATCTCACTCTAACGCCTATTTCTCTGGTTTACCATTTATGAAGAAGAAGATTGTTATCTTTGATACTTTGATTAAGGATTCTTCAATTGATGAGGTTGTTGCTGTTTTAGGTCATGAAATTGGTCACTGGAGAATGAACCACATTTCACAAATGTTGATTGTTAACCAAGTTCATTTATCTGCATTTTTGATGCTATTTGATATAGTATTCAAAAACGTTAAGATGTTTGCTGATTTCAACTTCATCATTGACCCATTATCCAAAGTACCTACTTCCAGCCTACCAAATTCTGAATATGCTATTGTCAGTGATTTCCCATTCTTTGTCGGATTGTTAGTTTTCTCTCAATTGATCCAACCAACTGATTTATTAATGAATTTTGGTATGAACTTGTTCTCCAGACATAACGAGTACCAAGCTGACAACTATGCTGTTAGATTAGGAAAAGGTGAAGATTTGAAGAAGGCTTTGGTTCAATTACAAATAACAAACTTAAGTACTATATCTGTTGACAAGTTATTCTCCATGTACCATTACACACATCCAGTAGTTTCCGAAAGATTAGAAGCCATTGACAAATTTACTGCTGACCAAGCAAAAAAATCTAATTAAGTCAAATAATTCAAATTTCTTTGATTTGATAATGTATTTATTTTTATCCATGTAATACTGTACAAAGGTTCACTTTATACTGTGCTCCTTTAAAGTTTGAACAATATAAGAGTCTTTTTATACAAAAACAAAGTTTTCTTTCTTTCTTTTTTTTTAATATTATCTATTCCATTAACCTTTGATTAAAAAGATCAGCCAGCATTTATACCGTCATGCATAATTACTCTTTTTTGAAAATCACATTACCAGAAGTAAATATTTATCAGCTAAAGAAATTAAATCTAGTAAAATATATGCATTCGACGTATTAATAATTGCTTAAATCTGATTTTAATATTAATAGTTTTGTTATTATGAGGGGCCTCTTTTTCTATACTATCATAAGTTTAAAGTAATGTCTTTTGAGTTGCCAAAATAAAATTTGGAAAAGATACTGCTGCTCTTTTCATAAAATACTCCTTATCAATCTATAAAGCTTTGTTGAAATATTCCGATGGTTTTTTTTTTCCACAGTTGTAGCATACAGGAAGAAAAGTTAAAGCTGTCAAACTTCAAAATGGTATCATTTTGGTAGGATCATATTAGTCTATATTTAATTTCTGGACAGAGCTTCCTTTAGAGCTAAAATCATTGAAGTTCTTTGATCTAAATATATAAGATTAAAAGTAAATGTGCATTAGCGAGAAAATAATGACTGCAGTTGAAGGTAACTAAAATGACGTACATCAACCAAAAAAACTGTTATAATGAACACACGTGCTTGGTGAAGATTTTCGTAAACACGTTCGTGTTAAATGCGCTAAAAATTTTATCTCTCCAATTTTTCCGGTTTTTGTTTTTTTTAATTATTTTCTTGTAAACAACTCTCTTAAGGGTAAAACACTCAAGATATAAAATACCAAAACAGAAAAAAATATATAGACTAAAATCATTTTTGTAAATATATATTCTAATAGCTATGTCTTCTGTATTTGGCAAACTGCCTATTATTGACTCTATAGATCTGTCTAACTTTCCCTTCAAAAAGGTTATCTTTGGCATCACATGTGCTAATTTCTTATTTGAGAGATATGTGGCATACAGACAATACAAATTACTAAAATCAAATGACAGAAAAGTTCCTGAAGCTTTGAAAGGCAGAGTTGACGAAAAGAAGTTCATTGAATCTGATGCTTACGGTTTGGCTAAAAGTAAATTTGAGATGGTTACATCTTTTATAAGTATGGGTGTCGGTCTAGCCACATTGACTATGTATTCATCAATTTGGAACTATTCTGTGTCTATTGGTAACTCCATCTTAAGTACAATTTTGAGAAAGCCATTTGAAATGTCATTAATTGCCAACAATGTTGCTTTCTTTATATTATCTACCACCATCTCCACCTTCTTAAACTTACCAATATCTTATTATCAACATTTTGTTTTAGAAGAAAAATTCGGTTTCAATAAGATGACCAAGTCCTTGTTTGCTATGGATAGTGTCAAAACATTGATATTGGTCAATACTTTAGGCTCTATCCCACTATACATTTTGGGATTGGTTTTGAAAAAGTGTACAGACAACTTTGTCTTCTACATTTGGATCTTTATCATAGGTTTACAAATAACACTTTTCTTCTTAAATGATTTAGTTATTCAACCTTTGTTCTATACTTTTACCCCATTGAACAATAAGGAATTAGAGGATAAAATTAATGCTTTGGCTAAGGAGTGTGGTTTCCCATTGTCTGAAATATACATGATAGACGGTTCCAAGAGATCATCTCACTCTAACGCCTATTTCTCTGGTTTACCATTTATGAAGAAGAAGATTGTTATCTTTGATACTTTGATTAAGGATTCTTCAATTGATGAGGTTGTTGCTGTTTTAGGTCATGAAATCGGTCACTGGAAAATGAACCACATTTCACAAATGTTAGTCATCAGTCAAGTTCACATATCTGCCTTTTTCATGTTGTTCGATATAGTATTCAAAAATGCTAAGATGTTTGCTGATTTTAACTTCATCATTGACCCATCATCTAAGGTACCTACTGCAACATTGCCAGGCTCCAGTTATGCTATTGTAAATGATTTCCCATTTTTAGTTGGTTTGTTAGTTTTCTCTCAATTGATCCAACCAACTGATTTATTGATGAATTTTGCCATGAACTTGTTCTCCAGACATAACGAGTACCAAGCTGACAACTATGCTGTTAAATTAGGAAAGGGTGAAGATTTGAAGAAGGCTTTGATTCAATTACAAATCACAAACTTAAGTACTATATCTGTTGACAAGTTATTCTCCATGTATCATTATTCTCACCCTGTTTTATGTGAAAGAATTAATGCTATTGACAAATATACTTCTGAACAAGCCAAGAAATCTGATTAAGCCATGTTCTTTCTTTTATTATATCATTGGAATATATATTAAGTGAATGAACACTGCCTACCGTTATATATTGAACGAATATTTTAATTACTACATAATGGCCATAAATCTATGTATTGATACAGTCACAACGCCGTTTGGTCACGTGCTTAAGCAATAACCTTAATGAGACGATACAGGCATTTTTTTTTTAGGTAGAGAAAAAAAAAGAAGCAATATACACGGTGGCAAATTTCTTTGTAATATTTTTTCTTTTTCTTTGAGTTGGTTAATACTTAGAACAACTTTATCAAAGATAAAATTTAACTAAGAGGACATCACCAAAAATATCTAACCATTGCAAACTATTCAAACAGAAAGAAGCAGAAGATGGCAGAAGTAGAAAACAGATTGTCTACTCATGAACCAATGGAGGTTGAAAACAATATACCAGTTGAAACTCAACATCAAGAATCAGAATTCAAATTACAAGATGAATTAGTCGACAAGTTATTTACTCTTTGTAAGCAACTGATTGCATCTAACGGCTCATCAGATGTTTACAAAGTTTTAATGCAAGTAGAGGAGCTAAGACCTTCTTTAACAACTGAAAACATGACTGTTTTCTTGAGTATTTTATGTCCTAATGAATTTATAAACAAGCAAGCTCTATTGAGATATATTACCCCTAAGAAAGCCGTGGTTGATAATGAAGAGTACTTTAGAAATGGACTTCCTATTGAATTTTATTACTTAAGTGCCAATGGAAATGAAATATTAATAAAGCAAGAAGTTTTGTTGCTCGTTGGATTATTGATACAATTATTCTTACTGGATTCTAATCTGATAATAGAACTTAATAATTTTAACAAAAATGAAATAATTCAACACTTATTCAATAAAAACCAGAGTTTCTCCTTGAGTGATTGTGATCTTTTGACAGCCAAGATTTGGTTCTATGTCCAATTGGCAGATGAGAGATTAAATAATAAGACTGACTACACAATTATAGAACATTTACTAGACCACTTGAAGCTTGCTGTTTTGAAACATCAACCTGAAACTCAAGTTTCAATTATATGTGGTATTTTAAGAGCTTACTTACTAAGAGGTGACATTCTTTCCGCAAGTGAATTTGTTTCTAAAGTTGAATACCCAACAAACTTCAGCATATCCACATCTTTGGAGGCCAGATACTTGTTTTACATGGCTAAGATATTTGCCATTCAACTGGATTACGAAAGTGCCAATGAGTATATCGTATCTGCTATTAGAAAGGCACCACTACATGATGAAGGCTCAAAAGGTTTCTTGCAAATTGCATATAAGTTGAAGTGTGTAGTAGATTTGTTGCTAGGTAACATTCCAGAGTTGTCATTCTTCAAAAACAAAATTATTGAGGGGGAAGTTATTAAGCCTTATTTCTTATTAACTAAATCAGTCAAGTTAGGTGATATTAGCAACTTTACCAACATTATCAATAAATATAAGACCACTTTCCTCAAGGATGATCTGCACATGCTATCCACAAGATTGAGATCAAATGTTTTGAGAGCAGGTATGAAGAACATTTCTAAAACTTACAACAAGATTCATTTGAGAGATATATGCCATAAGTTGAAACTTGATTCAGAGCAAACTACAGAATACATTGTTGCTAAGTTCATCAAGGAAAATGTCATAGACGCTAAAATTGACTATGAAACCAGTGTAGTTGAGACTTTTAAGGAGAGTGTTCTATATGAAACTAGAGAACCACAAGACATATTTGATCAAAGAATATATTTTGCGAATCAAATAAAGAATGATTGTTTGAAGTCTCTAAACTACCCTAAGAAAGATAAAAAGCAACCAGTTGCTAGTGATGATGAAGAGGATATCTTTGCCATGAACCCTGAGACTTTATCCTCTTTATTAAACGACTTCTATGAGGACGAGTTTGATGAGGATTTCTAAGTACTATGCATTAGGATTTATATATGACTTTTAACAAAAAGTATTGTTATTTCATAATGAATGTTTAGTTTTCTTTTTTTTTTTTTTTTACTGAAAAACACTTCCTTTCTCACCTCATTCTTGAAAGTGCACTAAGGATTTTTTGATATGTAGTTAAAGAACTTTCTTTACCAAAAAAAAAAAAAAAAAAAATAACATAAGGAAAAAAAGAAAAAAAAAAAAGGAAAACGAACAGAGTTTTTCGACGTTTTAAGTAGACATCATCTTGAATTACAATTGATGAGAGGAGGATATTTGATAGGAACAAAAAAAGAAAACAGATTGAAAATACCAAAAACATAGTGATACTATTCAAACTATTGGATTTTGATTTGAGAGGCTTATTAAAGATGACAAAAAGTAGATTAAATTTTAGTGATATCAAAATTGATAAAGTTCCAACAGTCTATCCTTCATTGGAGGAACTGATGTCCCCAAATAACATAAATCAATTCATCAACAAACCAGAAATATATCAACTTGGAATGGAATATGGAATGATTAAAATTGTTGCACCAAAAGGCTTTAGAGAAGTTTTAGTGAACAATCTAGAGGACAAGGAAACAGATATTAACTTTAAAATCAAAATTAGGGAACAAGTACTAAACGAATTGGAATTAAGTAATAGGTCGAACAAGCTCTTTGAGAAGCAGTTGGAAGCATTTGATAAGATATCTGGGGTTGAGCATGAAAGCAGCAAAAGAATAAAAACAGATGACAAGGGTAATGAAATATCACTTTATGATCTATACGTCAAAATTATTACTACTTATAACAGTTCGGATGTTGATGACTGTGGACGTTTTGTGAAGAAACCTAAAGTTTTAGGAAAGAGATCAATAAATAAGATTAATGCGGAAGACCATCTAAATACACAGAAAAAGAGACGCAGTTCCAGACTAAAGAATATAATCACTCATGCCACTAACGGATCAGTTGAAGAAGATAATGACAATGGTAAAGTAAATGAATGTGACCAGAACGAGTGGATGATACCTGATCCAAAATCTTGTAGGTTTTTACAAATGCCTTTAAAACATGGAAATGTACAACCGTCTTCACACGCAATGAAATTTTGGAAAAGTATAGGTTCTAATTACGCTGAAGTATACCTGGCGTATCAGAAGCATCTTGAAAGATACATAACAGCATTGTATAAATACGAAGGAAGAAAACCATGGTCAAATGAGGAAAGCTTCAAATCAAACGGCATTAGTATATTACATCACATCAACGAAGATCCTGTAAAGGATGATCCTCTCAATGAGGAAACGGCTCAAATTGTGGAGGATGTGTGCAAAATATGTCAAAAGGCTAAAAAATTATATCAATGTGAATACTGTCTGGAAACATATCATAAGAGTTGTATTCCATGTATATCAGGGAAAACCGGTAAACTGTGTGATAATTGTTTTTTGGGTAACTTTGAATATGGCTTTCAAGAGCTTGAAAAAAAGGTTTCCATCAAGGAATTTAAGAGTATGTGTGAAAATAACTTGGAGGACTTTGATGAAGAAGATGATCTATTAGATATTGAAAGGCAATTCTGGAATATAGTGTATGGAAATGAGAGGGTAAAAACCTATTATGGTGCGGATGTCCACAATGATACTAAAAATTATATTTCAGGGTTTGAAAACCAACCTTCCGAAAGTATAAGAAATAGCTTTTTGAACTTAATGAATCTCCCTAATGATAAGCACACACTGCTACCATTACTAACCAGCATTACAGGTATATCTTTACCATGGTGCTATTTTGGATCTAAGTTCTCTGTATTTGGTATTCATTTGGAGGACCATTTTACATATTCAGTGAATTATCAGTTTGCTGGAAACCCAAAGATATGGTACTGTATAAAGATAGCTGATTCTGACAAGTTTCATGAATATATCAAACAAAGATACCCTGATTTCATGAGAAGACAAAAGGATATCTTACATCAATTGACTATGACCATTTCTCCATATGACATCGATCTTCATGAAAAGATAGGAATTAAGTTCTTTAAGGCATGTCAAAAGCCTTATGAGTATATCATAACATTTCCTAAGTGTTGGCATTTCGGATTCAACTTGGGATTTAACCATAATGAAGCTGTGAATTTCATTTTGCCAAATTGGATTCCATTTGCAATTGAGGCTGATCAGGTGTATAGAAGAGATGGAAGAAAAAATGTATTTGATATTTATAAACTAATACAAAAGAACATCGTGGTCAACAAAGATCAATCTTACAGCCAAAAACTGTTTGATCATGTGAAAAGGGTTATTGAAAATATTAAATTAGGTGTGGAGATACTCATAAAGGAGAAAATTTTAGATAACTATGTACCTTCAAAGCTGGATTTATCAACATACAGTAATTCCTACCTAGTTAATGAGGTGAGTTGTGATAGTTGTAAGAAGATATGTTCATTTGCCATGGTTTTGGTTTTTCATGATTATGTGTTGCACGACAATAAAAAGGTATTGAACTTGAATCAAATCTTGCAGTATAGTCAAAAGGTGAATGACAAATCTCAAGAGCATGATTATGAAAACTTAGACAACTTCATCTCCAATCACGTTGACAATGATCATAAGGCACTATATCTGTATTGTGTTGATTGTTATGTTAAGAACCATTCTCGTTTCAAAAATTATCTAACTACAGATATTGTTTACATAGATGACGAATTAAACAGAAATGATATCTTTGTAAAAGATGAAGTGTATGGCTTACCAGTATCTATTGAAACGAACCATGTAGTATTATAATATGTATCTTTTAAAATATTAAATGGAACAAATTTCAAGCTCTATTTTTGTAGTCACGGGTAATTTTCACTTATTTAAAAAAAGGAACAAAAAAAAAAAAAAAAATTAAATGATGGAAATGTTTGATAACTAGAACTTCAACAAAATCTACAATAGATGGTGGTTAACACCAGTTTATAATCTAAAAAAAAAACAATGGCATTATTTACATCTGATTTTATTATAAAGTGCAGAGCTGCTGCGTACATATTTTTATCTATACTATGCTTCAAGAACATTTCTGCATTAACAACCAACAACTCATTGGTTACTTTCTCTATAGCCATGAGGTTACCGCAAGTTGTCGTCAATGACTCTTCAATTATTGTTGGTATTCTTTCTGTGTTTTTATTCAACATAGGATTGTTAGATATTCTTTCATTGATTCACTACGGAAAAATTAAGGCTCATTTCTACAAAGATTTAGTCTTCATAAGATTGTCATCAGCATTCATCATCACATTCATCTCCTATTTCAACAAGGTCAATGTCAAGTGGCATAACAACTTTGTGTTTTTGTTTGGGTTCATTGAAATCTGGTTCAATTTTATCATTTATAATTGCATTAAGGAAGAATTGAATGATTCTAACATTAAGCAAAAGAGAACTTATGAAGATAAAGTCCTTAATGAGCAAATTGATGGAGAAGATGAAGAAAAGTAATAGTGAAAAAAATAACATTGGGAGGGAGTTTGCCTCATTTGTTATATAAAGGTTATATAATCAAGTAATTCTGATATGTTTTCAAAGATAATGGTCTTTGATGCAAATAACTCCATGTGGTAAGAATTTGGTGTATTAAGCTTTAATGTGTATTTATGAATATTGTCATTGTTTTTGGATTTCACCTCAAATAATGTTTCGCATAATTCTGTTAAAGCAGAAAATGACATCAACTCCATCTTTAGTTTTCTTAGTTTTTCATTGTCTGAATCCTCGTATTTCCATTTCTGGTTATCTTGTATTCCGACGGTCTTTGTGGAAACAATTTCTAAAACTTCATGTTCATTTATTTTGTTGGAAACTAATTTAACAATATGTTCATGATTTATTTTCATCAATAGATTATGTATTATTGTTGCATAATTTTCATTAATCGGACTAGTGGTCCTCTTTTTACTGTAATAGATAGGTGGGGTTATTACATTATTGAAACATCTCAATTTGTTTAAATACAATAAGTTTTTCTTGAAGAACTCTAGTATGTTGTTGGCAAGTTTGGAATCACTGTTCTCGTCTTTGTTTATATCTGATATCTTGGATTTAAGTAGACTTTCAAACTTAACAATTATCTTCTTGTTATTGTTGGTTACAATCTCAATTGTATTTTCATCTCTTAACTTGAATGGCTTGTTTATATTGTTGTTATTCTTGCATTCCAGTTTCAAAGTCTTAAAGATAAGTTCTTGAAATTGCAATTCATTCAATCTCTCCAATTGAGCACTCAGTTCATTAGGCTTGATAGCCACTGTTATTATATTCAAGATATTTTCTGCCAATGATGATTTACTGATGATGTTTTCTTTGTCCCAAACTTGAACACTCAAATATTTAAAGATTGCAACATCTTGAGAATCATCATCTTGATTCTTGGATGATATTCTATGTGAAGCAATGTTTGGTATGACTTGTACTTCAAATTCCTCAACCTTTTGGTTAACTATGTTGATACTTGCAAATTGGTTGAAATTGACACCATATTTTACACCTAAAGTGTTGTTGTTGTAATTTTTAATAAGAGCTCCTTTTTGAAACAATCCACTATCAGCTATGATTGACCAGTACTTATTTTCTATAAGCATTTGTTCATTAAGCTTCTTGAAGTTGTAGTCGTTGTATTCCTTTATAGTGTCTAATGTTTGCAATTTCCATGCCATTTTTATTAAATAGTTCTTAACTATATCATTATTTAAAATTTGCTTCATGGAAATCTTATCACTATTCACAGACCCCACTGGTAAGTGTTGCTTAAGATAGGGAGACATGGTCATTAACCCTTGTTTTGGCTTTGAACCTGATAATAACAGAGAAACAAGTTCCAATAATAAAGAGGATTCATTTATGGCGCTGCCGATTGAGTTAAATGCTTCTTTTTTCAGGTTTTCAAATTGTTCAATAGTCAATTTTTCATATGCTGATTCATTTGACAGTTCTATAATATTGTCATCTTCCATGACCACATCTTCAAAAGACGGATCATTAGTTTGTTGAAGACTCTCAATAGTTAAATCCTTAAATGATACATTTCTTTCTTTTAAAACTAATGAAATGAAGTCTTCAAGATTCAAAGAATATATATCAACTTCGGTGTTGTGTTTATGTTGATTTAAAATGGAATCATCATCATGGTTTAAACTATCAATTGTATTATCTTGTAGAATATGTATTAGATCTGGATCAATGCTAAACGTATCATGTATGTTTTTATTATCCATAACATCTAATTTCTTTGGGGATTTTGTAGTTCTCTTTTTTGGAGACATATAGATTTAAGTTATTATTATTATTTGTTATGATGATTTTACTATGCTTTTATTTTTTTTTTTTTTTAAAAAAAAGAGAGTTAATGGGTACTTTATTGTTATTTTAATTTTTTTTTTTTTTTTCAAAAAGAAAATATTATATTATATATGAATTTTTATAAACAAAATGGAATGATAGAATTTCAATTACTTCTTAAATGCCTGTTCGGATATAAGCTTATAATATGTATATATATATATTTTCAATAAACCCCTCCTTTATTGTACTGTAATTCATGAAGAAACCAAAGTATGAAAGTATAAAAGTTTGAATATATTTATATCTTATAAAGGTATGTCTCTTCTAATTCTTAAGCCTTAGTCTTGAAATTTATGATTCAAATCCAATAAAATGTAAAGAATATATTGTTTTTTTTTTTTGGTAAATGAATTATTAATTGATTTTTGTAACAAGGTTAATAAGCTGTTATATCCGAATATAAGGTTAATATATTAATCAATGATTTACAGCAACGTATAATATATATATTTCTTTTCAAAAAAAAAAAATTTAAAAAAAATTTAAAAAAATACATTAATTATTGAAGATGACTAATTAAACTTTTCAATAATATATCATATATGTATATTAGTTGATTAGATAGAAATGAAATATACCATACAAATTTATATAATCAAATTTTATTTAATTTTTTTTGTTATAACCTTATAATATTTTTTCAATATGGCATATAGTGTTGGTATTTTAGGATGTGGAGTCATGGGACAGAGTTTTTTATCAGCTGTACAAAAATGTAGAGTATTAGGTACAGCAGAAGAAAAGCAAAAGTTACCTACAAAGTTTTACACCACTAACCATAATGAAGAGTCTGCTAGAAATGTCAAATGTGTACTACAAGAAAACATCAAGAAAATTAGCAAAGATGAACAACTTTTGAACAGTTTAGGATTTGATGAATACGAATGTTACACTGGAAAGGATAACTTGAAATTGATTGAAAAATCTGATTGTGTTTTACTTTCCATCAAGCCATATCAAATGGAAGAGGTATTCAATCAAATAAAACAAGCCAATATTTCATTGGATGATAAAGTATTCATCTCTTTGGTTGCCGGATGGACAATTGATTCCATGAGAGAATTGTTGAACAACAAGAAAATGGTTATTACAAGATTGATGACCAATACACCTGCCAAGTTTGGTGAGGGTGCTGTTGTGGTATCTCATACTGGAGATGAAGAATTGCTCTCCAAGTGGAAGGGTAAGTTAAACTTCATGATTGAGCAGTTAGGAATAATGGTTGAATTACCTGAATCCAAAATGGATGCTGCTACTGCATTGGTTGGTTCTGGTCCGGCATTTGTTTTAAACTTCTTGGAAGCCATGGTTGATGCTGGTCTCAAGATGGGAATCCCTTACAAAGAATCATACATGTTAGCACTAAAAACTGTTGAAGGAACAGCTAAGATGGGTCAATTGACCAATTACACCCACCCAAGTGTTTTAAAACATCAAGTATGTACACCAGGAGGAACAACTATAGCAGGCTTGGTTGAAATGGATAATAGAGGTGTTAAAGCAGGTGTGATCAATGGTATTACCGAAGCTGCTAGAGTTGCATCCGAATTAGGAAAAAAGAAGTAATCGTAGGATTGTTTTGTTATTTTTTTTTTTGCAGATTGTTCTCAAAAGAGGTAATAATTTTTTTAACAAGAATACAAAAAATTAGATTTAAAAACAGTCTCTAATTCGAAGATTGTAATTTCTTTTCCTTTTTTTGTTTTTTTTTTTTTTTTTTTTTGAATAGATAAAGTATTAATTAGATTGCCTTTAATTATAATTATCAAAATATATGTATATACCACTTACTTAAAAACCTAATAGATATATATATTTATCGTATAATCTTAAATTGTTTTTGTTAACCAACCAAAAATCAGAAAATTAATTATATATATTATTGGGTTCCAAGAAAGCTGGAAGCCTTACTTTATTCTTTTTTTTTTTTTTTTCCCCCCCCCCCCTTAATCATAAGTAAGAAAGGATAATAAAAACACTTGGTAGCGTTATTTAGAATTCTTTCACGTTCATTGATTTACTAAAAAGAGGTGAAAAAAAAAAAAAAAAGTAAGGTTAACACCATTTTAAGTTGGGGGGGGGGAGTTATTTTTCCTCAATTTTATTTTTTTTAAACCAACCAAAAAATTATTAGAGATCACATTCAGCAAAAAAAAAACAAACGTGCGGTATATTTTACCTGTAGAGCCCAATCCATTTTTTTTTTTTTTCTTTCTTCCATTAAAGCTCAAAAAGAAGAAAATTTTTTTCTTTGCTTCAAATATTTTTTAAATGTTTTGGTTGGTGAAAAAAAAAAATTTTTTTTTATTTTTTATTTTATTTAGTGGTTGTAGTGTGTTATGCTATTTTTTTTAAATGATTTGATTTTTTTT
Organism: Hanseniaspora guilliermondii; assembly: GCA_036287555.1. Taxonomy (NCBI): domain Eukaryota; kingdom Fungi; phylum Ascomycota; class Saccharomycetes; order Saccharomycodales; family Saccharomycodaceae; genus Hanseniaspora; species Hanseniaspora guilliermondii. The sequence continues at coordinate 82,165 of CP143013.1, read as the reverse complement.
TTTTTATTTTTCAAAAACTTCAAATTAAAACACTTAATTTATAAATTAATATATAATTTATTAATCGTTCATTAATATTATTCAACTGGTAAATTTTGTTAATTTATAAAATACATATATATATTAATTAATAGAAAGTAAACTATTATAACAAACCCAGATCATATAAAATTATAATTTCTTTATACATATATTATTTTATTTGAAAAATAAATTCATAAAAATGGTTTTACCTTTGATCAGAAGAACTGCTTTACAAGCTGTTTCCAAAAAAACTTTCTCCACTTCTGCTACTGCTTTAGCCGCCAGCGGTAAAGTTAGAGCTGTTATTGGTGCTATTGTCGATGTCCAATTCGAACAAGGCTCCTTACCTGCTATTTTAAATGCTTTAGAAATCCCAACTGACAACGGTAAGTTGATCTTAGAAGTTGCTCAACATTTAGGTGAAAACACTGTCAGAACCATTGCTATGGACGGTACTGAAGGTTTAGTCAGAGGTACTTCCGTTGTTGACACTGGTGCTCCTATTTCTGTCCCTGTTGGTAGAGAAACCTTGGGTAGAATTTTAAATGTTGTTGGTGAACCAATTGATGAAAGAGGTCCAATCAAAACCAAGAAGAGAAACCCAATCCATGCTGATCCTCCAACCTTTGCTGAACAATCCACTGCTGCTGAAGTTTTGGAAACCGGTATCAAGGTTGTTGATTTATTAGCTCCATACGCCAGAGGTGGTAAGATTGGTTTATTCGGTGGTGCCGGTGTTGGTAAGACTGTCTTCATCCAAGAACTAATTAACAACATTGCAAAGGCCCATGGTGGTTTCTCCGTCTTCACCGGTGTTGGTGAAAGAACCAGAGAAGGTAATGATTTATACAGAGAAATGAAGGAAACCGGTGTCATCAACTTAGAAGGTGACTCCAAGGTCGCCTTGGTCTTCGGTCAAATGAACGAACCACCTGGTGCCAGAGCCAGAGTTGCCTTAACTGGTTTGACTATTGCTGAATACTTCAGAGATGAAGAAGGTCAAGATGTCTTGTTATTCATTGATAACATTTTCAGATTCACCCAAGCTGGTTCCGAAGTCTCCGCCTTGTTAGGTAGAATTCCATCTGCTGTCGGTTATCAACCAACCTTAGCCACTGATATGGGTTTGCTACAAGAAAGAATTACCACCACCAAGAAGGGTTCCGTCACCTCCGTCCAAGCTGTTTACGTTCCAGCCGATGATTTAACTGATCCTGCCCCAGCTACCACCTTCGCTCACTTGGATGCCACCACCGTCTTGTCCAGATCCATCTCCGAATTAGGTATCTACCCAGCTGTCGATCCATTAGACTCCAACTCCAGATTATTGGATGCTTCTATTGTTGGTCAAGAACATTACGATGTTGCTAACCAAGTCCAACAAACTTTACAAGCTTACAAGTCCTTACAAGATATCATTGCTATTTTAGGTATGGATGAATTATCTGAAGCTGATAAATTAACTGTCGAAAGAGCTAGAAAGATCCAAAGATTCTTATCTCAACCATTCGCTGTTGCCGAAGTCTTCACTGGTATTCCAGGTGCCTTAGTCAGATTAAAAGACACCATTGCTTCCTTCAAGGCTGTCTTAGAGGGTAAATACGATCACTTACCAGAAAACGCCTTCTACATGGTTGGTGGTATTGAAGATGTTGTTGCCAAGGCTGAAAAGTTATTAGCCGAATCTAAATAAGTTTCATAGATTTTTCACAGAAAAAAAAAATTGTTTATATATGTACATGAAAATCTGATATGGTGAAACTTAACTAATGGTGATATTGAAATTATTAATTCTAAAATAAACAGAAATGGAAATAAGTATTGGTTATTTGCACTTCTCTACTTTTTTTGTTTTTTGATAATGATTGAAATTATGATAATAGAGAATATACAATCAAAAATGCTTTATTTTATTTTTTCATTTCTGTTAAATTTTATAAAATTATATAGTATATATTGAATATTCTTATATCAAAAAAAAAAAAATAAATAAATAAAAAACTTAAAAAGTTTAAACGTAGTTATTGATAATGTATTTCTATTAAACTTTGTTACGAGTATTGGTATTGATAGTATTCTACAATTTACACATAAATGATTAGGGGAGGTTTTTTCTTTATATTTTTTTTTTTTTTTTTTTTCGGATTTGTAATGGTTTGTGACTATACATTTGATTGATCAAAGCGAAGTCGTTTATTATCTCCGGACTGCACATGAAAAAAAAAATAGCCTTGCCCCCAAAGTGTTAACTTTAGAGGATTAATGATTATTTAAAGATGAACGGATCAACACTCATGACCAACAATTCAAGTATATACAGAAACATACATTATCTTTTGAATCAGTTTTGTAAATTTATTTAGAAGCATCAAAAAAAAAAATAATAACTATTTCAGGATGTATCATTCGTATATGTTGAAGAACATCATCAAGAGATATGCATCTATCAATGGTATGAGCAAGCACATGAAATCCCTAGTGTATGCCAAAAAGTTGGATAATTTCAATGCTAACACTCAGTTTATATCTTTTTCTGGTCCTGGAACTATAGATTTTGTTAACGGTATGGTAACTACAAAGCTTAATGAGAAATTTGTGAAGAAGAACTTGACTAGTCTAGCTGTTGATGATGAGGATTATGAGCCTCCACAAACAATTAAGGATTTACAAAACATAGCCATGAGTAACCATGTAGCCAAGGAGCTGATTGATGAATACAAATCCAATGCAAACGATATGGATGAGATGGACATCAGAAGAAGATCCCTGTATGACGAGCAAGTGGAGGCGTATGGTAATTTAAAGGGTCAACTAACAGCACTGCTAAGTAGCCAATCCAAAGTCACTACATTGATGAGACTATACACGCCTTTGAATACACAACAAGAAAACATAATTGTGGAAGTACCTAAGCAACAGTTAAATGAAGATGAGAAGGACCATGATGTATTGGCCATTTTAGAGAAGCACAAAAAATTCAAAAGAAATGTAAAGATGATCCAGGATGTCCAAAACGATGATGATTTGGGATTTGATGTATGGGATGTTTGCTTTGAGGGTAAGCTGGAAAGAAGTGATATGGAGTTGGAAACATCGTCATATATTCTAGAGGATAACAAGATGAATTATGTGTTCAACAAGAAGGTCCATATTGATGCACATTTCAAAGCAGATGACATCATCGCGGTATATTTTGATGATGTCTTATACAACGGGTCATTGCTCAATGATGAATCACATAAGGTGTATTACAAATACAAGATATTGGTCAAGAAAGAGAAAAGCCATTACAAAGATTTCATTCATTCTTTTTACAATGAAGTTTTAAATGAAGATAGTGTTAAAGAGATGAAACAAATTGAGCAAAGCTTTGGGTTATTTGATCTATGCGACATACGTCCTGGATCAATGCTTCCATTTGATTTGAACTTGGATTATGTTCCTAATAGCTTGAGTTTTGATAAGGGATGCTACATTGGTCAGGAGTTGACTACTAGAATGTATTCCACAGATAAAATAACAAAGCGTGGTGTTCCAATAGATATCATAAACTCAAGCAATGGTATTGATCCACAGGTTGGATGGGAGGTTTATACAGATGATGAGATAAGAGTAATTGAAGACTCATCTCAAAATGTCAACAATGTGTTTGGCAATTCCAATAGGGTTATCAAAAAGAGAAAAAAACCTTTGGGGAAGTTGATAATCAAAAATGATGAAACCAAAGTAAGACTAATAACTTTAAAAACTAAGTACATTGATGAGATATTTGTTAGTGAGAACAAAACAATGAAATTCTATCTGGCTCCTTCTAAAGAAGAAATTAAAGTTAAAGGATTAGATTTTGAAAAATGTAAGATTGATATCAATATCAAGACGCCATATTGGATAAATGAATATTTAGAGGAATAAGTGATTTTTTTTTTTTCAAGTATAAAAAAAAAAATCATTGTAGTGATTTCAGCCGCATGTAAATATCATTTTTTTTTTGATGTAAGTTTTTTTTTTGTTACAATTTTTTTTTCACAGCTTAACCCCTTATGTTTTAATATATTTTGAAAAAAAATAAAAATATTTAATGTTGATTTGTTTAAAATTACCATAATAGGAAATAATTTCTTACAAAAAAAAAAAAAAAAGAATATATTAAAAATATATTAAGATAGACAGGCAAAATGATTACTAGAGTGTATCTGTAAGTTAAATATTGTGTACTGTAATGTAATCTATTTCATTGAATGATATCTATAGTAACTAACGTGTTACATACATGATCAAATCATACATTTTTTTCACTTTACTATTGCGTCACCTTTCGTCGAATTTGTTTAATAAAAGTAAGCTATTAACTAATATATTTAAAGTCAATGTAAAATTTATTTTTTTTTTTAATTATATGCTGCTTAGATTTTTTTTTTTGTCTATTTAAGAATAATTTCCTAATCAAGTAAAAACTGCTGTATCCTGTAATTTTTTTTTTTTTTCCTCCATTTTTGTATGTTTTTGGGAAATTTCCTTTTTAAGATTGATTGAATTTTTTTTTTAAATTTTTTAAGCGTACTTTTTTTCCTGTTCAGTTTCTGTCTACACTCTAAATATGTACATTTTTTTTTTTTGTTTCTTTCAGTAGAATAGCTTTTTTTTTTTGCTTGATGTTAGTACTATTTCGTGGTAGGCAAGAAAAAAATTACAGAACAGAGGAAGGAAAAGAAAAATTAGTTGTGTTTTTTTTAACATAGTAAAATAAATTATTCAAAAAATTTTTTTTTTGATTTTTTCTTAACAGTCTAATTTGTAATTAATACATAAAATTGAAAAATAAAAGGGAAATAACCTAAAGTACCAGCACAATTAAAGTTAACATGTCTGAAGAACAAGCTATTGTCGAAACTGTTGCCCCAGTTGTTTTAGCCACTGCCATCCCAGAAGATGTCGTTGAAGGTCAACAAGAAGTTAGATTATTCAACAAGTGGTCTTTCCAAGACGTTGAAGTTAAGGACCCATCCTTAGTTGCCTACGTTCAAGTCCAAAACCCAGTTTACGTCGGCCACACCGCTGGTAGATACGCCAACAAGAGATTCAGAAAGGCTCAATGTCCAATCATTGAAAGATTAACCAACTCCTTAATGATGAACGGTAGAAACAACGGTAAGAAATTAAAAGCTGTCAGAATCATCAAGCACACTTTAGAAATCATCAACGTTTTAACTGACTTAAACCCATTACAAGTTGTTGTTGATGCTGTTGTCAACTCCGGTGCCAAGGAAGATACTACCAGAGTTGGTGGTGGTGGTGCTGCCAGAAGACAAGCTGTTGATGTCTCTCCATTAAGAAGAGTCAACACTGCTATCTCCTTATTGACCATTGGTGCTAGAGAAGCTTCTTTCAGAAACATCAAGACTATTGCTGAAACCTTAGCTGAAGAATTAATCAACGCTGCCAAGGGTTCTTCTACCTCTTTCGCCATCAAGAAGAAAGATGAATTAGAAAGAGTTGCCAAGTCTAACAGATAAACGGTTTTTGATTTTCTCAATAAACTCTTTTTTAAATAGATTACTAAATGTTTTAAATATAAGAAACTTTTAATACAGAATTTAACATACAAAAAAAATATAAATATAGATTACAGATTGATAGTTTGATTATAAAGTATATTAACATGAACAATTTAAGCTTGCGCATATCAACATAGAGAGAATATAATGTCATTGTCATTCAAAGTGTATAAATTAAGGGAAGTATTTGAAGATAAAGTTCAAAGTATGCATTGATGATGATGTATTGTGGAATATCATTAAAAAGAAGTTAAACAGGATGTTCTTTATATGGGATTGCAAATTACAACCTAACGGAAGTGATGATATCAACCACAACATCAAGAGTCTCTTGAATAGTTGAAATGTGTCTGACTTAAAGATGTTTGAATATACTTATTTATCTCTATTTCTCTTTTTTTTTTTCTCTATCTCATTATTCTTGTCTTGATCAATTGTTACACATGTAGTTTACTTCATGCTAATGATATAAAATTGATTTAATATCCATCATGTATCTCAGAAGGCAGTCATTTGCTGCTATATTTCAATATAGACACTGCGGTGAATGGTACTACTGTCTTGAATCATGAATATATTTTTACCTCTTTTTTTTTTTTTTTTTGGACCTTTTCTACTCAGATATTCTCTCCATAAAAAAAATGAGGAAAAAGTTGAAGCTTTAATCAAAATAAAAATGTAAAATAATCTATTATAAAAAATTGCTTCCATCATTTTAAGTTTCTATACATAAAAGATCATTATAAAATTAAATATCTATTTAATTTTATGGGGAAAAATAGCTTCATAGTTAGTACTTTGTATATCTTTCAATCAATGAATAACAATAATAAAGTTGCTATTGATTGCCATATTGAGCTACTTCAATGTATAATTAATAAAATATGATTATATATACTTCATATATTTTACTATCGTATGCTGATTAAAGAAAATGATATATTTTCATCATATTTCAACATAAATATGAATAAAAGCACGTATTTCTTTTTCATCATTATAACAGTAGACAATTAATTTAAGTTTTAATCCATTAGATAACTTACTATAATCACATAAAGAAAAAAAATGCTTTTTCAAATAAAAAAAAACCCCCCCCCCCAGTTTATTATAAATTCATTAATAATAGTAATAGTTTAGTTGGTTGTACTGTTGAATGCTGTCATCTATATTTGAATAAAACTTTGTGTATGTTCCCTAAAGGTAATCTTATGTGATCTGGTGATCCTCAAAAAAAATTTGTCAAAAAAATTATTACAAAGCTCGATTAGCTCAGTTGGTTTAGAGCGTAGTGCTAATAACACTAAGGTCAACAGTTCGATCCTGTTATTGAGCATTGAAATGTTTTTTTTTGTATTTTTTTTTTTTTCTTAATGGAATCTTCAACCCGATTTAAGTTTATAAACGAATCAAATAAAAAGAAAATCTCTGTTTTTTAAATTATTTTATTTTTAAGAGTTTTAAAGATAAACCGCATATTCCTTTTTTTTTTGTCTTTACTTATTTTTTTTTTTTCACTTTTTTTCTCTTTTTTTTTTTTGAAAATGAAGGATTACATAATTCATTTTATAAACCGTTGACAAAAATATCATTTTCCCTAAAAAAAGAAAATGTACTCCATCATATAATCAACAGTTTAGACAATTAAAGTAATTGTGGGTTTTTATTGTTTGTTTTTTTTTAAAAAAATATAAACAAAATAACAATTAGCTAATGTAAACAAACTACACGTTTTATATTTTGAGAGATTTTTTTTTTTTAAAGAAAACATTATGAATACTTTCTGGAAAAAAAAACTATAAATCATAGTCAAGATAATAACTATTTCTTGCAAAAAAAAAAAAAATAAATAATGATGTGATTACATAATTTTTGATAAAACGTTTTGTAAAGTTGTTGATTAAGAGTTTTTTTTTATTATTCTTTCTTTCATTCTTAATTTTTAGCTTAGCCATATTCAACATAACCTTAATTGGGAAGGTTATTTTTACATAAATTTATCAATGTCAGATTTTCTGGATGGTATATAAACGAAGATGAATCAAAAACTAATTTAATTATTTATTTCTTTGTTTTGATTAATTTAATTTTATACTTGTTAACTACTTAATAATAATAAACCACAGACCAAGCAACACTTATATACAATAATGTTTGACGAAAGATACACACCAGTTAAATTAAACGACACAAAATTATTCAAGCCATTGAAGTTGAATGACAAGATCACCTTGCAACACAGAGCTGTTATGGTTCCATTGACCAGAAAGAGAGCTGATGACAAGTATGTTTTGAAGCAAGATTTATCTCACTGGGAAGAAGATGATTGGAAGACATTTGCCTCCCAACCAGAAAACAAGGTTGACAGCACAAACAAGAAGGGACTTGTTACTGAATACTACCATCAAAGATCCATGAGACCAGGTACATTGATCATATCTGAAGCCACCTTCATATCAGCAAAGGCTGGTGGATATGAGAATGTTCCAGGTATTTGGAATGATGATCAAGTTGCATCCTTGAAGAAGGTCATTGATGCCATTCATTCCAACAAGTCATACATGTTTGTTCAATTGTGGAACTTGGGAAGACAAGCTGATCCTATTGTCTTGAAGAATGAGGGTTATGACTTCTTATCATCCTCTGTTGTATACCCAATCAATGACAATGCTGTTGATTCCACCAGAAAGGCTAAAGAATGTGGTAATCCATTGAAGGCTTGTACCATCCAAGACATTGAGGATTTCAAGAGAGATTACTTGGTTGCTGCCAGAAATGCCTTCAAGGCTGGTGCTGATGGTGTTGAAATCCATGCTGCCAATGGTTACTTGATCAACCAATTCATTGATGTCAAGGTCAACAAGAGAACTGATCAATATGGTCCACAATCCTTTGAAAACAGATCCAGATTCTTGTTTGAGGTTTTAGACTCCATGGTTGCTGAGTTTGGTGCTGACAGAGTTGCCGTTAGATTATCTCCATTTGGTACCTTTGGTGACATGAGTGGTGATGATGCTTATCCAGAAACAATCCAAATGTACACCTACATCTATCAAGAGTTGGAAAAGAGAAGATTGGCTGGAAAGGGTCCAGTTTACTTGTCCCTTGTTGAACCAAGAGTTACCAATCCATTCTTGACTGAAGGTGAAGGTGTCCTGGATAGTGTTAACAATGAATTTGTCTTTGATCACTTCAAGGGTGTTGTCTTAAGAGCTGGTAACATGGTCTTGGGTAACAAGTTCACAAAGAAAATCATTGATCAAAACGATAGAACTTTAGCTGGATTCGGTAGATATTGGATCGCCAACCCAGACTTGATTGATAGATTGGAAAAAGAATTGCCATTAAACAAGTACGATAGAAGCACCTTCTATGCTGATACTTATAAAGGTTACATTGATTATCCTTTCTACAAGGAATAAATGTTATATATATACATATATAGTTGAATGTTAACATGCTGATCATGTGCTACCAAAAAAAAAAATATCCTACCCATTTTGTTTTCGTTTTTTTTCTTTTTGAATCCTGTGAATTTAAAAAAAAAAAAAAAAAAATCTTGACCTTTCCTTGGTGTTGAGTATATATACATATCTTTAAAAAATAAAATAAACAAAAACAAATAGTAAACACCAATAATAAATATTGAATACAGCTTATTGATATAATGCAGACATTTTCTGATTACAAGAAACAACTCAATTTTAAAGTAACAAAGACATATGATGATAAAATTAGAACACTGGTGAATTCAGTCAATCATTGTAAAGTGTACGAATATGATGATGAAACTAGTGATTGGCAATTCACAAACTGTCAAGGACCAATGATGTTGTATGAAAGGTATTTAAACATAAACCCACAAACAGGAGAAATCCAAGGGTACCAACTCATAGAAAATGAAGTTGATGATATATATGAAAGTAACCAACTTACAGGTGAGGATGGGTATAGATTCGGATTGATGGTATTTAATAGATCAGAGCAAGTGAACTTCTCGTTGGGTATATCAAATGATGTGAACTTCATCAATAGGCAGAGGGCATTGAGAAATGAAGAAAACAAAGATATAGCATCTTTCTTTCAAGTGAAGGTTGATTTGAAAGAAGAATTGATTATTTTGAAATCACACTTAGGACAAGTTTATGGGTTTTGGATAGAAAATGAAGGTGAAAGAGTTGTTGTTTATAACCTATTGAAACAGTTTGTTACATTACAATGAAAGGTATACTTTATCATTAGTTAGAAATTTTAATATGTTCATTACTTTTTTTCATTTTCCAAAAAAAAAAAAAAAGAATATTAAAGCATATTAACTGAAAAGGAAATATATTCATGTTTCTCTTTATAATTAATAGTTTTAAATAATAAGGAAAAAAATAGAAGATAAAAAAAAAAAAAAAAGAGAGAGAAAATTGATAAATAATGTTTTTAAATATTCTTTGTTTTTTTTTTTTTTTTTTTTTTATAAATAAAAATTGGGAAATGTATTTGATTTATATATTTATGATTATAATTCATTAATGGTTGGTAATTCAGTGGTCTTACCAACAGCAACGTAGTTGAACTTGTCTAATTTGTAAGTGGTAGCATTGGACTTGACACCGGAGAAGCTCTCAGTGAATTTGTTGGCACCTGAGATATTGACACCTTTCTTCAAGGCTTCAACAATGGACTTGATGGCATTAGCTGGAGCTGGACCAGTGGCATAGATGGAGAAGACACCAACTTTCTTATCAGCATAGGTTTCAAATTCAGCCTTTGAGACATTGCTTGAAGCCTTGAATAATGGAGAGGTGACAAAGTTCTTTAAGGTTTCATATGTGGCAAAGTCCTTTTCAGCAACTGGAACGGCAATGGCAGCAGTGGAGCTTTCGGAGGCGAATCTTAAAGCAGCAGATTCACCAACATATGACTTTGTGGTTGTTGAGCTGTTGATCTTTTGTGGGATGGCCTTCAAGAAATCATTTTCAGCAATAAATTGCTTTAGGGCAGCTTCTTCAACATTTTCAGCAGTTAAGATGGCATTTGAAGCAGAGTATAACTTGGAGGCAAATTCCTTGATTTCTTCATGAGAGATAGAATCAACTTGATCATAAGCAACAGGTTGGCCTAAAACAGAGTTTTTGAAGGTTAATTGGTACAATAAATCCTTAGCCTTCAATTGGGAACAGGAGGAAGACTTGGCAAAATCATTTAAAACAGCAGGAATGACTTCTTCATCAAATTGGTATTTCTTGAAGGCACTCTTTGAAACAGTGTTGTTTAAGGCTTCTAAAAAGTAAGGTAAGTTTTCCTTTAAGAAGGTGGCCTTCAATTCAATAGAACCATCTCTTAAAGGAGTTGATTTGAAAGAACCACCAATAACTTCAGATTCTCTTACTAATCTTAAACCAGATTTTTCAGCGGTATCCAAGAAGTTGTATCTAGATAATAAGTGGGCTAAACCTTGTTTCTTACCGGTACCTGAAGTGTTAACTAATTTCAAAGAAACAGTAGAAACATTTGTAGCAGCAGAATATGATCTTTTAATGGATTGAGAGAACATTATGTATATTTTATTATTTTTTGTATGTTTTTTTTTTTTTTGAAGATACTATAGAAAGTGATCAATAAAATTTATGTAAGAATATGAGTATATTATTTTGTTGATTTTAATAAACAAAAAAAGTTATAAATCTTTGAATTTAATTAGTCTTTTTTTTTTTTTTTGTATTTTATTTGAAAAGCCAGAATGAATTTTCTTGTTTTAATTTGATTATTAAGTATAAATTAATAATAGATTATGGATATAAATATGAATATAAGAAATTGAATAGTTGTTTGGTTTATAAACAAATACTTTTGGATATAGATATTTAGATTGGGTGTTATATATATATATATTAATGATTTAATATAAATGTTATAGAATGTATAGAGTTAAGAGTTTTTAAAATACAAGTACTAATTTAAACTATTTTATTAAACCTGTTTATTAATATTTTCATTGCTTAATTGTAAAAAAAAAAAAAAAGTAGATTTTTTAATCCAAGAAAGGGAGAAAGAGTGTTATGAGTGAAGGAAAAAAAAAAATTTTTTTTTTTTTGGATTTTATGGAAAGAGTGGAATATATTTGGAATAAATTTTGAAAATATATATATATATGAAAATGTAGTGAATATATTGGTTTAAAATGTATGAACATTTATTAATTAATACTAGTTTTACGGTTAAATAGCAATTTGTTCTTTTAATTTCATTAACACTATTTAAAGTAGTCTTTACATTCTTTTAAAATTATATATATATATGTGTGTGTGTAATAATTATCCATTAACCTTTGTTGATGTTTGAATATTGTTATTTCCTAATTTTATTGGATTGTGATCACATGATTATTTCTTTTTACAAAATCACGTGCTGTATCACATGACTTAAAACTAGTAACTTACCCAAACAATAAATTGTTTTAAAAGGGTTTTACTTATATAGGAAATATTTCAAAGTGTATACAAATTTTATTTTGATTATTTTTTATGTGGGTTCCTAAGACAATTTACTATAAAATCAAATTAACAACGTTTCTTTTTTTTTTTCAATTTTTTTTTCCAATTTTATTTTTAATTTTATTTTTTTCAATTGAAAAATGATATAATTGAAATATTGAAATTAGATGTATAATGTAATTATATTTGTATTAATGATAAATACATTCTTTTTCTTTTCTTTTGTTGATCCGTTAATTCAATTAAGTAATATAGTAGAGTAACCTGTAAAGTCCATATAATCATTACTTTCATTTTCCTTCATTTCTAATTAAATCTTCATTAGAAACAAAATTTATTGGTTTTTATATATATAATGGGGTTATTGGATACTATTGACAAAATTGAAAATAATGAAAAAGATCAAAACACTACCACTCATAACCCACATGACATAGGTACTCGTAATGTCAACATCAATAACGATGATTTCTATTACAGCAAAGATATGGAAAATATCTCTGTAAGATCTATAAGACCTAAAACATTTTTATACACAACAACAATCAAAAAATTTCTCGGAGAAAAAGCTGAAGCTATCGCCAAAATCCTTATAAGTAAACAAAGAGTCACTTTAAAGGCATTGTACTCATATTTAAATTCCACTGATGTCCCAATGGATCTTCCATCTATCAAAAAAACATTGGTATCCATGATTCAACTCAACTTAATCAGATACTATCAAGATGAAATCCCAAAGAATTTTAATCCTAAGTTAAACAACAATAAGAAGTTCAAACAAAAGATTCATTATTCATTGAATGATGAAGGAATTAATGTTTTATTGTACTCTGGAGATATAATCTCAACTTGTACAATGTATCATTCATACATGGGTAAGCCTGTAATGATGTTGATTGAACAAATCTTGACCAATTGCTTACAATTTGGATTTCTATCTATAGATCAAATAATCATGACCGTTAAGAACCCTCAACATCCAGAAATTAATGAGTTTGGTGATGAGGAGTTCATCAAGCAATGCATAGACATCCTTATAAAGGATGGTTGGCTTGCCAGAACCACCCCATTGGATCAATGTCCCCCAAGAGATCTATGGGCCCTTGTTTACAACAGAGAATACTACAACATTGGTCAGGTTGATAAAACCTTAAGTGAATTGAAGAGAAAGCATCAAGCTGTCTTGAAGAGCAAAGAAAAGTTTAATGTATTAACATCATTCTCTCAAGGTGATGTTTTGAAAGTTTCATTGGATAGATTGTGGAAATACAAAAGAATCATGCACATTTCCAAGTTGAGTGAATCCATCCATGGTATTCATATTGCTAAAATATTAAACTTCTGTGGGGATATAGTTGGAAACAAGCAACCTTCTTTAAGAGATCCATTGAAGCAGTGTGGGTTATTTGATGATGCAAATGAAAACACAGCATTCATTGAAGAATCTCAATACAAGGATGAAAACACCAAGGGATGTTCATTTGATGCATTGGACATTCAAAGATTCATAAAGCAAAGAAAAATTCCTATCAACTTGAACAATGTTTTGATCAATACCCTAGTTGAGAAAAATAATCAAAATGCCAACAAGAGAGTCAAGCGTGAAAATCCTAATTTAAATGACATTCAAGAAGAGAACGAAGATGAATTGGACATTGATTTGGACTTTTCTGAACAAAATTCAAATGGTAAAAGATCAATCAAGGATGAAGACGATGATGATGATATAAACATCAGAGCCTCAATTCCAGAGATAAATGCTTGTTTACAATTACTTTCCGATGACATGCAAAGTGTTCAATTCTTGAAGAGGACAGCTTCAGGTAGATACTACTTCCCTTTCACTGAACTGAACAGTATCATAAAGCAAAATGTCTACGATGGGTTGATTGAATCCACATTGGGTGTGAGCTCCCTAAGACTCCTAAGATGTATTAGAGCCAACAGACTGGTCACCGAGAAGACATTGTGCTCATTGGTTTTGCTGAAAGATAAAGATGTTAGACACATCATCACAAAACTTATCAAGATAAATGCTGTGGAAATTCAAGAACTACCAAAGGCCAGTGACAGATCAGCTGCCAGAACTGTCTTTTTGTACAGAATCGATGAAGCTCATCAGTACCAATACATGGAAGATAATCTTTGCTGGAATATTGCAAACCTAATCAACAAGGTTGAACTCCTAAAGGAAAAAAATAAAGTCTTGCTTGCAAAGGCAGAAAGAGAAGATGTTGTAGGTAAAGAAGAAGAACTATTACTCACATCAGAGCTAAGTCAATTGAAAATGATCAACGAAAGAGAAATTAGCTCTTATGTTAGACTGAATAGACTGCTGTGTCTATGGGAAGTATTCCAATTTTAAACTATTAGTTTTTTTTTTTTGTTTTTTTTTTTTTTTGTAATTTTTGAATTAACATTTATATATAGCATTAATTAATCACTGTAAACTCTTAAATAGACTCTTTACAGGTTCCTTTAACCATGGTGTCAAAAACAAGGCTCTTTGAAGCATGTTAATGTTACCTGTTTTCATTAACATTTCACTTTTAATTTCAGCACTAGATAACTGTAATGGCTTTTTATTCATCAATTTGAATGCAATTCTTGGATCCTCTCTTTCCCAGGCCTTGATGTTATTTGGATTCATGAATAATGATCTTTGTAATATTTGCTTATTGTCCTTCTTGTTTAATTTTTCTTGGATCATTAAAACCAGATTCAAAATTTCTTCCTCTTCAAATTTGTTGTTCTTACATAAACTCTTTAATGTTTTCTTCATAATTTCTTCATCTTTGTTCAAGAGACCTATAGCAGCATAAACTTTCAGCAGCTTTGTGTCGTCCCATGATTCAAAGGTTATTTGTTTCTCTCCTTGGAATGATATCTTGAACAATATCTCTAGAACACTTTCGTATTTGTAGTTTCTTAATATATTTAAAGCATCATCGGTTTGGCCTTGGAAAAAGCAGCATAAAGCTATAACAACATCATTGGACATTTTAAGAGTATCTGTGACATCTTCAGCAAACTCGGAAATTTCCTTACTTGATTTAGCCTCCATCAATGCCCTTGAATAATCTCCATTGGCCATCAATAATCTTGAGAATTGAGATTTCAATCTACAAACAGTCAATACCAAGTTATTTTCCATGCTTTCATCGATCTTTGCCTCAAACTTGGTTATTACTTCCTCAATAATAGGCATGGCCTTTTCAACCTCCTTAACTCTCTCCAACAAAACTAACAATGATTGCAAAGCCAATGAATCATGTGGCTTTTTCTTTAAGTACATTTCTAAACTTCTACTAGTGAATATGAACTCTTGTATGGCCAGAATATCGTTGTTTTGTCCTTTGCTATCAAAGTTCTCCTTTAATACAGACATTGCATAATAAATGGCTATAAAATCAGATTTACCCTTTGATAAGACAAATGAGTGCTTGAAGTATTTAGATGCAATATCATTCATCCCTTGAAGGTTGTAAGATAAAGCCAACCCAAACCAGGAGAAATAGTTGATAGGGAACATGGCTTGTGATTTTGTGAACAATTCATTGGCAAATTCTGTATCCTTATACTTCAATGCCAAAATTGCCAAGTTGTTATAAGTCAAAGGTTCAGTTGAAGATATTGATAATGCCTTGACAAAACAATGCTGAGATACTCTATAGTTTATATCCATAGCAGCCATTCCTAGCCCATTCCAAGTGGCAGAAACATTAGATTGGAATCTAATTGATCTCTTAAAGGACTCTATTGCCATGTCCCTAAAGAAAACAATTCCTGTCATTACAGCAGTTGTAAATTCAGCTGTGGCAAGATTAAACCACAAAGATGCCCTTATGGCTCTGATAGATTTCTCATAATCATTCACTATGAAGGAGCATTTGGCAGCCAATATCATACACTTACATATAATCCCCACAGTTTCACTAAAGTCTATATCAGCAGTTGAAAAGTCATCATCAGTTAGAGATTCAATGCTGACTGGATTGTACTTCAAAATATCTAGTTCATTTTCCAAAAGTCCTGCAGATTCAAAAATATCAATCAAACTTTCAATAGGAACATCATCATGCTTTGATCCAATACTTAAGAAGACCCTCAAGGCCCTGTTCAAATTTGTCCACAATGAATTGAAATGTGCCAATTTCAAATCATGAATGCAAATATGAACACATTCAATGATTTTTTCAGCCTTCAAACAACTCTTGCTCAAGAATCCCTGTTGATTCAAGAACTCAGCATGGTTGGCCAAATGAGTGATGTATTCCAACAAGTAACAATCCTTAAAATCAACAGTTTCATCATCAAAACAAAGACCATTGAAGAATACTTCAGCTTCTTCAAATTTACCCAATCTTGATAACACAATGGCATAGAAGAACACACCGTACTCATAATCTGGGTACAACTCAATTGTCTTGGAAAAAACCTTTAGTGCAGCTTCAACTTTCCCATTTTCTAAATACGCTTGGCCTAAGGTGACCAATGTTTGTTTGTCTTCATTATTGATTCTCATGGAGCTTTGTAGATAGTTAATAGCCTCATCAATCTGGCCTATATTCAAACTATGGATACCTAAGACTCTGAAGGGCCAATTTTCAAATTGCAACTCCCTTTTCACATAACCGGAATCAATCAAATCTTTGCAAACGGAAGCAGCAATCTTCCATTCCTGTTTATCACACAGACTCTTGACAATGTAATGTGCAGAGAACATGTCCCCATTGAACAGGTAGAAGGCCTTCCAAAAGCACTTGAAAGCTCTGGACACATCTAATATAAACTCGCTGTAAAGAATACCCAATTGTTGATAACTCTTCCAATGATATTCATTAATTTTTATAGACTTGATCAAGGATTCATAAGCCAGGTCCAAATCCTCTTCATTTTCTTCAATTTTAAATCTCTCTAAGTACATCAGAGATTGTTGATATCTGACTTGACACTCAAACTCAGTGTCCAATGGATTTCCATCTCTTGAACTAATTTTCATGATTTCATCAACATACTTCAGCGATAATTGATAATTATTCAACTTTAGTTCACAATAGGACAGTCTCTCTAATGCATTCAAGGATTCTGGGTTTTGTTCCAAGTATGTAGTAATAATCAATGCAGCTTCATCATAGTTTTCTCTTTCGATCAAAATCATGGCCTTTCCGTACTTGGCTCTTAAGTTGTTAGGATCAATGTCAATGTATTGATCATACAATTTAATCGCCAAGGTGTGATATTTAGGAGAGTCCACATATGTATAAATAAGTGCTAGGTCTAAGGAAAAGCTTAACTTGGTATTCGACATGCTGTAACCGTAATTGATATAGTTTGTCTTACACATTTGTATTCCCTTTTGTACAATAGGCAATGCTTCATCATACTTTTTTATTAGTGTCAAATGATTCACTACTAGTCTATTTGCCAAGAGACTTGTGTTCTTCAAGTCTTCCATGATATCCAACATTGCACCATAACATAAATCGGCATCTCCCAAATTCTCATTCAAATTCATCTCTTCCTTGATAGATTCAATTTCATCTCCTTCAATGCTCAAGAAGTTTTGCGGATTCATAATCAAGGTGAACAGCAGTAGGGTCAATTTATCATGTGGAAATCTTGTGATGTACTTCGAAATTAACTTCTTCATGTGATTTAAATCATCTTGTAATGAACCAAAATCCATCCAATCCAAATGCAGATTGAAAATCTTTTGAGAAATTTGATCGGAACCTATCAACACCAAATTGTCTATGTATTCCAAAACTTCGCTTTCAAAATACTGTGTTTTTTCATCATCGGCCAAACAAGAGCATTTTTCTAGTCTATAGTCAACTAACTCCTCTTCATATTTGAATCTTTCAACTATATCATGATCTTCCTCTTCTATAATACAACTGATGAGTTCAACGTATATTCTTTCAACTGGCGATTCCAAATACATGTTGCATAATGCTTCCTTGTACAATTCATCATCCTTCATTTGGTAAAGAGCCTTATATTTGATTTTTTTAGATTTTTCAGCTTTAAGTTCAAATTTCAAGCTTTTCAATAAACTGTCTTTTTTACTATAGATTCGATGGCCTATTACATTAAAAAATGATTCTGGATCTGAATCAGGGATACATCTTGATAAAAGAGCTGATTCACATTGTGGAACCTTCTTTTTGAATTCTATGACAAATGTGATAATATTGTTGTATGTTAGTGAATCATTAACTTCTTGACACTTCAAGTAAAATGCATGTAAAAACCCAAAAAGATCATCAAAAGAGCAAATATCATTCTCAAATTTTTCTAAAGTTTCTGTATTTGAAGAGTTTGATTTGAAATAATCATTGAAAACTTCCCATTTCCCCTTGTATCCAAGCAAGTTATTTGAGTCCAAATTAATGTTTGTAGAGTACACTTTTAAAGCTTCTTTGAACTTCTTGAGCATGTTTAAGCACTTACCTTTGAGCAACATGGCCAAGTATGACTTATTGTCTATTTCCAATATGTATTCACACCATTCTATACAATCATCAAAGTTCTTCTTTACAAAATCGTCTTTTGCATTCTTCATATACCCTTTTATGGTCAAGAGATCTGATTCTGATAATTTATTACTGTTTTTCTGCTTACCCATTTTTTGATCCTGTTTTATCTATATATTTTCAAGGTATAAATAAGGTTGTATTTGTATATTAAGGTGTACTTGGTTATATATAATTTAGAACGTGTGTTCCCTTTTGAAAGTTTGATTAGCAGATTTTTCAAAAAAAAAAAAAATTACTAAGTTCTGCTAATAACTATTCACGAAGAAATCCACATTTTTTTTTTTTTCCAAAGTTGGTCAAAACCATTCAATCACGTGTTGTAACAGCACTGAGTTTTGGGCTGTTAGGGATCTAATACTGTGAGGGGCAAAAAATAAAACTAAGATATTCTTTAAGTTTACATAAATGATGATAACAAGGCATAACAAGCAACATTCATACACACTCATCTGTCTTGTTGTATAATTTTCAATACTACACCAAGCATCTAGACAATATACATTCTATACATACACACATAATAAAAGAACATGATTAATAGAAGTGAATCTACAAACTTTAGTAATCTTTCCTCGGATTTGATACACAACTTCAAACAACTCTTCAAATTTATTGATATAGATAATGATAATAGCATCAACAAAGAAGATATACAAAAACTAATAAGAATTATTAACTTGAATGAAAAAGTTGATGTCAATGAGATGTTCCCAGCAGGTTCTGACTCAATCACATATCCTGAATTTTTATCCATAATGGGCAAATTATTTCAAGGTTTCCCAAATGATCAACAACTACGAGAGGCATTGACGAACTTTGCAGATGAAACTAATCAAATGGATCTTAATAAAATAAATGCTGAGCAGCTATTTTCATATTTGCAAAAGACGGATTTCTATATTAAAGAGCAAGATACGTTCCTAAAACAGTGGAAACATTTTATTTTAAGTGAGAGTGGAACAACATATTTCTTAGGTGAGAGCTTTTTAAAGACTTTTGAATGAATACGACATGTATTAAATTATCATTTTAGGGAAAAAACGGGGTGGCTACAAATTTAATAATGTAGAATCTTTATCGTTGTTTAATATCCCAGTGTTATAATTGCTTAATATATAATTAATTCAAAGAAATTCGAATTTTTGTTTTTTGCTTAATTTTTTTTCTTTTTTAGAACAAAAAAGATTTACTAACAAAGTATATAATCTAGTAAAGATGCCTATAATAATTTATTATTATGAATATTTTTGTAACCAAAACTTTGAAACAATATATTCATCGTAATTAGAAATCGACAATCAATTCAGTAGCGTACCAATCTTCAAATGAACCATCTGGTAAGTATCTTCTGATAACCAAAGGAATTTTGTTTTCTTCTAGTTCTTTGGTGGCTATCTTCAAAGTATCAGTTTCACCATCCAAAGTGACAAAGGTAGGAGCATTCATACTGATTTGAAGAGATCTGGCACCTAAAATTCTAGCTCTTTCGTATTTAGTCATATATGGGGTGGTAGTTCTATCTTCTTTCTTTATGGCCTTGTCCTTTAATGATTGTAGCTTGTTGAAACCGGTAGAGTTGTGTTGATCCATGATTTCTTGATCAAACTGAGCGGCACCAGATGCAATTATAATTTCTTGTGCTTCTTGTTTGGTTTCGGTGTTGTTTTCAGGTTGTACTTCTATGTTTTCATTATCGGAAAATTCCTCCATTTCCTTATCGAAATCAGCGTATTGCTCTTCAGCATTATCATTATATGCTTCTTCTCTGTCAGACATTATGTAGTTTATATATGGTTTTGTATCGCACGAGTTTTCTTTGTTATATTTTATTCTTTAAAAAAAAATCAACAATTTGAATATATGATTCTGCTAAAATGTAAGTTTCTTAAAATCGAGAATAGAAGAAAAAAAAAAAAAAAAGAAACGGGAACAAATTTCTTCAGCATTTTTGCTACACAGTGAAAGCTTCAAAAAAAAAAAATTACTTCAAAGGGATATACACAATGAAAGGGAGACAACCATCAAAGACTAACAGAAAGTGTACACCAATTCACACAAATTAATAGATATATATAATTAATATTGACAATCTAGATATAGTAGAAATGTACTCCGAAGATCTACGACATTCTCAAAGTAATAATATCAATCAAATTTCTTCAGTAAACGATGATATTGATGAAAATAGTAAACCTCAAGATTTAAGTGTAACCGATTTAACCAATTTTTTCTTAAAAGATGAAGTTACTCCTATGTCCACCAGCCAGTTTACTATTGAAAAGAATAATGATGCATTACAGAAATCTATAACATGCTCAGAAGGCACTATTTTAGATACTGCAAGTCAATCTTTTAAAAGCTCAAATGCTAAAAGAATAAAAAAACATCGATGTACATATCCGGATTGCAACAAAATGTTTTCTAGACCTTCAGTATTGAAGGAACACATTCAAACAAAACACTTGAACATAAGAAAATATAAGTGTTTAGAGTGTGAACAGCGGTATACAAAAAAGCTTCATTTACAAAGACATTACATAAGTGCCCATTCTATTGAAGATAAGCCATTTAAATGTTCTTTTTGTGATAAAAAATTACTGACAAAACAGCACCTTGAAACACACGAAAGAACACACACAAAGCCTTTCCGTTGTAAGTTCAATGATCAATGTGAAGCTGGTTTTACCACGCAGAAGCTTCTTGATGCACACATAGAAAGAGCCCACTTAAGCAAGCATGAAGAAAAATTAACTTGTCAGTTCTGCAAACAAAAGTTGCAGTCCCCCTCAAAGCTCAAACAACACATTATGAAGTTACATAATGATTCTAGCTGCTTACTACCGGTTTCTCAAGAGGATCAAAAACTGATTGACTTTCAAATGTCTTTAAAGGTTAAACGATATCAGTGTTCAGCTACAGACTGTAACAAGACCTTCACAACATGGTCTCTTTATCAACAGCATATGAAAAATGATCATCCTAAGCTGGAATGTCTCATTTGTAAGAAAAAGTGTGTTGGTGAAAAGGGTTTGCAAATGCATATGATGGTCCATGATGATAGTATGACCAGCAAAATCTGGAAGTGTTTGATATGTCAAGAAAAGTTTGCAAAGAAAAACGAACTGTCAGACCATTGTAAAAACTCACATGAACTGGACATAGGTCACAACACAGAACATTCCAATGAAGATATTGAGAAAGATGAGTACATTGTTAGAAAGAAAATTAAAACAACTGATCTTGATCTATGGAAGTCAAATATCAAAATTCTTAATAAAATCGACAATGGTGAGTCTATGGCTGAAGTTCTCTTAAACTCCTTGGGTAAAAAGTATCAATGTTCGGTTCCAAACTGTTATAGAAAATTCAAAAATAAAGAAACCTTTCAAATTCATCTTGAAAAACATAAGGACTACATTAAGAAAATGAGTACTTTAGAACATGATGATAAGAAAGACTAAAATAATTTTCAATTTTTTATTTATTTCAGTTTAAATCTTTAACACTAATATATATAAGATACTTTTTTAAATTTACTTTTTTTATTCTCTCATCAGATGACATTTTCTTTTAACTACTATCCCCCATGAAAAATAGTAAATCATCTTCGTCATTATAACTACTATGTTGTGTTTTTTTTCCGTCATTCTGATCGCCAATCCTGATTGGTTCTTCATTGTTTGTTTGGCTTTCAGATTCATTAATTTCATTACTTTGTACACTTCTTGTTGAGGATGTGTTTTTAGTACACAAGTTACCTTTAGGCTTTTCAAAATCCGCATATACAGCAGATGTGTCAGCCACCGCTAGAGAAACATTATCCAAACTAGCCTTTCTAGAGGCTACATTTGATGACAAGGAATGAGCAATATTGGACCCCGGTGATCCGCTGTATCTATTTCCGTTATTCAATGAAAGTGAAAATCTAGGGGCAGAGTACGAAGAAGATGCGGATGATCTTCTTCTACCAGTTTTGTCCACATTTCTTATGGCTACAATATCTTTTGGACTTGATACCGCTGACACAGATCCATTATCTTTTCTCTTAGAATCATTGCGTTCATTAGGATCATGTTCCATCTGTGAGTAAATGGAGTTTCTACTGGTACTCAGCATCATTCTTTTCGATGATTCCACTGATGCTCGTCTACTCTTATCCAACACAGCTTTGAGGTTCTCAGCATCAAACCCTTCGCTAGGAGAAAACCCATACTGATTGAATCCTGACTCCGTGTCTTCTATTACACTATCCTTTGGGGTTGAATTCTTTCTTGAATTGACCATGCTACTAGAGCTCATGTTCCTATAATTTGCCAATGCATCTGCATATCTGTTACCCTTGATAGTTCTTTCGATTCCGCTATCAAAAATATTTGGGTCCTCGATCTTCATTTCTTTAAACTTATAAATAGACTCAGTGATACTTTGTGTTTCTTCTATTTTTCTTTCCTTCTCTGAGAAACTCTTGTCTTCGTTGTATCTTATTGAGTCCTCGTTTATTAAGCTCAAAAACTCATCAATATCATCATTACTTTTGTTGTCATTTTTAATACTTCCTCTTGAAAACTTTCGATCATTTGAAATGGAATTGTAGTTGTTGCCAGAGACAATGGCTTGTCTTTTCAATAGATTTTCATGCTGTGAAACGTGCTTATTCTCTGAGTGTAAACTTCCTACAGATTGATGCACCCCAGAATCCGCATTGTGTTGTGAAATTAAAGATTCAGAGGATGTATAGTTTTGAGATGTTTGAGGCACTATGTTGTTTGTTGAGCTGTTGCTTGATCTGTGTGCTCTTAAGGTTGCAATAACAGATGAATTGGATGGATTTCTTGTCAAGGAATTTGATATGACAGACCCAACAGACCCAACTTTAAAGTTGCTTTGGAATTGAATTGATCCTCTGTTGTAGTTGTTCAATGACTTTTTACTTCCATTACTACGAATTGGATCATTAGATAATATACTATGACCTGAATCGATACTGCTATGATGATTGATATTAGGAGAGAGCTTTTGCGTGTTGATGCTTGTAGACTGTGGTCCATTTGCTTGCTTAGAAGAAAGAATTTGACTCACCTCTTGTTGGTTTAAAACAAAGAAGTTAACATTTTGTCTATATGAAACATTAACTCTCAACAATCCTAAATCTGTTTCTAAAGGCAAAACGCTTTTCTGTTCCAAGTGATTGTGTGAGTTTGTACCCAAAGGTTTACTTAAGCCTATTCTGCCTTTTGATAAAATAGGCTTTGATCCGTCTAAAATTCTTGTAGATACTCTAACAGCAGGAAATTTACCAGATTCTTCTTCACTGTGTGCTTTTTCATGTAACTCTTGAGCCGGTAGCATTTTTAATAAAGATACCAAATATCTCAAAAATATCAGAAATTTACCATCCACAAACTCCTTGAATGAAATATCACTTCTTTCCTCATTGTCAAAAGTGTTGAAATGTAAGGCATCTGGAGTTGAATCCTCAAAATCAAGCTCTAATAACCATCTTTCTAAAACTATCTCATTTTTTTTCCCGCCTTTACAAACTAAAACTGATCTAGCCAATGTGTCGCTATCAATAGCAGACCCTGTTATGTTAGGTAAAGACGATTGAGAATCTTCATTTGAATCTTTCTTTATTATGTACAAGTTTTGATTAGGTTCTAAGTTTATTAAATCCAAATAAGTTTCAATAACTAGTGGCGGTGGATATTTAGACTCCTTCTTTCTATGGCTATCGTATAGCTTTTCAACATCAATATCTCTCCACAAGCCAATATGTTGCTCATTTTCCAAATATTTCGTGTGAAACGTTGTAATATTATCTATAATGTTTTTATCGGGATAGGTTTCTTTCTCCAAGTCTTCCTCGTTGTTTTTTAAAAAGTATAATGATTTAGAGTTGCTGATGAGCATGGAAGTTTTCACAAAAAACATTTCGATCAATTTGGCTTCGTTTAACTTCTTCTCATCAGTATTTGAGGACAAAAACAAGCTATTTTGTAAAAAGCTATTATAGCTCTCATTAAGATTAGCGTCAGACATCTGGTATATGAAAGCTTAATGATCAATTGTGACGCCTTATAACAGATGATTATGTATATATATACTCCACATATAAATAAGACAAAGATATCAAAATAAAAATTGCTTTATTAAATGATGTCCCCTTTTTCTATATCAGATACTAAGTATTAATATGTGATCTTTTTATAAGTGATATGTTTGTTTGGAGCTTTTCTAATTATTATTTTTTTTTAAAAAAGTTGCTTTTAATATTTGGATACACAGTAAACTCATAAATGACAAGGTGTGTGTTCCTTCATTTTTTTTTTTTTTTTGAAACCCAAGATAAATTAATGACTATTGAAATTATCGTGTTACACTTGTGAGGGTTTTTTCTCTTTTTTTTTTCCCCTTACACTGTGAAGTTTGCTAGCTGAGCAGCGCGTCTTATCTAAGATTATAACTCTTTTTTTTCTTACGATAAGAAATTTCACACGACTTAAATTTGTGTTTAATGAGTACGGTATTGGTCAATCCAATTCACTTGGATTAGCCTCTATGTCTGCATTTTTTTTTCCTCTAACAAAAAAAGCTTAACGTTACTTCTAGATGTTTATAGTCTGCTTTGAAGATCATTATTGATTAAAGTCATGAATTCTAATATATTCGAGATAATTTTGTTCGCCGATGATTTAGAAGCAAATCTTCATTTATTTTGTATCTTGCCATTTCTTTAATTTTTTTTTTATCTTGAATTAATTTTTAAATAGCTACATCGATAAGTGTTAATGCAGTTCTATGTACTAAATCTATTATAGACTGTTATTGAAACGTAATGCGATTATCTATATGCGTATATGATTCGTATGAACCTTGAAAACTCTAGCAATTGTTTGAACATTTCAAAAATAGTATAAATGAACGTAATTGAAAAAAAAAAATTATAAAGAAATAAAAGCAACAAAAAAAATCTTTTATTCTTAAGACAAATTCATTGGCTATATCTGAGTTTGTGAGTCTATTTAGTGGAATAACATTTACGTTGAAAACATTATAATAAGCTTTCATTGTTTATAATATTTCAATCAAATAAAGAAATTTTTACCTTTTATGTGAGTATCTTTTCCTAATTAAATGCTATTCATATCACTATAATTTACTCATATTGAGGGTATAATTAATCTAGCCTTAAAAGATTATAAAGGATAATAATTAAATACAGTTGAAACTTTACTATTAAATTTTCACATGTCAATAATACCAATCTTCAGTCTATGATTATAAACTTCTATATTTTTTTATGATAAATGTAAAAATGTATATTGCATTTCTTTTTTTCTTTTTTTATAAATTAATAACTAGATCTCATCTTAAGTATTGATGATATAAACTTCATGACCAACAAATTTGAAAACATATAAATCAGTAAATACTCCAGTAGAAGTATGCGTATAATTTAGAGAAAAATAATGAAAACAAACAGAAATAGTGCTTTATATCAATCCCTTCTCAATAGGAGCTAAAACATAATATTTTTCAACAAAAGAAAAGAATTATTGTCAAAGTAATACTTCAAAAATATATGCAATTTCATGTTGGTATTTTGCATTTGATAACCAACCGTGTAAAAAATTGTGTGTAAAATAATTATCAGCCATGATAGTATAGTGGTTAGTACTCTTCGTTGTGGCCGAGGCGACCCAGATTCGATTTCTGGTCATGGCAGCTTTAATTATTTTTTTTGTTTTTTTTAAATAGTCTTTTCTTACACGTGACTTCGTGTAAGCTTGTCATATCAAAGCTTTTTTTTTTCTTGTTTTTTCTCTTTTAGTATTTCCTTTTTTGAAAAAAAACCCCCTACTTTTTATTTTTCTTTTGTAGTTACTTTAAGTAGTAAAGCTTCAAGCTTTGATTAAGATCACTTAATTAAGAAGAAATCAAATTAAATGCATATGTCATAACTTATTAAAATTATTCTTTTACGAAATAAGGAGGAAAAATTTTTATTTA
This sequence comes from Hanseniaspora guilliermondii, assembly GCA_036287555.1. Taxonomy (NCBI): domain Eukaryota; kingdom Fungi; phylum Ascomycota; class Saccharomycetes; order Saccharomycodales; family Saccharomycodaceae; genus Hanseniaspora; species Hanseniaspora guilliermondii. The sequence continues at coordinate 55,546 of CP143013.1, read as the reverse complement.
ATTTTGCAAAGAATTTTTTTTAAACAAATTGGTTTGTTACTGTCAATAAAACCCTGTATAAAATAAAAAAAAATAGATAAGAAATTTTTAGATAATTTTAGTTTTTTAATTCTTAGAACATTTTTCAAAGAACTATAGCAATCATCATTCTTAAATCGAATCATCTTATATATATGTAACAGTGTATCAATATCAGTCTGCTCACTGCATGTATCTCATTTGTAAACCTATAAGACAATAAAAAGCTATAACATTGTAAAAACCTTAATGTAGCATAAATGGAAACTTTATGCACAAAGTTAAGCACTGAACTACAGATCTACTACTTATCATTTTTTCTTACATTTTTTTTATTTTTCATACTGTCAAATGACTTGATTGAAAAACAAGAAATGCATCTATTGTTAAAATTCACACTTGAGTGATGCCTGCCAATTTGAGACTAATTTTAAGGAATGTTCTATTTAAAAAAAATTAAATTCATTAACATTCATTGTGATTAAAAGCTAAAACATGAAAAAAACTACTGAATATTTAAGAAAAATAGTTACTTTTTTGAATTGATTAAAGCCATAGTCTTTATGCAATATAAATTATTGAGCATATTTTTTGACAACAAAAAATGCCATGATAGTATAGTGGTTAGTACTCTTCGTTGTGGCCGAGGCGACCCAGATTCGATTTCTGGTCATGGCAATTTTTAAAAATGGGATCTTTATAAAGAAGTTCTTATTTTTTTTTATTTTTTTAAGTATTTTCACGTGATTTTTGTTTATACCATATATATTTTTTTATAAAAAATAATTTAGTGTTTACAAATTTAATTTAAAGTTAGTTAAATGATTTGGCCATAGTTAATTTTTTTTTTTAAAAAAAATGTAAACTATTTAACAATTGAAGTATAATTTTTGGATGATAATTATAGTAAAATGAAAGATTATAAATCTATAGCCTTCTTATTAATATATAGAAAAAAAAATTGCTTTGATAGAAATATTTGGATATAGTATTATTTGTTTTATGTTGAAATATCATCTATAGGCATCTCAACAATTAGAAGAATAGATAGTAAAAGACAAATAAGAATAGAAGGGACCAAATAACAATTAAGGAAATGATATTTTGAGCACCAAATTTGTAGACGTATAATTCCTTTAATTGAGCAAGGTACAAAATCATGACCTTACTACTCAATTTACTCTCACCTTCTGTTCTAACACCAAAGCTGAATGGTTGCTCACCAATCAAAGCGTCATCAAAAGGTAGTTTAACCAAAAGATCTAAAGCAATCTTGAAACCTTTAGCGTTGATGGAGCCCTCTGCGGCCTTAGCTAGTTCTTTCTTTTGGACACCAAAGAAACCAGACATAGGATCAGAAGCCACAGTCAATGGTTTAGCCATCATTCTGGCACCACTTGAAATAACTCTTCTGTATAGTGGCCAGTCCTTATCCATTTCAACACCAGCTGCGTATCTGGTACCAATGACAAAAGGATGCATTCTTAATCTTGCTAATAGTTCTGGAACGTATTCAGGAGGATGTTGAAGATCAGCATCCATACAAACAAGGTATTCACCTTTTGATTCATAGAACCCCTTCAATACAGCTGAAGATAAACCTCTTTCAGTAGTTCTAACAATGATCTTAACATTGTAGCCTTTCTTTTGTAGAGCTTCAACTTCCTCAACAGATCCATCCTTAGAGTTATCATCAACAAAAATCAATTCAGTTTTTGCTGAACCTTCTTCACCTAAGGCCTTGAATAGTCTTTCAGTTAAAGGTTTGATGTTTAATTTTTCATGATAAGCTGGTACAACAATAGAGTTTTCAATAGCCATTTGTCTTAGTTGTTTTCAAAACTATGTTAATTAATTTGATGGGGGTTTTTTTTTCTTGTTTTAACTTTAATTTAATGAATTTTTAATATATTAAGGATTAAATGAATGTTTGATAAACATGAACAGCTGTTCCAAAAAAAAAAAAAAAAAAAAAAAAGAAAGTTAAGGAAAGGGTAGCAAACCTTGCTTTGTTTTTTTTTTTTTTTTTTTTTTAGAAAGAATTCCATAGAAGGGAAACAAAACAAAAATTTTTTCTCTCCATGATCCTTATCAAAATTGAAAAGAAAAAGAAAAAAAAAGGAAAACTAATCAAATGTGAAAATTGATACAGATTAAGAAGAGAAATTGATATATATTTGCATAATCAATTTATATTAATTAGCTATCCTTATGGGTTATCATCAACACAGTATTGCATCTGATAAAACAATCACCTATCTTGCCTGTTTCCTTATCCTTTACATACTCAACTGTATCTTCTAATCTAATATTGAAATAATCATCTATGGATATTAATTTTCCCTTGTATACAGAATCATTGAACTTTAAATGAACCTCTATGTTCTTTCCATATAAAGACACTAGATAATTTGTTGGTAATAAAAATTCTTGTGAAGATGTTTGATCCTTCATTGTCTCATTTTCTGTTAACAGCTTATGCTTCAAAGTGGTATCTTTATGTATTTTATTAGCCTTTTCTTTGAGTTTTATTTCATCATTCTTCTTGGTTATGTTCGGGAGTTTTAAAGTTGTGCTTTTAGTTTCCTGCCTTTTGTTCTTCTTGATTGCCATGTTACACTTTATGTCCGGTCAGTTTAATTCCAAAGAATAGGTATTGGATTAGATAAATTAATTGTAATAGTTAAGTGTATTACTATATAGTTATTTATAAATATTTGTTAAAACGATAACTATTGGTAATGTTTCATCTATTCTTCAAATGTCAAAAATCAAATGTTATTGATTATTTGAAAATTATAATCTTTCCTCACCCAAAGGAAAAAAAAAAAAAGAAAAGAATAAGAGTAAAAAAAAAAAAAAAAAATTAAAATAGAGCATAAAGTACTATATCCGATAAAGATTTATGAAATGATGTGCTTTATTTATTTTATCCTAAACACATACCAGGTTTAATTTCTTATCAGATTTATCCTCTTCATGATTCTTATCATCACAGTTAATACTTATGTATTCATTATACAACAATGACTTTATCATTCCTAGTAATACCAATGCTAATCCAATAACATACACTAATGTCATTGCATAGAAGAAATTACTGTTACCAGAACCTACTGTTATCCACAAGTGATAAAATACAGGCAACAAAACCAAACTGTGCATTACTAGTAGTCCCATGATCAGCTTGTTTTCTATAATATTCATGTCAAACCAGGATACAAATGCAGTCAAAATGAACCCCAATTCTCCAACAGTTGGATATGGCTTGAACATTGTTATCCATGTAAATAAAATAACTGATCCTTGTAGGGGATAGTGCTTGAATCTTAAGAATACTGGAATGACAAAGATGTAGCTATAGCCGTTGAAGACAAACTTAAAGAAGTTTCTGTATTCTTGGAACATTTCAGTAAAGAAATACCACCACAATCCAATGTTTGGATACTGTTCCTTGAATAAAACACAAGAAAGAATAACATTGTCAATGAAGTTTGAATTGATTCGATATGATATGAAATACAGTAGTGTCAGAGCTGTAATAAAGCAAATGGTGGATTGTTTCCTTTGATTGAATTTCTTAAAGAAGTTCAAACAAATCAAAGCCAATCCTATATTGTAGATATCTAAATATGTAGCTATAGCTATTGAAATTGAGGCTTTATAAACATGGTATTTATTTAGTTTGTAATTTTGACAATAATATAAAGCCATAATAATAAAGAATTGAGTGAAAACAAATTGAGTTCGCATTATCAAGTTCAAAAATATCAATGGATTGAACAGATATATCCAAAATTTAGTCTTCAAGCTCGTACTGACACAATGAGGTATATCTAATTTTAAGAAGTACAACAAAGTTAGCATATCAATGAGTGCAAACATGTAAAAATGCAATTGTTCCGGAATGTTTACAAACAAAGACACATACAAGGGCATTTGATTGAGATTTGAGCCATTGTTTTTGAATTGTGTGAAGAGTATGCATTCTTTCAATGTTTTATATGATATAAAGGGTGTGTTGAATAGCACATCAATGTATTGAAGCATCATTTGCTCTGCATTGAACATCTTCAAGAGATGTGGGAACAGAAAGTATCTTGTGGTGATATATATAAATATAAACAGCCCATTTGTATAAAAAGATGCCATTGTTAATTTTATATATATGTATATAATATTACTCTTTATACAAGCAATAATTAGATTACTCTTTGTTTCTTAGGTTAATTATAAACTATGTTCTCTTTCCTCAATTGCTATGCATTATTTTTCTAAAAAGAGGAGAGAATTGACAGACTTGTGTGTGATTTTTTTTTTTTGTAACCTTTTAATAATTGGCATGCACGTGCTTATCATATTAAATCTTGACTCTCTTTAGCTGTAATTTTTTTTCATTCTTTTTTTTAACACCACCGATGAAAAAAAACAAACAAAAAAACAAAAAATTTTTTTCTCCTAAGAATTTGGTGGGGATGGGTTGCTAAAAAAATGCTATAAACAGATAAAAAGGGAGGAAAAAAAAAAACAAAACAAATTCAAGACAGCAAAAGTGTTTACTAAACGGAAGAATTCACTTTTTTTTTTTATAGTAGACTTATCGTTCCTTTTAAATTTGTTCAGTTAAAACTTTATTTGAATGAAAGTATACAAATAACCAATACAAACTATAAACATACTTTATCTTTTTATATAAAAGTTTGCTGATAAACTAATATGGACTTTGATTTAAACGAAGATATTAACGGTATTCGTTTTGCTTGGAATTGTTTCCCACAAACAAAACAAGAATGTGAAAGAAATGTTGTTCCTTTATCTTGTTTATATACTCCTTTAAAGGATATTGAAAACATGCCTGTTGCAAACTACAATCCAGTTGTATGTGCATCTCAAAAATGTAAGGCTATATTGAATCCTTACTCCATCATTGATATTTCATCCAAGACTTGGTCCTGTAAGTTATGTAACCATAGAAATAATTTACCTACACAATACCATGCCATCAGTCAAGAATCTATTCCTTTGGAATTGAGCTCCACAACCATCGAGTATGTTCATGTTGGTAAGCAAGTTTCTGTTCCTCCTATATTTTTATTTGTTGTTGATCTAACTACAGATGCTGAAAATCTAGAAGCATTGAAGGAATCCATTATCACCTCTTTATCATTGTTGCCTCCAAATTTATTGGTAGGGTTGGTCACCTACGACAGAAATGTCATGTTGTATGACTTATCGTGTAATGGAATTGAAAAGATTAATGTATTCAGAGGTGATAGAGAGTATGAAATGGCTCAAATTTCTGAGATATTATCAGGTGTTAAGGAAATTAATGCATCCACTGCAGCCAACAATGCTGAAGCCTTGAAGAGATTCTTTTTACCTTTGGAACAAGTTGAGTTCAAGTTAACTGAAATCTTGGATAACTTATCTGTTGCTGATTGGCCAATCAATGGTGGTTGCAGACCTTTGAGAGCTACTTCATCTGCCTTGAACATCTCTTCATTATTGATGGAAAAGTGCTACAAGAACTCTTCAGCTAGAATCATCTTATTTTCTTCTGGTCCAGGTACCATGAACCCTGGCCAAATTGTCTCTCCTGAGCTAAAGGATCCTTTAAGATCCCATCACGACATTGACTCTGACAATGCCAAACACTATAAGAAGGCTGTTAAGTTCTATAACAACATTGCTACAAGATGTGCCAACAATGGACACACCGTTGATATCTTTGGTGGTTCTTATGATCAAGTTGGTGTTTCTGAAATGAAGCAATTAACTGACAGTACAGGTGGTGTTTTGTTGTTAACTGATGCTTTCTCCACTGCTATCTTTAAGCAATCTTTCTTGAGATTGTTCTCCAAGGACAGTGAAGGCTACTTAACAATGGGATTCAATGGTAGATTGGCAGTGAAGACCTCTCCTGACTTAAAGCTGCAAGGGTTGATTGGTCATGCTTCTGCTGATGAAATCAACAAGACCGGTACAATAGGTGCTTCAAATGTTTCCTTGAACACCGTTGGTATTGGTGGTACTTCATCTTGGAAAATGTCCTCCATCTCTCCATACCACAATTATGCTATCTACTTTGAAATGGCTAACACCACTCCCTCTGGTATGGACCAAGGTATGATTAATCAACAACAACAATACCCATTGGCCTACACTCAATTCATCACCACTTATGAACACTCTTCAGGTACATTGAGAACAAGAGTCACCACTGTTGCTAATGAAATGGTTCCAAATGGGTCACAAAAAATTGGGTTGTCATTTGATCAAGAAGCTGCAGCTGTCTTGATGGCCAGACTGGCTGTTCACAAAGCTGAAAAAGAAGACGAACAAGATGTTGTAAGATGGATTGACAGAGCTCTTATCAAACTATGTCAATCTTACAGTGACTACACCAAGGGAGATCCTTTGTCATTCAAGTTAAGCAGCAACTTCTCATTATACCCACAATTCTTGTTCTACTTGAGAAGATCTCAATTCTTATCAGTCTTCAACAATTCCCCTGATGAAACTGCATTTTACAGACATGTCTTCACCAGAGAGGATTGTACAAACTCATTGATCATGATACAACCTACTTTGACTTCCTACTCAATGGAAAGCGAACCAGAACCTGTTCTATTAGATTCCATCTCTGTCAAACCAAACACCATCTTGCTATTAGATACTTTCTTCTATATCTTGATCTACCATGGTGAACAAGTTGCTCAATGGAGAAAGGCTGGTTACCAAAACGACCCTACTTACCAAGATTTCAAGAATTTGTTAGAAGAGCCTAAATTGGAAGCTGCTGAACTATTAGTTGATAGATTCCCATTACCAAGATTCATTGACACTGAGTATGGTGGTTCCCAATCAAGATTCTTAATGAGTAAATTGAACCCTTCAGTTGCATACACCGACCAAGATTACTCAGCTGGTAATATTGTATTGACTGATGATGTTTCTTTACAAACTTTCATGAAACATCTACAATCCGTTGTTGTTAATGATGAGCAATAAAATTGATTTATATATATGCGCTTTAATTTACAAAAAATAAATATATTGTCTCCCACAAAGAATTTTAAGAGACCCTATTCTATCTTTTTTCAAAAAAAAAAAAATGAGAAAAAGAGTTAAATTTCAATGATAGGCATTTCATCATTTTTGGCATCGAACAAAAGTAAATTGTTTATGAGCTTTGTTTTGTTTAAGCTACTAATGAAATCCTGAACCAAAGCGGCACCTACAATAGCTGCAACAGCAGGTAGTTCAATTCCTTTACATTTATTAAAGTGCTCATCCGTAGAAAATATCTTAGGATTTAATGAATTTAACACATAAGGAATTGTTGTATTCGACTTAAGGTTTCTTAGTTGCCTATTATTAAACTGATTTGAAATACATTCCTCAGTATTCAACTTCTCTATCATTTCTCTAAAGGATATAAACTTGTTTAATGTCCTCATGACTAACTTCATATTCCCATCCTCTTCATTATTCACCAATTCTTTGGATACCAATTCAGTGTTCTTTGTCAGCTTAACAGGAAATTTACCCTTAGCAATCATTTCCTTCTCTCTCTCAATTTGAACTGCATCATTTTTTATATCCAAGAACTTCTCCGATAAGGAAATTCTTGATATATAATCTACAAAAATCATACTTGATAAACCATAAGATTGTGTGATATACATTGGAAGATTCAACTCACGTGACACATCATTAACTTTACATAAAAATTCGTTATCCAAGATTTCTGTGATTATAACCAAGTCAAATTTGTTTAAGAATGATTTGTCAAGCAACAATTTCTTTGTATCTGATGTTATAGAGGTCAAGTTGCATCTAGGATTCATATCCTTCATGTTTGTTTGAGCTATATCCAGTCTTTTCACCTTTCCAGTCAAGTTTTCAATATTGGATTTGTATATGAAAAACTGATTGTAATAGGTGTTGACATCATCTATATCAATATCATGTTCATCTAATACTGTAATATTCCCAATACCTGATAGTAATAAATTTTTCATGATTTCAGTACCAACACCGTTTATATTAACAACCAAAACATTACTTTTCAAAATCAGCTTCTGAGTAGACATACCCCATAATCTGATTTGTCTATCATACAATTCAACATCAACTTTATCTTCTGAGCTCATATTATATCCTTTTTACAGGGTGTAGTTTGGTAAAAGACAATATTTGTAGTTGTGAACATAATTAATTTGGAAAAAAAAAAAGAAAATATCAAAACATGAAATTTTAAACATAAAGGGTTAAAATGTTGAAAGCTGATTTCCGGTAAAGTTCAAAAAAAAAAAAAAAAAAAACGTTGCTTGTAGGGAAGAAAAGTATCTTGGGGGGAGGGGGAAAACATCACATTGTAGCATTTTCAATGATTTGCTACTGAATCTTAGCGGACTGAAACAAATCAAGAATATCTATGAATATATCTGTGAAAGATTTATAAACAAAAAACCCACAATAAACACAAGATGAATTTGAATACAATCTTAAATAACGACTTTAGTAGCATCTTGAAGAGTCACAAATCTACCAGTCTTAATGAAACGACTCCTTCTGAACAAGCAAAGGTTTACCAGTTGCCATGCTATTTTTCCCAAGAACAATTGGATTTATACAAAAAGGTGATCCAACTTCATTACAGTGATATTCTGCAATTAATTAACAACGATTCCAAAGACATGTCTGACTACATAAAGAACTCAATGGACTTACTGGCCATCAATTTAGAATCAGTTTCCATTCATCCATACGTTCTGATAATGAGTAAACTACCTAACTCTAATAGACAGTTGGTGTTTAAAGAGTTTGTTAAGACCCAACTTTTAACCAACTCTGGAAAGTTGTATGCTCTGAAGATGCTCATAGAAAATATTAAAGAAAGCAAAATTAAGAAAAATGTTGTTGTTTATTTCAGAGGTGATTTTAACATCAACAATTTATATGACTTTGAAGATACAAGATATAAACATTTATCATACATTCCTGGAGATATTTTACAAGAGATTCAACTAAGAAGAAACACAGTATCTGATATACAACTTGGTGAAATAAAGTCTGAAGACCCAAATGATGAAGAGAGTGACTTGGAGAATCTAGCCAAATCAAACATTGATGAAACAATGAATCCAACAAATGTCAAGGAAAATTCTCGAGATGATTCAAATGATAGTGATTCAGGAGAGGATGCCAACAAAAAGAAAGAAAAGAACTTTAAGGCTTCCAATCCAAAGTCTATCGAAGAAGACTCTATCCAAAGCAGTATAGGTGGAAGATCAAAATCAACATTGAGTAGCACCACACAACCTACAAGAATATGCGATATACTGGAGGCCATTTTGACAGCAAACTTATCTCCGAAAAACACGAGCAAGATCGATGTGCAAAGGTATGATGGGAAGAAAAGATTGAAAAGGGATATTAAGAGTCCAACAACTGCAGACACTTCCAGTAATGACAATGAAAATAGGGGTGTCAATGGCAAGAAAAATAATGGATCCAAGGATGAATTGACTGTTCATTTAGTGTCCAATATGGAGATTGAATGTCCTGTTGAAACTGCTGATTTGGTGATTACTTTGGATTCATGCTCACCACCAAAGGGGTTCATTCCTCTACAAAACGTAGACACTATAGCATTGTTTACACCTTACTCAATTGACTACTTCTTAAGACTGAAGCAGTTGGATTCCTCAATAGGAGTGAAAGATGTAATTATGGATGTTATATGTAACAGAGATAGAGCAGGTACATTGAATGATTCGTGGATTTCAGAGTACTTAAATGGGTTACAAAATGTGTTGCCTTTACAAAACAACTCTATTTTTAAGAATGAGGAGTACTTCAGCTTTAAAAAATATACAAGGGGAACAAAGCAACTAACAGAACAAATATTGGAATATTCAGATGATTTATATGGCGACTTCTTAGAGAACTATGTCAATGGATTAGATTCAGGAGATTCTGTATTTAATTTTTTAAGATATTTAAAACATATAGATCATCGTATAAATTTCTCAGAACTTTCGGATTCAGACATCATAAACATTAGGAAGTTGGTCAAAGAAAGAATTCACTTGAAAGATGACGACACCTTGTTGAATGAAGACACTTTCAAAATTACAAAGAACCTTATTGTTAATTTTGATCAAAGAATCCTGTATCAGCTCAGCAGGGGCTTAAAAAGTTTCAAAAACAAAGAAATAAAAAGGGAAATTTCCAATGAGGAAATATTTGAAAAATTACAAAATCAAAAAGAATTAAAAAAATATGCGGAAGGATTGAATAAATACATAGATAATGAAATTGCATTTTTCAACTCTGAATATGACTTTTTAGTCAAAAAAATTGTTGTTGATGGTATTAAATACACAAACGAATCCAATGAAAAGATAGAACAGGGACTACAAAAACAGAAACAACTAAGAGAGGAAATATCAAAGTTCAAGGAAGAGTTGAACAAAAAGGAAATTACTAATAATAACCAGGAAAATGAAATCACTCATTTGAAGAAAAAAATTAATGACAAGTCCAAGGAAATTGAATATCTAAGCTCAGAAATAGAAAAAGCAGAAAAGTCGGTAGTTGACTCTAACAATGAAATATCGACCATACAAAAGAAACTGGAAAGTGTTGAATCAGAAGTTGAATCTAAGATGTCATTCATTACTTTTAAAAAAAGAGAACTTTCAGAAATGCTCAATTCCGATGAAGTCCGCAAAACCAAAGAAGTCATTGAGGAATCCAACAGTTTCTTCACCTTAGTTTCAGAACTTCCTTCGAAAAGATCCAAAAGACAGAGAAGAAGATAGTTCAGGAGTATACATATTCAAGTTAAATGTGTGTTTTTTCCCCTCTCTGGACTCCACTGTTTATTATATAAAGTTGATTTTCGAATTGAAACCAGCAGTTAATATTTGGCCATCATCCATAATTTTTGAAGTTAATAATTTATCCCCGGCAATAACCATGTCTTTTTTATTATCATTTATATTCTCTATAATACCATTTCTTAATGTGTTTATCTCCACGCTGGCATCCTTAAATCCAGTGCTTACCAAAACATCATCCTTTAAATCCATTGAAGTGACTAGGTTTCCTTGATGCACAAGTTTTTCATCAATCAAACAATCATTGATTCCGTCAATGTTTAATCTTCTCAAGTCAAATATTTTTAGTTTCCCCTGCCCACCTGCTATCAAGGTATGATTGTTATTCAAAATCTTCATATCATGACAGGGCTCCTTGTCCACATTCTTTGATCTACCAACTAAAACCCCGGATCTAAGATCATGCATTTGAATTTCATCGATAGTCGCTGTAATAAAAAGATGATCAAAGCAAGATAGACTCATTGCTGTTAACGGTGATGTGTATCCGTCTTGCTTGTACAAAGGAGCTTCATAATCATTCAAATCTAACAACGACCATGTTTTGTCATGAGATATAGATAAAACATTGTTTAAAGAGTGATTCAACGAGCAGATATCAACTATTCTATCTTTATGTATCTCTGATTGAGTAAGTTTCCCAGATTTCATCAATGAAAGTGTTCCGTCTTGCGCTCCTGATACAATGAGACCAGCATCTTTAATGTAAGAAAGCGCAGAAACTCTCGTATTGTTATGATTGTAGATGGTGCTATACTCATCAGTATCGAGGTTATAGCCAGAAACATCTCCTCTATGTGTAGAAAACAAAATTTGGTTATCTTCGTACTCTACAATTTTAGCAATTGCACCATTACCTGTAAAGTTTGATCTTTTCGTTAGTTGAAATGTATGTTTCTCATCAAAGGTATGATTTCTTTGTGGTTTTGATTGAATATAACGTGGATAATTTTTAATAAGTCCAAGCCTGAAGTTAATAGTCTTTAAGTTGGCTGGTGTATAAAAATCATCTACTGGTACTAAATCAGTCATATTTATATTCAGAGGATTTCCTTTATCGGTTATCAAGTGTTTTTCTTTTTATACAAAACGTTATGTTTATGAATATGATAAAACTTGATGGTTTTAATTTTTTAGGCAAAAAAAAAAAAAAAAATAAACTCATATAAATGAAATGAAAATAATTCCGAAGTGTTTAGAATATAAAGGTTATTAAAAAACACCCAAAAGAAAAACTAAACCTTACTACAATGTCAATTGATAAAGCAATCATAGCTAAGTATATTGACAATTCAGATGTTCATCTAAATGATGAAACACATCTAGAGTTTTATATGTCACAACACTTGAGAATGAATGGATTGTACTGGACTGTCATTTCTAAACAAATGATAGATCAAGAAATAGATGATTCTCAAAAGGTTGAACTTATAGCATGGATAAAGGAGTGTCATGACGATGAAACAGGTGCTTTTTCTCCTTACCCTGGACATGATTGTCACATATTATCAACTTTATCAGCAATTCAATTATTGATAATCTTTAATGACATAGAATATTTAACTGAAAAGGTATTTCCTAAAGTTTTTCAGTACATTAAAAGCATTCAACTTGATAACGGTGCATTTAAGGGTGATACATTTACCGAAGAGCTAGATACAAGATACTCTTATAATAGCCTGCATATACTTTATTACATTAAGAAATATTCACCAAACTTATTTGAACAGAATGAATTATATAAGGTTGTTGAAAATGGATTATCATATTTGAAACGATGCTTTAACTATGATGGTGGCTTTGGTCTTAAGCCACAAAGAGAATCTCACGGGGCTCATGTATGGACATCATTTGCCAGCTTTGCCATTTGGGATGAGATTGATAATTACTTTAACAAACAGGAACTTGAAGACTTGAAATGGTGGCTCAGTGAAAGACAAAATGTGGACGGTGGGTTAAACGGAAGACCTTGTAAACTATCTGACTGCTGCTATTCATGGTGGTGCCTAGCCTCTTTAAAGCTTATAAACTACAGCAAACATTTCAAACACAATAAGATTGACTGCTTGGAATGCATTGATCTTAACAAGCTAAAGCAATTTATAGTTCAGTGTCAGGATGAAGTAAATGGTGGGATTTCAGATAGACCAGGTAATGTTGTTGATATTTTTCATACTTGTTTTGGATTGACTGGTATGTCACTTATAGAAGAAATCCTTGATGAACAAAAATTCAAACGAATTGATCCTCGTTTTTGCATGTTGAAGGATATAATAGGTTCCCATTGAGTTATATATATATATTTATAATTACATTTTTAAAAAAAAAAACAAAAAAATAAGAGATGTACCAACGTTTTTCAAATACATGCATATTTCAATATCAGTTATAGTTTTAATTCTTTCCAGAAATACTTTCTCAAACATGGTGCATATTCCCACCATCCACACAAAGATGCCTCGGAATTTGTGATGAATTTACCTGTATTAACTGCTTGCACTCCATTGAAGGATGTACTATAAGAAGAAGCAGATGTATCAACCAAAACGATGCTTGTGGGTAGAGGATTCAATTGCAGAACATGATCAAAATCCCAATTTATGACGTTTTTGTGGAAAAACAGATGTTGCTGAGAAATTAATGTTTTGACAACTTTATATTTTTCCATTTTTTTCTTTTCCAATTGATTTATTATATCATCGTCTTTATTTGTACAGCTCTCTACATCAAAACCTAAATCGTTAATAATGAATTGACTGTAGTACTTGTTGTTCACAATAACAATCTCTTGATTTAGATAAATCAATTTTACAGGATTGCTCTTGAAATGACAGTTTTTCAAAACATTTGGAAAGTTTTGATTCTTAATGAAGAAATCTGGTATTCCAGACTTAGGATAGACATCATCTGAACCAAACCAAGGATCGTTTTCACCTGGAACAAAGATAAATTGTGTCTTTGAGTTGAGCAATGCTTGATACTTATTAATTATACCAAACAAGGAATTGAAGCTTTCACTGTAATTTTTGTAAGGGTTCTGTGAGCTTGACATAATATCCACTTTCAAACTCTTGGATACAAAGGAGCCCTGAAATACTATAAATCTGGGTAAAGCTAGTGTATCTGCTTGGAAAGTTTCCAAGACCTTATCAATACCATCCAAGACCTTTTGTTCATCAAGAAACATGTCTCCACCCAAAAATGCAATCCAGTTTTTCTTTAACTTCAAATTAATGTCTTCAAGTTTTAAGAAGAAATCTTCATTCAACACGTACGTTTGCTCTTTGTTGATACCCAGATAATCCATTTTGTTTAATCTTTTAGAAATAGTTACTGGTCTGGACTCATTATCAGGAAAGTGAATGTATTTGACATGAAACACCTCACCAATAGTGAAGTAAATACCCTTTAATATAAGAACCTCACCAGAAATCAAGTAATAATCATTGTTGTTATATTCCATGTTATCCAAGTTTAGCTTGACAATACCACTAGGGTCTTCTAGGACCCAATCATTCCTAAAGTTTTTTCTTATAATACCACAAATATTGAAAACCTCCTCATTTCTCCCTAAAAGATCTTTGATTGGGTTGAATTTCATTTCAGAGTTACTATTTTTAAGATGCTTTGATTTAATGAGTTCAATTCTATTGATCAATGTTTGCGGCTTCTTCAACGGATTGATAATATTTCTGTGTTTATGTTCCTTATCGGCAAACGCTGACACATTCAAATTAAAGCCTCTTTGATGATGATCGTAGTTCAATGAGGGAAGTTCATCAAAGCTGGAGAATTTTATGAAATTGTGATAGTTCTTTAGCATGGATTGCTCTTGCTCAACATCCATGGATATATTGACTTGCTCTTCCTCAAAGACTTCATCATTTCCCATGTCTTGAACAGAAGTCGAATTACCAGGCTCAATATCATTAACAGATATTTCTAAATTCTCCTTATTAGATGACTCCAAGGTATTTTTGGTTTCATACAGATCCTTATATATTGAGATGATTACATCCTTATCATCAAATTTTTTCCCATAATTTCTTCCGATCCATTCTCTAGCAATTGAATCTATTATTTTTTTTGTTTGGTTAAGTTTAGTTGTTCTCCATTCTTCACCTATGGCTCTATTACCTATAATATATGCAAGAGTTTGAAGACCTGTAGTGGTTAATAAGAGATTATGTTGCTTGGTTATGATTCTATAAATGATTGGTCTGATGACATGATTAGGTATATCAACAGGAAGAAAGATACTGTTCATATCAGAATTAGTTGTTTGTCTGGGGATTCATACCATTGAATGATGATTTTTTTTTCTATTAAAATTATTTTTACTTTGAAATAAATTTTTTTTTTTCCCTTTTAAAAACGTGGATTCTTCTGACGCGTTATTTAAATTGGAACGCTAGAGATGATATATTAGGATACCTGCAACTTTCATTCACGCTACACAGTGTGTGAAAACGTATATGAGTAACTAGACGCGTTAAAAAAAAAAAGATTAAAATATTTCCCAAAACAAGAAGGATGATTGTTTTAAGAAAAAAGACAAAAAAAAACAATTAGATTAGCCGCGTTGAAAAAATATATATAACCTAGATAAAACAAAGTTTTAACCCATTGATTTAATTGACTTCAGCGTGTTAAAAAAAAAAGAATAAAGTATCAACAGTTAAAGTAATTCCATTTTTTTTTTTTTTTTTTTGTTTTTCAAATTTTAATTATAAATATTTTTTAGGAGAATCAACACGTTAATTAAAGAAGAAGATTTAACTAATTCAAAACACAAGGAAAAATTAAAGAAAATAAAGGATAATTACTAAAGAGAAAGAAATTTTAATATTTAACTTTAGAAAGAAATCAAGAACTAGCAATACAATATACATAGTTTTATTCATCAATACTTTATTTAATCATTATTAATATTTTATTCTTAATAAAGTTTGTTATCTTTAATATTAATTTTACTCCAATTATATATTTTTGAAAACATATATCAATAAAGAAAGAAAAAACCAAAAAAATGGAAAATAATCAAAACAAATTTAAATCTATTCTTTCTAAAATGAATGTGGATGATAAGAAAACTACCAACAAAATATCTTCAAAAAGATCTAAATTGGATGACAAGAGAATGACTGCAAGAAATAAATATAAAATTCAAAAGTCAAATAGAGTTATCAAGAAGAAAAGACAACAACAACCCTCTATCCTAAACAGAGTAATTGGATTCTTCACAAGTGGTGATACTAATAAGGAATATGAAACTGGTGATGATTCCTTGTATGACATTCAATCAAGATTTCGTAACCAAGAACAAGTTCAATCCATAAAGAGGAAATTAACAAGTTCTTCCAACAAGCCTACCAAGAGTACTTATGTGGATGATTCAATATTTAACTTCAAGGGAAAGAACTATTACAAAACAGCTCTTCTTAAAAACACCCCAAAGGAAGATGAATCTCCATTGACTTTAAGACAATTATATGACAAGTTATTAGAATATGAAAAGACCATAAGTCTCTTAGAAAAGAAAGTGAGCGATATGTCCAATGAGGTGACATTGATGCAGCAGCAACATAAACAAAACAATGGATTTGTTGATATGTCTTTGATAAAAGAAAAGAGAAAAATTAATAATCTTCAGTCAAGTGATCCAGTGATTGATTTTGATGATAACAACAACAGTAACATAAATGATAACCTAAAGAAGAAAAACAAACATGGTGACATTAGGACTTTTGATAAACTCTCCCCAATCAAAAGACAAAACACATTTCTTGGTCAAGAAAGAGACAGCAACATCCTTGAAGCTTCACCAAAGGAATCAGCCAAGAGAAAGGCAAATGCAATAACCAGTTCCCCAACGAAAACATACAAAGGAAACAAATTAAGTAACACAAACATAACGAGACTGCTTAGAAATGAGAACAATAAAAGTGAGGATTCTTACGATTGGAGACAGATAGAAGAGGATTCCATATCTTCTAGCGATATTGAATAGGGTATAAATATATAGTTTTAAATAAAGAGCATTTGATTTTTTTTTTTTTTTTTTTGATATATTGTTAAATGTATATATTCATGGAGTTTTATTTAGAAAAGAATCGTTCTAATGGTGGTGTTTTTTTCCCATCTTTTCTGTATATATTTTTTTTCAAATTAGCCCAAGTATATTCATAGGGGAAAAAAACAAACAGATAATATAGATTTACAATATCTAACCAAAATAAAAACAAACCAATACTATATAACACATAATGAGTGATGTTGATTTTTTAAATAAAGGTCTTGAACTTATAACGAATGCAATTGATCTTGATAACAACAAGAAATACAAAGAAGCTTATGAATCCTACTACAATGGACTAGATTACCTAATGCTTGCAATAAAATACGAAAAAAATGAAAAGTCTAAAGAACTCATACGTGTGAAGTTCATGGAATACTTAAACAGAGCTGAGAAGCTGAAGAACTTTTTGGAAGATGAAGAAAAACAACCTGCTAAGGAGACCAATGAGAAGAAAAATGACACCAATGGCGATGAGGACAAGTTGAAAAGTTCCATATCACAAGCTATCCTTACTGAAAAGCCGAATGTGAAGTGGAGTGACATTGCTGGGTTAGATTCAGCAAAGGAGTCTTTGAAGGAGGCTGTGATACTTCCTGTGAAGTTTCCTCACTTGTTCAAAGGGAAGAGAAAACCAACAACAGGAATCTTACTTTATGGACCTCCAGGTACAGGTAAGTCATATTTGGCCAAGGCTGTAGCCACTGAGGCACAATCAACTTTCTTCTCCATTTCATCCTCTGATTTGGTATCCAAGTGGATGGGTGAATCGGAGAAACTGGTGAAGAATCTTTTCCATCTGGCTAGAGAGAAAAAACCCAGCATAATATTCATTGATGAAATTGATGCCTTAACATCTGCAAGATCAGATAACGAGTCTGAAGCATCCAGACGTATAAAAACTGAGCTTTTGGTGCAAATGAACGGGGTTGGGAACGATACACAGGGAGTCTTGGTTTTAGGAGCTACAAACATCCCCTGGCAGCTGGACTCTGCTATAAGAAGAAGATTTGAAAAGAGAATATACATAGCATTACCTGATCTGGGAGCACGTTGCAAGATGTTTGAGCTGAATGTTGGTGACACTCCCTGCAAATTAAAGAGAAAAGACTACAGAGTTCTAGGAAAGATGACTGAGGGGTATTCAGGTTCCGACATCAACACAGTTGTTAAAGATGCTCTCATGGAACCTATAAGAAAAATCCAAACAGCCACCCACTTCAAAAAAGTTGTTGTTGATGGATCCACAAAATTCACCCCATGCTCACCAGGAGATCAGGATGCAGTTGAAATGTCTTGGTTGGATATTGAAAATGGTGAGGATCTTTTGGAACCGGACCTAACCCTGAAGGATTTCATCAAGAGTGTTAAGAGAAGTAGACCTACAGTCAACCAACATGATTTAGATAAGCAGATAGAGTTCACCAATGACTTTGGTCAAGAAGGAAATTAGTATATATATATATATAAATATATAAGGAATTTATTCGATAACATTGATGTTGTTCTTTTCATCACTGGTCTTAACAGAAGTTATTTTTATTTTGATAATAGCATATGAATCACACTTATAATTCATGGATTCAGGATCTTGTTTTTGTAGATAATCTTGATAGTATTGTATTTCTTTTACATCTTTCAAAACAAAGGCCTCACCTGAAATAGATGCTGAAATGTTTCTCTTCAACTCTTGTTGATTCAATTGTTTCAATAAGTTGCTGAATTGCTCATTTTTTTCATTTGGATTTTCCTTCCCACTAAGCATCCAGTCATGCAACAAAACAGATACATTTTTGTTTTTGGATATATTCTTAAATTTGGTTGTGTGTTTAGGAGTTAAAACAACAATCAACTTGTTATCCTCTGGTAAAAAAGTCTTGTCTTCAGAAATGTATAAGTAATGCATCATGGATATAGAAGGTACATTAGTTTCTGGATTGGAAGTAGCTAAATGAAGATACTTTGATTCAGCAAGCAAGTATTGCAAATGATCTGGAAATTGTGATTTATTCAAGCTAGACATTTTATGTGTGGTTTATGGCTATTATTAATGCTTTCAAGTATTAGAGTTCTAAATGTGAACGATATTTAATGAAGGATTACAGGTTAATTGATTACCTTTTAATCTATTTTTTTTTTTTTTTGGCCCCCTTCTATCTTTGATATTTCAAACGTTACAAGTTTTTAAGATTACATAAAAAAAAAAGAAAAAAAAAACCCCCCCAAAAAAACAAGATTGAAAAATCACACATCCAAAGTGTGAAGCACGTGCCAGCACATAATGAAAATTATACATAGGTTTTTATTCAAATTTAAAAAAAATTAAATCAATCTAATAAATCACAATATATATAGACTATATTCTTACTTGTTGCTTTCTATTATGTAGGTATATTTGAGAACCACAGAATATTACCAGACCTAAGTAAACCAATGCTGTGGTGAAAATAGTCTTAGCTATAAGAACACCTTCTTCTATAGTAGGATCATTAATGGAGTGTCCTACAAATTCTTCATGTCCTGTGTTATATAAATGTCCCAATACTGTTAAGATCACACATCCAAATATAGAAATGATGGTACAAAACCATGCTTTACCTTGTCCTACAACTGGTTTCATTTAGTTTATTTGTTGTATATTGTATAATATTTTTTTTCTTTTACTTGGGTCTTTAGATGTATATTTCTTTGTATATATTTAAAAAATTTAAAGGGAATGGATTTTTCTTACAACCAAAAAAAAAAAAAAAAATAATTGTGAAATGAAAGAGATTGTTAAAAAAAAAAAATACTGTGTTTCAAATGTGAAGTGCACATAACACACGTGACAGAATAAGAGCTCACAGCAAAATCTACAAAATCAATATTAAATGATTACCATAAATATAAACAAAAGACTATATCCTACAAACCTTCAAACTTCCTTATACCATGCTTAAGAGAATCTTGTTTTCTTTTCATTTCTTGTTGTTTCTTCTTCTGTTGTTTTTTGCTAATCTTCTTTAAGTCCTTATTTGACATTTTTATTTCTTGTACTTGTATGTTCTGAGGCTTTTCCTCCATAGACTTCTTGAAGCTGGCTATGGCTTCGTCGTCACTATTAGGTTCATCTTCTTCACCACTTAAGATATCAGACTCATCATCTGATGAGCTTTGTGAATCATTGCTGGAA
This sequence comes from Hanseniaspora guilliermondii, assembly GCA_036287555.1. NCBI lineage: Eukaryota > Fungi > Ascomycota > Saccharomycetes > Saccharomycodales > Saccharomycodaceae > Hanseniaspora > Hanseniaspora guilliermondii. The sequence goes on along the minus strand of CP143013.1, from coordinate 35,370 downwards.
TCATCCTCCAGGGATGCATCACTCATGTCTTGTTCTTCCTCATCTTGATCAATACTCCACACCTTGATGGTGTTCATGGACCCAGACACCAATCTGTATTCATAGTCAATATCTAACAATGAGACATCCTCGTACTTCTCATGATGGATCTTCTTGACTATTCTCTTGACTTTACCATCAAGCAAGTAGACAAAGCCATCTGTGCACCCACACCAGATTCTGTTGTTGTTCAACATTGTTGGAATCAAACTTTCAATCCCTTCGTTTTTGGATATTTTGATTCTTCCTATTTGGTCGTTGTACTCATTCATCCCATATTGCCAAAATGTTAGGACTCCCTGGCCTTGCCCACAAAACAAAGTTGAATCATTTTCATCATCATTCAAAAAACACAGGGATAACAATTCATCCTCTTGATCCTCAGATGATTGTACCTTTGTTATGTCCTTCCATCTACAATCCCATATCTGAACAGTTGTTTGACCCACCGATATGAACTTGTGGATGGATAACCCCTCTGTGATGAACTCGTCCTGTACTTTGCTCTTACCAGTTTTCTTTATGACCTTCTTGTAGTTGTTTTTACTTAGAGCTTCTATTTTGTTGATACTGTCTCCGTTGTGTAATCCCACAAGTTCATTAAACATTTCTAGCTTGTATTGTGAATCATACTTCATCACCTTAACAATCCCCTTTTCTTCTGTCCCCATCAATATGTATTCATTAAAGGTAAACAAACAGTTTGGCTTCACTTGCAACTTATCTAAGTCTTCAAAGTAGTACTTGTCCAGGATTTTCCCATTTTCACACTTGAAAAGCTTCATGTAGTTATCTGAACTAACGGACACAGCTGTCTTTTCATTCAGATATATCACATTTCTACATGACTTTTCATGTCTCTTTGTCTTCCACAAAAGATTGACATATTTGGACATGTCATCAGCTTCAATCTCGTCATCGTTTTCATTGAACAAAGTGTATTTGAATTCCTTTCCTATCTTTGTGAACACCATTTTAATTTTATTATTTTCAATGATGTTGTATTCAATGCAACATACATGACCTGTTGAGAATCCTATAAGCATTTGATTCTTTGTTGGGTGCATGGCCATGGTGAAAATAGCATTTTCACAATCAAGAGTGATGTTTAATAATTGAGAATCCATTTATTTACTTTTTGGTGCTTCTTTCAACTTATATATCCTTTGTATATTATTTAAAGAGCTATAGGTTTTTACTATTTTTTTTTATAAATCTTTGAATAAAATAACAAGTAGGATTTCAATTTTAAAAATAAAAATTGAAAAAAAAAAAAAGAAGATTAATGCCCATGTCCGAAAGAGGTAATCAAAGTTTAATATATACTAAAAAAAAAAACCAAAAAAAAAAGAAAATTTATATTGGTAGCATGTACTGACGATTCTAGATTATATATCAATTTATTGAATACCTCCACGTCTCCAAATAGACTCCACACTTTCCTTGATTTTGATTTTTTCATCATCATCTATATCCTCATCTGTGTTGTCACCACAAAAGACATCCAAAATACCTTGGCCAAGTTTCTTACTCATGTTTTTCAAAGCTAATTGTTTTTCTCTTTGATAGTCATTCGCTAGTTGAATACTCTCAACAAACTCTCTGGTGTACACATCAGGGTTTCTGGTGTTTTCAATGTATTGAATGACATCAAGGGGTATGTTGACATTTTTTTCTGTCTTGCTGAGTGCAAATGAGTCCTGGTTAAGATCCTTGATGGTAGTTATGATTTTGTTTAGATTGTTTAGTATACTGTTTTGAGTGTCATCTGTATTTGCGTAATCATACACAGTTAAATTCAGTTCATTGAATGTTTCAATAAGATCCTTTGTTTTAGATTCAATAGATGTAAGCTGATCAGCCATTACGTATATGTTTTAATATGTTTTTTGGGGGTTTTTTCTTTTTTTTAAAAAAAAAATCAATGATTCTTTTTTGAAAACCTATATAACTAGTTTTACGAAGGGGGTTTTGAATTGTATAAATTTGTGAGATTAGCGGAAAAAGCAAGAAAAAAATAAAATAAAAAATTGGGTGAAACCATAAACAGTGGATCACGAGAAAAGAATTTCATTGTGGTGGTGAAAAAAAAAAAAAAAACAACAACACAACATTTCATAAACTGGCAATGTAGAATAATTTTATTTGTTCCTTCACTAAAAATTTAGGTAATATCACATAACATAATTTAAAAAAAATTGATGGAAAAAAATATACTTTAGTTGAACCTTGTAAGTGCTTGTAAAGTTGATAATATATATATTATTGATTCCTCTCTTCTTTATTATATTAACTACTACTGACTTTTTTTTTTCAATATGCATACGGAAAAAAAAATTATATGATATGTTGAGACCAATATACAGTCAACAATGAAGGAAAGCTTCACCACTAATTCAGGACTTATTCAATTCAATGAATCTCAATTGAAACATTGGAATGATCATTTACAAAAGCTAAGCTCTCCAGAAGAAATAATCAAGTGGGCCATTGTTTCTTTTAAAAACATTTATCAAATATCTGCCATGGGGATCAGTGGACTATCCATCATCCATTTGTTATCTGAAAAGTTTGCTGACGAAAAAATTGATTGTATATTCATAGACACTCTTCACCATTTCCCACAAACTTTAGATTTAGTAGAAAAAATCCAACAAAAGTATTATGGAGATGATTCCGTTTCTGATTTCCATGTTGTTAAGCCATTTGGGTTGAATTCAGAAAGAGAGTTCAGTGACAAGTATGGAGATAATCTGTGGATCCATGATGATGATAAATATGATTATTATTCCAAAGTTGAGCCTTTAGAGAGAACTTATAAAGCGTTTGACATAGATCTTGTGATCACAGGAAGAAGACAAACACAGGGTAATGATAGATCAAACTTAGATATTCTTGAATATGATGTATTAAATAAAGTCTTGAAACTTAATCCATTTTACAACCATACATTCAAGCAAGTTCATGACATTGTTGTCAAGGGGAATGTTCCTACAAATGAACTACTTGAGTACGGATACAAGTCCATAGGTGATTACCATTCCACTTTACCTACCGTTGGAGATGATGAAAGAGGTGGAAGATGGTCTGATAAGAAGGGTAAAACAGAATGTGGAATTCATCAACCAGAAAGATTTTCTAAGTTCAAGTAATTATATAATGTTTCTACATCTCTTGGTATTTATTGCAATATTTTTTTTTTTTTTTTTGTTACTTATTGATTAAGATTAAAATTATTATGGGGGAGTTTAGTTCTTTGATAGTTAATACATGATGGAGTGATTCAGCACGTGATCACGTTTGAACTGAAAGAAAAAAAGGTTGGATTTTAAAAAAGGAAAAATAAAAAAAATTTTTTTATTTTATTTTTCCTTTCTTTTGCCGTTTGTATTCAATTTTTTTTTTTTTTCCAAATCTAAAAAAAAAAAAAGATATAAATCTTTAACAAAGTAAAAAATTCTATTTTGTTTTCTTAAATATTAACTAATAGATATTTCAATTGGACTAAGAACCAATAATAAGATAGTTATATATCAATTAACAATGTCTACATATGCTAAGTTGTTTAGAATGCCTCCTATAAATCCTAGATGGAATACCATCAAGGATAATGTTAAGAGACAAGTCTTTGCTGAAACTGAACTTGAGCAACGAACTCTTAAGTCTATATCCAGAAACACACTTCTTCCTACAAAGGTGAGAATGCAAGCTCAACTACAGCTTTCAGCCATGCCTAAAATATCAAAGATGACTCAAATAAGAAACAGATGTGTCATTACAGGTACAGCTAGATCTGTTCTTGGTGATGGTATTAAGTTGAATAGAATTCCATTCAGAACTAGAGCCATTAGTGGTGAACTTCCAGAATATAAAATTGGTGGATGGTAATATGTATATTTAATTAATTGGATATCATAATATATATACTTTATAAGTTAAATATTTTTCAAATATGTAAATAGGAAAATTAAAAAAAATTAATTTAAAGATAAAAGGGAATGAAAGTATTATTAGATCATTGAAGTAAAAGTGAGAGAAAATAAAAAAAAAAAAAACAAAAAAGGAGGAACATATGATTTATATCTCGAATATAGAACATTATAAAATAGTACATTTTTTCTTATCTTTTTTACCATTTTTACCTGACTTCTTGTTTAATTTGCTCTTGTTTTGTTTACCCATTAAAGAAGCTCTGGTGGCTGCTTCAAAGACTTCCCTAACACCGAAACCTGTTTTGGCAGAACATTCGATATAATCAGTGGCACCTATTTGATCAGCAACTTCTTGACCTTGTTGTTGAGTGACAGGACCTTCAGAACCTATACTTTGAAGGTGTTGGATGATGGCAGGGTCGTTTCTTAGATCAACTTTACAACCAACTAAGATAATAGGAACACCTTGACAGAAGTGCAAAACTTCAGAGATCCATTTTTCCAAGACATTTTCCAAAGAATCAGGTAAGTCAACAGAGAAACATATGATAACAACATTGGAGTCTGGGTATGATAATGGTCTTAGTCTATCGAAGTCTTCTTGTCCAGCAGTATCCCATAGAGCTAGTTCAACTCTTCTACCATCAACTTCAACATCAGCAACATAGTTGTCAAAGACAGTTGGAACATATATGGTAGGGAACTTACCCTTGGCAAAGACCATCAATAAACAAGTCTTACCACAAGCACCATCTCCTACAATGGCTAATTTTCTTCTTATGCTACCGTTAACGTTATTATTTTGGGACATGATATATATTTTGTTTTCAATAGATCTAAATGAGAATGTATATTATAAACACACAAATAAGAAGAACAAAAAGAGTAGTGAATGGATATTATTATTCTTGTTTTTATGTTTGGTTTATATAAGAATATTACTATTATATATAAACTTTAATGATAATTAGAAATAATAAAAACAAATAGTTTACTTTCTAAGAATATCTAGTGTTAAAAAAAAAAAATTATTTGATAGTAAACCAAAAAAAAAAAAAATCAAAAATTTAATGTTTGATTAACACATAATTTGTTTGTTAAAATAAAAAGGGTTAACCAAACATCAAAAAAAAAAAAAAATAAACAACAAAGTCTTTTTGGTACAGAGAAAATATACTTTAAAAGTTAAAAAAAAAAAATTTTTTTTTTTTTTTCCTATAAAAAAATATTAGTAAACCTAAATGGACACATGTTTATTTTTAGCGCCTTTTTTTTATTTTTTATTTTTGTAATAATTCTGCTACACGATAATACAGATTGCTGATCTGATCATGTGACATGTCCTGAACTGTTTTAAAGATTTCCCAGCTGATATAAAATAGAAAAAAAAAAAAAAAAAAAAAAAACCCCCCCAATAATCAAAAACTTTTCTTTTTTTTTTTTTATTGGGGATTAAAATAGATATATATGTATATGAGGAACTGACATTGATAGAAAATTACTCAATTAGGAAATATTTAAAATCACTTACAATTTCCTCCATTTTAATATTTGTCCTACATTTTTCTTCTCTGAACTTTTTTTTTGTAGAATTTCACTTAGATAAATTTATTAAAAAAAAATGAAGAAGAAAAAAAAAAAAAATTTTTTTTTTTTTTGAATTATTTTGTTAAGTAATTTTCTTATTAGTTTTCATCCTTAACAATTGTATGAAAGTTATTAAAAGGTCTAATGATATATTGTTCATAAGATGCTTTATATAGGAAAAAAAAGAAAAACATATTGTTAAAATCCCCAAATAACTAAATATATTATATTTTCTTTGAAAAACAAATAAACAACTCTTAATATATATCTAGAAGAATCAAAACATATATCTTTGTTTTATAAAGTAATTCTACTATTTGTATATATATATTGAAAATAAATCTCAATTTAATTAGGAAACACAAATACCAAGTATAATATAATATCATCAACAATTAAAACATGGATTTGCAAGATTTTTTAAAGAGTAATGCTTTTACTCAATCAGCCTCCAGTTCTTTCAACTTCACCTCAAACGATATTGATGTTTCTAAGATCAATGAAGTCCCAAAGGCTGCTCCTAAAGCTCATGACTTGAACGACTTCTTAACTGGTAAGGCCTCCTCCTTGGATCCTTCCTCTGAAAAGACCATCAACTCCAAAAAGAGCTATGTTGAATTCCCTGTTCCTGATTATCCTCCATTCATGGCTACCTTCTGTAACTTCCCTCCTGACATCACTGAAGAAGGTGTTAAGAATTGGTTTGAAGATGGTATCCAAAACCCAGGCTGTATTCTTAATTTGAACATGCCTAAGAATATGGACAACACATACAAACGTAGAGGGTTTGTTGAATTCAAGAGCAAGTTAGATTTAGAAAAGGCTTTGAAATTGAGTAGTTCCTTCTTGAATTCAAACAAGCTTTATGTTGATGTTGCTGATCCAAACACCAGAATCAACTCAAATGGCAGAAATGGTGGTTATGGGGGTAGATACGCCTCTGGGTTAGGCTTGAACTGGAGCAAAGGTAGCGGAACTGTTCCTCAACAAAACGATTCATATAACTCTGGCCCACAAACTCTAGATTGGTCAAAGAAGGGTTCAAGCCAAGCTGATCGTGGTGTATCTCCTTCAGCTATTGACTGGTCCCAAAAGGGCACAAACATCAAGTCCAGAGATAGTGCTCCTGCCTCCTCATTTGACTGGTCCCAGAGAGGTCAAAACTTCAAAGAACCTAAGCAAGAGGGTCCTTCAGCTGTATCTCTTGATTGGTCCAAGAAGGGTCAAAACTTTAAAGAACCTAAACAAGAAGGTCCTTCAGCTTCATCATTAGATTGGTCCAAGAAGGGTCAAAACTTCAAAGAACCTAAACAACAAGGTCCATCAGCTGCATCCTTTGACTGGTCTAAAAAGGGCTCCAATAATCAAAGAGAACATTCAAGACAAAAAACTGTTTCTCCAACTTCATTCGATTGGTCAAAGAAGGGAACCCTTGTTGATGAACCTAGATCTCAAAGAAATTCTAAAAATAATGAAAATAATGAATCTAAATCTTCTACTAAAACTTTAGGGTTTGATAAATTATCTTTAGATGAAGAATAAACTTCCTCCCCCTTTTTTTCTTTTAATTATTGCCATTTGTTATTATTATTTCCTCTTTGAATTTTTAGGTCTTTAATTAATGTATATATTTGAATTAATAAAACATGAAAAAATTAAAAAAAAAAAAAAAAAGACAAATAAATTGTAACAACTTTTATTTATTTATTTTATTTATTTTTTTTTTGAAACAATATATTGCTAATATTAAATAGATGTTAATTCAAACAATTTATTCTTTGGTGTAATAATTTTTCTGATTTCATCCAATGTTAATAAACATGAATATCTTTCCATTGTTGGGTTACTAAGAGTGGTATATCTACTAGAGTTTGCTGTTTTGAATACTCTTACCAAATCCACATGTGACTTCATCTTGGTTCTATGATTGATGAGACCTAGTTTTATCAACCTTTCCCAACAAGATTTCACAACTATCTTTGGGAATTTCCGAATGGGTATATCTCTAGAATCTTTAGAAGTGTACAAATCTTCATACAACCTATACACCTGCACCAATGATGTTGTCTTATTGTTATGTTTGTAAGTTAACCTATCATCCTCATTGGCAAACAGCATTTTATTTTTCTTTGTAATTAATATCAAGAGTAATATTTCTAAATCAGTTAAAGACTTAACCAACTCAGATAGGCCATTTCTATTTGTATTCATGTAGTATTCTACAACAGCATTTGGAAATTTCGTTTCTATATTTTCCCATGTTGCCATATTGAAATTAATATAATTCAATCCGTTTAATAGCCCCATTTGCAATTGATGATAATTTTTATTGCTATAGAATAAAGTCCTCAAAAAATCATTTAGTATCCAATTATCATCAAAGGAATGTTGATTTTCCCACTTGAGTACCAATGAATTCCATTGTGTTTCCAATCCTGATTTTATATATGAATCATAGTCACAAGTTTCTTCATCAAAATTAAACATTAATGATCTATAAAAGTCATCTTTGAATGTATCAAAATCATTTAGCGGCTTGAATGTTATGAATGTATTAGAAAATCTGGAATGTACTCTCTTTTCCAACATGTTTTCAATGTAAGGCAAGGTAGTAACACCAACAAAGCAAGTTGAAAAGGCATACTTATCATTATTCCCATCCATGAAATCAAACAAGTTATACAACAAAGTTTGTCTTTCAATATCTTCAGAGAACAGTTCTAAGCTATCAACAATGAAGAAGACAGTTGGTAGCTGATTTCTTCCAATCAAAAATTTATTTGCTTTATTCAAAACCAATTGTGCATCATTGGCCAAAAAACTTAAAAATGTGTCAAATGCCCTTGTTTTGTTCTCTCCAGATACAAAGTCAATGTTATGATCTAGTCCAGTGTAATTAACACTCTCTCCTGTTTCCAAATAAGTAAAATACCGATCCATCTTATCTTTGAACAACTTATCAAGAGTCACCACATCCTCGTCATCATCCATCTTCTTGCTTTTCAAACTGTTGATGTCAATGTTTCTGTAAACTTGGTTTTCAAACTGCGTGAGCAGAGTATCCACTGTTGTATCAACAACACCACTAAGATTAATGATGATATTATTATTCTTGATGTCACTAGATAATGCTTCATCTATGGTCTTCTTAACAATGTGTGCATCTGTAGGATTGAACACTTGGATGATGAAAGACTCATTTCTTTTCCCACTGGATGAATTACAACACTTATTCAATTTCCACTTGATTCTATCTAAGTTCTCTTCGTAATAATCAGGCACCTTCTTCTCTAGATGGATTTTTTTCAATAGTGACAATCGTAGTTTATGAATGTTTTGTTCATCAAAGTGTCCTAAATCCATTTCCCCTTTTGTTGTTTTAACAGTTGCCAATTACTTTAATATTGGTTTAAAATTATGATGTTCTATATTAACTTTTGGTGATAAGTTATATCAATATTTTCTTAATTCTTCTTTTCGAGAGAGATGGAATTGTTGCTAAAGATAATAGTTTTTAAATTTTGAGACTTGATCGGAAAATTGTGTATTTTTTTTTTCATTCTTGAGTTTATACTTCAATGATAATTCACGTGACACACTGCTAATTTTTTTTTCCCTTAAGAATTCACTTTTTTTTTTTTTTATTTGGTTTCACTGCCAAAAAGAGTAAAAAAAATTTTCATATTCTTCTGCATTTAATTTTAAACAGAAAATTATATACACCATTGATAATAAACCAAATATTTTAAATTGTATCCATAATATTCAATCCATTAAGGTATAAAACTATAATACTATACAACAAAAAAAAATAAAGAACAGATTTGAATTTTGATAATATAAACCTAGTGAGTTTATTAATTTTTCTTTTTTTTTTCTGCTAAAGACAAACCCTAATAATACCAAAATTATATATTATGAGTACTAATTCTCAATCAATTAATGAAGCTAAAGATGATATAAACTCTAATACTAATAATCAATCTAAAAAATCACCTTACTCATTGTTCAAAGTAGTGAAGACTAATAAGGATTTGGCAAGATGTCCAAAGACAGGGTATACAATGATTGATCTATCAAGCAAGCCAACAAACCTGAATGATCCCCATTATCATGGGTTAATTACAGAAATTCAAGATCATTATGAACCTCTTGTGAAACATATAATGGGGAAAGGATCATTTGGAGAAGTAATCAAGGGTATAAACTTACAAACAAATAGACTGGTGGCCATCAAGAAGCTCAAGATAATGAAAACAGATGATATATTCCCCATAGTGGCACAAAGAGAAATCATGATACTGAAGAAAATGTGCCATCATAATGTAATAACATTAAATGATGTTATTTTTGATAACTTTGAAAAGTTTGCCATTAAACCAAAGGAACAGGCAACAAGTAGCACAAAGTCATCAAGTAGAAACCCATTCATGACGGAGGCTGAGGTAAACTCCATGGGGAACCCGACAAACATTGCTCCAGACAGGTTTTTTTACATGGTTCTCCCATACATGGTGAGCGATCTTGCAGGTATCATCCACAACCCATACTTTGAACTGACTATACCCAAAATAAAGAATATCTTGATGCAAATGCTGTCTGGGTTGGATTACATCCATAAGATGAAGTACTTCCACAGAGATATTAAAACAGCAAACATTCTTATTGATCAAAACGGAATTTTGAAGATAGCTGACTTTGGGTTGAGTAGATTGTATTATGGTTGTCCTCCAAACAAAAAGCTACCTGGTGGGTCAGGTGCTGGAATGAAGTTCACAGCACTGGTTGTCACAAGATGGTATAGAGCACCTGAAATTGTGTTGTGTGATCGTTTTTATACAACTGCTATAGACATATGGGGTGTGGGATGTATCTTTGGAGAGTTCTTCATTAAGAAGCCCATTTTGCAAGGTAAAACAGATATAGAACAAGGCCATTTGATCTTCCAAATGTTTGGAAAGCCTGATTACCAATCATGGCCAACCTTAAAATACTTGAAGCAATTTGATGCACATTATTCAAACAAACAATACCTGGGTAATTATAAAGGTTTATTTGGCTCATTTTTGGATGAAATGGGATTGGATCTCTTCCAAAAGATGATGACTTTGGATCCATACCAAAGAATCACTGCTTCAGCAGCCTTGGAACATGAATGGTTCACCATGGAACCTTGTCCAGTAGAACATCTGCAATTTGAAAAAGTTATGGAATCTCATGAAAGTGATATAAACAACTTTGACAAGTTGAGGGAGGAGATGCTAAGTAAGGCAGCCAATAAAAGCAAAATAAATTACAATTCCTCAAGACATTCAGAAAACCCACAGACATCATCAGTTAGCAGATTCAGAGGTGGAGCAGATAAGCTTGCATCTAAAAGAGCCAGAAGTGAGGAAGATTTGAACAAAACCTTACAGCTGTTGGATGATGTCCAGCCATTGAATAACGATAGATATCATCGATATAACAGGAATCAGATGAGAAATGTAACTGGTAGTAGATTTGAAACACATTCCAGATTTCAAGGAAACACAGAAACAGTCACGAAAAGTAGATTTAATAATCAAAGAGTTGAAACGGATAGGCAAAATATTGCTAGTATTTACACAAAGGCTGAAAGTCTTCCCGAAGCACCTACTGAAGAATCTGGAGATGAGGTAACAAGCTTTATAAAGGTTTATAAAAAGAAGAAATCAGAGATGGCAGCATTTCAAAATGATACCTTGGAAAACAAAAAACAAGATAATAAACAAGCTGATAAAAAGACAAAAAAGAGAGGTAATGGTAGTATCAAAATATCTATAGAGGACATGTATGAATAATTCAGAGAAAGAAAGAATTCATGATGACTAAATTTTGTATCAAATTTGAATACCTTTTAATGAAATAACTGTTAAGGTTTTTTCTTTTTTTTTTTTTGTTTTAGTTTTGAGGTTCATAATGGTATTCCAAAACGAGTAATGTTGTTACTGTTTAGGTTGATTTTACTTACAAAAAAAAAACCTCAAAACCTTGATTTTAGAGGCAATCTTTGAAAGGGGGAAAAACTATCAAAAAAAAAAAAAAAAAAAAAAAAACAAGCAAAATAAACCCTTTTGAAGGAAAAAAAAAAAGAAGAAGAAAAGAATTAATTAAAGATCTGAAAGTTGTTTCAAAGTACCTCACGTTAAATCATATGTCTGTAATTTTTTGAACAAAAAGAAAAAAGGTAGATGATTTGTTTCATAGTTTAAAGATGATCTTTGGATAGTTAATACATTTTGGTCGTTTTGTTATTTTGTGATGGTTGGTTTTTCTTAGTTGATAATTTTTTAAACAATTGGATTGCAAATTTAAATAACCAATTATAGTTATATAATTTGATAAAAAATATTATCTTTTTCTTTTTTTTAAAGAAAATAGCTACTAATTTAACCAAGTAGACCCAATAATATTTCAATTTAAACTAGTTTACAATGGTTGAAACATTCAAAAACAATGATTCAATCACTATAAAAAAGAAAATATCTTTATCTGATATGAAACAAGAAAATTTGAGCTCTAAATCTTCTATTACTTCAATGAGCCTTTCCAATGACGCTACTTCAAAGAACAATCATAAGAAAACCTTACATGAAGTCACAACAAAGGATTTTAATAGAACTCCTAAGGGACTTATGTTTGCAAAGGAGATCAAGGATATATTCTGTATAGTGCTCATATGCTTAGACATGAAGAAGAAATTGGTGGATAAAACTAATGTGAAGAAGAAAAAGAAGAGAAGTTTCATATCAAAATTGGCTACATCAAGTGTTTGGGAGTTTAATAATGAGGCCTATTATTGTTTTTATCTGGATGAATGTATCGAGGAAATGAAGAACTTAGCTGTCAATGTTAATATGGAAACAACGACTGTCTCTATACTATATTCTATAAAACCAGAAATGTCTTTACAACTAATTAAGATATTCATGAACGCAAAGCTGTTGCACAACCCAACTGATCGAACTAACACAGACTTAAACAACAAATCCATCTTACAACCAACACCAAAAGGTGTCTCAATATTAACAAAATATATCAAGGATATGGGTATCAAGAAGCAAATTCCTGACATTGTATTTTCAAATTTGAACTCTACTTATTTGTTCAACTTTGAAAGATCTTCGGTAACAGATAGAATAATATACAGTGATTATTTCATCAAATTAATTTTTACTAAAATGTTTAGTGATGCACCTACTATATGGTCTCCTGATACAAAGCCCAACAAAATTGCCAGTTTAAAAACATTATTGGGTGGGAATGATGACATAAATGAGTTTGACTTCACTGGTCAACAAACTCAAAATATCATGGATATCATCAATCAACAACATTCACAAGCTCAAAACCCTTTTGCTAACACAAACATAATTTTTCCAGATGAATTGCAAGATGCCGCCTTGCTGAATGATGAAGATAGAGTGTCACCTTTGCATCATAAATTTTTCACAAATCCAGAATCTGATTCCCACATCCAGTATTATTCTCATTTAAGTGGTATACGAATGTTTTACAATAAGGAGTTCATTGAGATCATTCAAACAGAAAAAAAAAACATAAAAACCAAAAAGCAAGTAATCACTTATTCTTTCTCCACAAAGGCAATTGTACAATGGTTGATGGATTGCACTGATTTGATTTATTTTAAGGAAGCTGTAATCATGGCGTCACTGTTTTACAAATGCGGTTTAATCACACCTATTTGCTTGAGTCCCTCAGTGGCAAGAAAAGACAATTTTACAATATCTAAGAAGAATCTTTATACATTCACTAAGAAAGGCTGTGATTGGTTGGATTGGAATGAAAACTATTTACAGTCTTTGTATACTGATTGGTCTGAAGAAAGGGAAAAAAGATTAAGTCAATTGGAAAAATCAGTTGTTAGTGCAGGTTCCAATGAAGAGCTTGCTAGTAATGAAGATTTTAAAAATAAGGAAGTTTATGTTGTTTCTTTGGAATCCATCTTGAATGACCCAGGTAAAAGATTTCTGTTCAAGTCCCATTTGGATAAAGAGTTGTGCTCAGAAAATTTTTCTGCCTATACTGATATAAAGAAGTTTTTGAAGAAAATGGATAATGTTGAAAATTTTGTTGATGTCAAGGAAAAAACGAAGAGACTTTCAAATAAAGATGCAAAATCAATAACCCTGTACAACTCTTTGAAAAGTAGATTAATGAAAGAATGTAATGATTGCTTATCGATGGCTTATCAGATTTTTGCTACTTACATAGCTGATAGATCCTCTAAGTTGATAAACATTGACTACAATTTAAGAAACTTAATATCCAATCTTATCTTGAACTCAAGCTCTTCATTGACCGCTAAAAATCCATTAAGTCCTTTCTCTGAAGATTTAGGAATCAAGGAAAACACAATAACTCAAGAGAAATCTAATATAAAGAATCTAGTGATTGATGAAGCTGTTGATTCTAACTTGAAAATACATACCTCAGAATGGCCAACCAAAATTAACAGTATGGATAGAAAATCAAAGCCCATGGGATTAAACATTTTAGGAGATTCCCAGAAACAAATTGTAAACAAGGATTCCGATTACTTTTTCTCAAATCAATTATTCAAGGATAACATAATATTAGACTCACCAACGGAAGGCTTAGTAACACATTCTCTTTACATTCTAAGTAAGTTGAAACCATTATTCGAAGATGTCAATAGAAAATTATACAAAATAATGGAGACTGATTCTTTACCTAAATTCCTTAACAATAACAAGGATATTTTAGATGACGTTAAGCAATGATCTTAAAAATGAACGTTTCATTATAAGGCTATATATACTACTTTCAATTCACTAAAAAAAAAAATTATATATATTTTTGCATCTTCATTTTCCATTTTTTTTAAATTTATTTTATTATCTTTTTTTTTTTTTTTTGGAGGAGGTTTGATTATTTAAGCAGATAAAGGCTCAAGAGTTGAACCCTTCTTGATAGTAGCCCAACCAATCAATCTCCAATGCTTTTCAATTCTTCTAGATAAGGCGATCTTTTCATTGACTTCAGTACAAGCAGGAGAAGTTAGTTGTAATCTGGCCATATCAGCCTTAACAGCAACTACTCTAGCACCGGTGGCAGTGGAACCAATGTTGACCATTAAAACTTCACCAGGTTCCAGTTTTCTGACCTTTGTTTGTTTGGAGCCATCTGTTTTAACACCTAACAATCTTCTCAATAAGAAGTAGTTAATTTCTATATCAGTGTAAATGCTTGGTAAGTGTCCCTTTGCACCAACAACTTGACCAACAAGTCTATCAGCTCTACACAATGTAGGATCAACCTTGGTACCAACACCAATCAAACCACCAGGAACAGCAAATTTCAAGTCGTTGTTTTCAGCAAATAAAGAAACAATTTTGGAGAAAATAGGCTTACATTGTATTTTACCTTGTTTGTCCTTAGTGACTATACCTGGTCTAACTTCGATTTCATCACCCAACTTGAAAACACCATTCAAGATGGAACCACCAGCAACACCACCCTTCAAGTCTCTAATTTCAGCACCAGGTTTGTTGACATCAAATGATCTGATGACAATCAATCTTGGAGTGACATTGAAATCTCTTGGAGGAACAGGAATATTCTTAACAATACATTCATTGACAGCATCGATGTTATACTTCAATTGAGCGGAAATAGGAACAATAGGAGCCCCATCAGCAATTGTACCTTTAATGAACTTCAATATAGATTTTTGATGGTCTAAGGCACTTTCTTCTCTCATCAAATCAACCTTGTTTTGCAAGATTATGACATGCTTCAATTTCATGATCTCAATAGCAGCCAAATGTTCAGAAGTTTGTGGTTGTGGACAAGGTTCATTACCAGCAATCAACAATAAAGCAGCATCCATAACAGCAGCACCAGACAACATGGTACTCATCAAAATATCGTGACCTGGACAATCAACAAAGGATACATGTCTAACTACTTCATATCTTCCATCACACCCCTCTGTTTGACATTTTGGATGTATTTCCTTGTCAGACTTGAAAGATCTGTAACAATCAGGTTCAGGACATTTAGGACACTTGTAGATCTTGGCATTGGCATAACCTAGCTTGATGGTAATATTTCTTTCAAGTTCGTCTTTGAATCTAACCGGTTGAACACCTGAAATGGCTCTTACAACAGTGGACTTACCGTGTGCTACATGACCAATAGTACCAATGTTGATTGTTGCTTGTCTATTGATAATTTCAGGAGATAGAGGAGTTAAGGTGGAGAAATCCGGATTTTCAGGTTGTGCTGGTAAACCACCACCTTCTTCAAATTCTCTCTTTGAATCTTCTTCATCTTCTACTTGGAAGGAAACACTTTTTTTTGGTTTTTCATTGGAAGGTTGAGATGTTTCATCATGTGTTTCTCCTTCTTGTTCAAATAGTTCTTCATCATGTTGTTCAATATATTCATCATCGTCATCGATAGTATTACCAAATTTATCAACAGCCATTTTCTATGTATTATTTATTTATTGATATAGACAGTAATGATAAACAAAATTTCAAGCAAATCAAAAGATGTATTATATATGGTCTTTTGGTTAATTTACTTAACTATGGGTATGTCTTGTAGGGGACTTATTTATGCTAAGTGATATATTAACAATCGATTGAAATATATCGATATGTGTTACGAAGTACATTTCTTTTTTTTTTTTTTTTACATTTTCCGTCTCAAGAGGGAAAAGACTACCAAAAAAAAAAAATTTGAAAAAAAAAAATTTTTTTTTCTTCATTTTTGGGAGCACTTTAGGAAACATAGAAGAGACTATGGAATATATTTTTTTGGTGAAGTATCTTGACACTAATAAATATTTCCCTTTTGGGACACGCAGTATATAGAAAATTATATATATTATCTCATACTGTAGGATTAAAGGCAAATTCATTCATCATCATATCTATATCATCCCATAGGAATTGATTATTAGCATTATTGAGGTTGTTGACACTACTTGCTATACTTTCACTTTCCTCTTGAACACTAGTTTTAGCTGTTTCATTACCAAAAATTTCAGTCATTATATTATTATTATTGAAGAGAATATTAGGTGTGTTCATGCCTTCAGGCAATGGACTTGCAGCATTGTTTATCAAGTTCATGTAGTTCATGTACTTTGGCGATTTTGCAAACAATGGTGTAGGTTGGTCCATCCCACCATACACTCTATTGGTTTGATTGGCTGATGAATTAATTGGATTTTGTTGGTTTAATGCATTTGATGATGTTTCTTCCCTAACAGATGATGGTTTTGCATGTGTGCTCAATGATTTTTCCATCTTGTTGGAAAAATTACTATTCAACATCAACAAAAATGGGGAAGCATCTCTACGTTGATTAATGTTGTTCGTTGTCTGATTATAAACAGGCATGGTCTTGTTAAGCATGCTCTTCAAGTCTAGAAGTTCTTTTCTATGACTTGCCGATTTTGGTGACTTCAAAGATTGTGTATCTGGTGTTGTGTTATAAGAGCTTGTACCTTCACTTTGAGTTGATGCTGGAACTGTCATCGGCTCAGGATCCAATGGAATTGTTTGTATGATCTTGGTTGCATTTACTGCTCCTGGAGGTTGACCTGAAGCTTTACCTTTTCTACCCTTTTTATCATTATTCCCTCCAGGCATTTCTTCAACTTCATCTTTTTCAATTTCTGTATTTTCGTGGGTTTCTGCATTTTTAATTTTTTCCATTTCTTGCTTTTTCTGTACACCACTATGTTGTTTCAAAACATACAAACAATCAAAAAACACAGAAGCTGATAATCTGTTTGTTATGGTCAAGTTCAAGTTGAACTCTTCCTCCCTGTATTCTTTTACCCATTCAGTGTATAAGCTTTCGTATATTTGCCAAATCGATTTCATGATTCTTGAAGATCTATATGGTAAATCAAACTTCATCAATGAACAACCTTGAGCCAACTTGATGGCCAAATCATAACTCTTTTTGGATTTTTTTAACTCAATGTTTGTTTGTAATGATGAAAATGATAATTTACAAATAATACAAGCAGCCTGCCATATGTTCAACACAAAGACACCGGGAAAGTATTTGATAATGTCAGGATCTCTTTTGTTCATATCATTGCAATGTTGTATTAGGTCAATACAGGCATTATTCAGTTTTGTTAAGCCGACCTTTGCCTTTATGTCCACATGCTGTGTAGTGTAATCCTTCAAGAATTTGTCTGTGAATACTCGTTCATCATTAACATTATCATAATCAGAACTTCCGCTCTTATCACTCTTCAAGAAGTAATTAGAAAACAAGTTGATTTTTGTTACTAAGAGTAAAAACATTATGATATCATTGATCTCACCATTTTCTATCAATTCATTATTCAATAAGGTCATTTTTTGCTCAAGTCTCATCAGGGTATTATATTGACTTTCAGTTTCTTGTAGACTCTTAACAGAGTCATTTTGAAACTTAATTATATGAAGCATTTGTTTCAATGGCTTATTAATGATAATTCTATCTTTATTTGTTTCCCCATAGATGGAAAGCTCGCAATTATTCAGTATGGCCTCATCAAACGATACATAACTAGGAAACCCGAATGTACTTGCAATGTATTGAGAGAGCACATTACTTGATGTCCAAGTTCTGATTTGATCAGTAATGAATTGTAAATTGTTTGTCTTGTACTCAACAGAATGTTCTGCTGAGTTCAGCCCCAATCTGATGCTTTGCATCATTGCAGATCCTATGGTGTTCCAAGATGTATCACAACTTATGGATGAAGATGAGGAGGGCCAAAATGAATACAAAAGAAAGGCTTGGACAGAATACACAGAAGAAACATTCAAAAATGGAGAGAATTCTGGATCCTTGTTGTTCAATTCATTATCGGTGAAGTAATATTTAATTAAAGGTTGCATAGCAATCTCTGCCATTATGTTTTTGACCCATGTTATTAAATGCTTCATCGGAGAGTTAGGATCGATATTCAGCCCACCATTGGAAGAGCCTTTTTTCAATTTCTTGCTCCCAGTTACATTATTGTTAAAATCATCCATTGACTGGTGATAACGAGGCAATCTCCTCATTCCTATTAAGATTATAACCCAAAACAAACACGGTGATAAGTTGTAAATCACTTCAGGATCCTTATCTATATCAACAACCGGTAGAAAAATATGATAATGTTTAACAAATTCCAAGTACAGTTCCTTGATCATATCAGGCTGCAATGTAACCATACCCAATGTTTTTGTGCTTATGCTAGTAAGCTTGATATCTAAGGCTTGAATTTTTTCATCCAAAACTTGCTTATTTAAGTAGTCAATTTTATTGAGCATTTCTCCATTAAGCTTTCTTTGTTGATTTTCAGTTAGGTTATTCTTGATTTGTAAAGTTGCCTTATCAGTTGTATCATGTGTAATTGAGTCATCATTCATGTTATTATTTTTCATGTTTTCAAATGTTGTAGCCTTATCAGCATTATGAAGAAGTTCCAATATTGATTCCTTTTCATTAAATAACTTCTCGATAATCATTCTGTGTTTTTCCGTGAAGCCGTTTTTGTCATTTGGAATATCCTCCATATCCTTAATGTTCATTATATCTTGTACGATGTTGAGAAGTTTATCTTCAACAAGTTGAGATTTCTGTCTTTTTTTGACTCTTTTGAAACCTTGCTGGAGTATACATTCTTTATTTTTTTTGATACACCTACTACACTTATTAAGTCCTTCTGGTTGTGTATCTAAATCACATTTTGTCTTTTGCTGCCTACATTCAATACATGCTAATTTTCTCTTCCTCTTGACTTGTTCAACAGGAATAGAGGTTTTACTATTGTTCATAATAATTAAAGATATAGAGAAATTTGAAAACAAAAGAGTTTATTTTGGTTACTTCATAACTAAGTGAGAACTATCAGTGTTTTTTTTTTTGTTATTAAAAAAGAATAGATAGTGAGCTTCTTGTTTGACATTGAAAAAAAAAAAAAAAGTTGCTGAAGTTGTTTTTTTTTTTGACATATTCCAGATTTAGTAAAATCAAACGAAAAAAGGTAAGGCCAAAAAAAAAAGAAAAAAAAGAAAAGACAAGGAGAGAGAGAGAAGTGGGAAAATGAACTTTGATTAAATAAAATAAAAAAACATGGCATTGACATGACTATTTAACAGATAATTTAATTGTAAATGTATTTACTATTGTTTAGTAGTACGTTTACAGTTGAGCACAATTAAAATGTAGTTCGCTTGAAAAATAGCTATTAAAGGATAGTAAATTATGATATATGTTGAAAAATATTTACATATTTGAAATAATACAGCGTCATGACTAAACATGTTTATTTAATTTCAACTATTTTCCAAAATCATCAAAATTATTTAAGGAAATCACCAAAATACTATAATACATTTGAACGTATAATAAATGTAGCATAAGTTTCTTATCTAAGCCACGTTTTCTTTTATTTTTATATATATTTCAATTGAAACATCATTAAAGCTTCAAGGAAAAATTGAAATCTACAGCCTTCTTGATATTTTTGCTGTGGGCAAAAAAAAATAACTTTCCTTAGTACTTTTTTCCTATGCTTGAATATTCTCTTTTTTTTTTTTTTTTTAAAAAGGTGCAAAAAAAGATGAAATGGAATGATTAACCACATCTGTTCGTCTGATACATATATAAGCTCATATTTTTTCTTTTAAATATCTTAGAATATACAATAAAAGAACAATTAACAAAAAGACCCAGAAATATATACATTTCCAGTTTCATCAATATAAACATTAAAAAGTCTTAGATTTCTAATATGAATTCAAATAATCTGCCGAGACAGACAATTTGGAACAAAATTTACTACAACAAATACATAAATGGGTTGATCACACAATCCGATAAAGATATTAGAATTTTATACTTGTGTGTGTTCATCAGACAATTTCAATATGGTTTATTGAATCAAATTCTTATATTCTATTTCAAAGAGTTACATTACAACTCGGAAAAGATTGGGATATTTTTATCCTTGACTCTATTTGGTGATGTTATCTTGTCTTGGGTTTTGACTTGGTATGCTGATGCCTTGAAGAGAAGTAACATCATTAAGTTAGGTATAGTTCTCATGTTCATTAATGGGCTTACATTTATTGTTTATGATAAAAATTTCACAGTCTTGCTCATTGTTTCCACTTTGGGAATTGTTGGTGATGGTTCTGATGTTGGTCCTTTCAAATCAATAGAAGAATCATGTATGGCTCATTTAACTAAGAAAAAATATAGACCTATCATATACTCATGGCACTACTTATTTTCCAGCATTGGGTTTAGTATAGGATGCTGGATTGCTGGGACCATTGTTGATTACTTGATGGATAACCAAATTTACACCACTTATTTGAACTGTTACAAATTCATATTTGGTGTTTATTGCTTATTGTCTGTAATTAAGTTCATAGCTGTTCAATTTTTTTCTGAAAACGTGAACATGAACTTCCATTACAATGATGAAGAGATCAATGACCAAGAGGTTTCAAATACTATTCTGGACTCTGAAGAAAGACCATTGTTGGCTGATGATGAAGCATTGAATGAAAGTCTATTACGTCAACCTACAAATGCCGGAAACATTGATATGGTGTCTCCTGCAAAAGTTGTTAATGAAATTGAGGGAACTGTTTCACAAAGAAGACTAGATTCCTCAAATATTGTTCCGATAACAGAAGAATCATCTAAGCTATCATCTGCCACTGTTTCTATTCTCATTAAATTGCTTGTTATTTTCATGTTAGACTCCTTTTCATATGGGTTGATAACTTCATGGATTCCTTATTATTACGAAAAGACATTCTTACTAACTTACACTCATTTGGGTTTATTATTCTCTATTGGTAAGATTATTACAGCATCTACTGTTTTCCCCTCATCAATGATCACATATGCATTAGGACCAGTGAAGGCAACATTTGTGGTTCAATCCATCTCCGCCATCTTTTTGATCATGATTCCTTTGGTTGACTTCAATTTAAAGGCAAGTATTTCTGCATTGATGGGCTATTATGCCACAGCATCAATGGATGTTACTCCAAGACAGATTTTATTGACCGATTTGGTAAATGCAAATGAAATTACTAAAGTAATGGGGATTGTCAATGTTGGTAAGACTTTGGCAAGATGTTTTGGACAGCTGTTTAGCGGATACGTAGTCCAAAGTGGATTGTTGAAATATGCATTTATAATTTCAGGGTCTGTTTTACTGACTGCTGACTTTATATTAATCTTATCATTTGTCGGTATTGATAAGAAAGTATTGCAACATTTAAGAAGAAAGTAAATTCAAGGAAACAGCTTTTTACCCCCTAAAAAATAACTTTTTTTTTTTTTTTTGAAATGCTTTTTAAGCGCAAGGGGGGGAAAATTTTTATGCATGTTCAAATTTCAACAATCGGTTCTAAGATGATATGATTATTAGATGATTTCCTCTTTAAACCAAAAATCAATCATTCTTATTAATCATGGATTATGAAATTTCATGTAAATTGGAATTATATAAAATAAGTTTTTCAGTGACACTAGATAATGCAGGTGCTTTCAAATGTGATGTGTCATATGATTACAACTACTTCATGAACACGAAATTATGTGCCTTGATTGTTTACGATAAACATGACGAAGCAATATGTCAAATGAAAGAAAAGAGAAAATTGGTTCCTTACAAGAAAAAATATAATATAAACTTCAAAGATGGCAAAAAACTCAGGCTTCAGTTTAGACTAAAAAAAGACACTGAAGTTGAATCTTCTGATATACCATTATTCAACCATTTCAAGTGGAGAAAACACCATTCTAACTATACATTATTGGTACCTCATTCTGAAAATTATACAACAGCTGCAGAATGCAGATATGAACAATTGAATAATATACACTTATATATACATGATGAATACACAAATTATTCAACTCAGATTTTGGCCATGTTATTTGTTATGATTACGGAAAACTTAGATAAGCCTAATATAATGTATAATATTGGAATTTAAGTTGAGGAAATTTTAGCATATATAAACTATAAATAAAAAATGAAAATCATTCATATTTCTTAAGCTGTTTCGTATCTGTCACCAGCAGTTTGGAAAGATTTCAAGAAGTCATTAATCTTGGCAAAATCTTCGTCAGATATCTCCTTGATTGAAAAGTTTTCTTGAACTCTAGCTGGTGTAGTACCAGACGGGATTGGAATGAAGTTGATATTTTTGTAGATGGTGTTATTCTTTCTAACCCAAGCTAGAGCCAACTGTGGTAATGAGATATCTCTTTTAGAAGTAAAGTTTTCTTCCAAAAAGTTGACAAGCTGCATGTTGTGAACCATGGCATCGTCTTGGAATCTCTTTAGTTGAGATCTGAAATCACCAGCAGGAATATCTTTGACTGATTTGATTTGCTTTGTTAAGAGTCCTCTACCCAATGGTGAGTAAGCAACAACAGAAACATCATGTTTGTTCAAGTAATCGCAGATACCATTTTCAATGATTTGCTTGGAAAACAAGGACAATTCTAATTCACAGCAAGCAATGTAATCCTTGTAGTTCTTCTTATTGAAAACCATTTCAATCTGCTCTTTGGTAACCTCACTTAAGGACAAAGCTCCTATTTTTCCAGCTTCAACATATTCAATCAATGTATCAAATGATTCTTCCCAGTGATCCATGTCCATTCTGGCACACTCAAAGATGTCTATGTAACCAAGCACATCTAAGCAACCTTCGACAGACTTTGTAATACCTTCTCTTGTACCAGCAGGAACAATCTTTTCATTGTCCATACCACCTTTAACAGAAACAAAGATTTTTTTCTTGTTTTCAGCATCTAAGGAATCAATGAATTTCTTTGCATACTTCAAGTTTAGGTAAGGTTCACCATAAAACTCACCTAAGTTGAAAAGAATCTTGTGTGTGTCCGCAGGAACAACTTCTAAAAGCTTAGACATTGTCTTAACGGCATCATCAATTGGAACGGGGTTTTGTCTCCAAGTGAATGACATCAAACCGTAGCCTAAAGTCTTTTTATTTTTTAAATCGTTTTTGATATTTAAAACTGATTGTGGTGCCATTTTAAGATTAAGTGTTTATTTTATTTTATTTTTTTGGTTAGTTTTTTTATTATTTATTTGTTTTCTCTTTTTTAATAATGTGTTTATATATATATATATTTACGAATCTTATAAATTCTAAAATAAAGAGAAAATAATAAAAACAAGTTTACGGTAATGTTTAAGGGTTTATATAGTGCGTGTGTGTTCTTTTGAAATGCTAAAGATATGAGAGATCTGCAGTTAGTTGTGTTTAGCTGCTTACTCCTAAAAAAAATTGAAAATGGATTTAGGGGAGTAAAAAAAAAAGGGGTAAATAGCGGAGATTATGTAATATGATTCTTAGGATGCACCATTGTTTTTATTTTGTATATAATATTTGATGATATGTACTAAGTTGATATCAGCTCTTGGTTTTGTATTATAGAAAAATATTGATTGTTAAAAGTTAATTACCTTTATCAATGATATCAAATAATTTAAAGGCAAGATACTGTACAAGGAAGTTTTGCTATTGATGAAAAAGTTGAAGCAGTCATTAGTTTAACCGAATTTAAAAAATTTTAAGGTGTGAAAAAAATTCTCGGAGGATGTTATTAGTATACGTTTAGGTTATTTTTTTTTTTACCTTAAGGACTTAAACGGGATGAAATGAGATTATTTTGCACGGATTATTTTTTTTTTTCTAGTTTAAAAAAAAAAGTCAATCTCAAAAGTTAATTCGTTTACTTAACCTTATTTTTGTTTTTCGTTGCTTATATAGTTTTATTACCTTTGTTTAAGATAGATACATGTTTATCCAAGAAGCGCCAACCCTTTACAAAATAGGAAGCAATGTTTAGAAGAAACAAAAAGGAAAAGAAAGAGGAATCTGAAGACTTAAGTCAGTTTATTAGAAGATCCACTCCTATAGAATCTTTTCCTGATGAAGTTAAGGAAAATTACAAACCACCAGTTGATGAATACAATGAAGAACAACTTAACAAATTCAATGATTTGAAGGATTATGTCAACAATACAAAGGAATATCCAGTTATTGAATCTGATGTAAAAGCTTTCTTTCAAAATAAAATACAGGACATCAAACTACAGCCATTGGCAGAAATAGAAAAGGTTTGGCTTTCAGATAGATGTTTGCTCAGATACTTAAGGGCATGTAAATGGGTATTGAAAGATGCTACTGAGAGAATTGTCTTGACTTTGGCTTGGAGAAGAGAGTTTGGAATTGTCAAGTTAAAGGAAGAAAGTTCAGAACCTCAAGAAAAGGATGCACTTTTAGGCTTCGATGATATATCTGAGGAAAATGAAACAGGAAAAGAATTGCTCATGGGTTATGATAATGACATGAGACCTATTTTGTATTTGAAGCCAGGAAGACAAAACACTCAGCCTTCCAAAAGACAAGTTCAACACTTAGTCTTCATGTTGGAAAGAGCTATTGACTTGATGGATGAAAGCATACAAGACTCATTGACTCTTATTATAGACTTCAAAAGCAAGCATGAAGATGTAGACAAGGTATCTAGTAAATTACCGCCTCTATCTGTTGGTAAAGAAGTATTGCATATCTTGCAAACTCACTATCCTGAGAGATTAGGGAGAGCTTTGCTTTTCAACATGCATTGGATAGCAAAAAGTTTTCTTAACTTAATATCTCCCTTCATAGATCCAACAACAAGATCAAAGATTGTATATGATGTGAAAGATGTTGAGCAATATGTCAAAAAGGATCAGTTAGAAAAAGATTACGGTGGATTGATTTTATTCAAGTATGAACATGAAAAGTATTGGCCAGCATTAAAAAAACTAACTGAAATGAAGAGAGCTAAAAAATATGCTGAGATTGAAGTGTAAATAACTTCAAAATATGACAGATATATATATTTTTTTATGTAAATAGGTTGTATATATCTTCATACTTAGTTCATCTTTCTCTGTTTTTTGTTGGCATAATGATCAATTATTAGATAAGCAATACAGTAATTAATTTTTTCCGTGGATACAAACTTTTTTTTTTTTTTTTTAGTAGCATCGCGTTCAATTACATAATACAGTGTTCGCTTTAAACATATATAAATCCACATTTAATCAAATCTATAGATTTATTTCAACAATTAAAAAATATATATATATAGATAAAAACAAAAACAAATCCTTCTTTAGAAATATTCTAATAATGTTTGACTCAAGATATACCCCAATTGATTTAAAAGAAACTAATTTCTTCAAGCCATTACGTTTAAGCAACAACATCATCTTGAAGCATAGAGGTGTGATGCCTCCTTTGACAAGACTAAGAAATGTTCCAGGAAATACTTATGATTTATCCATTGAGTATACTAAGACCCCTGAATGGAAATCATTTGTTTCTAACCCTAAAAATAAAACTGGAGAAATGATCAGAGGCTTGGCTGAGGAATATTATTACCAAAGATCACAAAAAGAAGGGACTTTAATCATCATTGAAGGAACCATCATTTCAGAGAGAGCTGGTGGAGTTTCCACTGCACCAGGTATATTCAATGAAACTCAAGTTGAAAATTTATCTAAAATTGTTGATTCGATCCATGAGAATAAGTCTTACGCTGTTCAGCAAATTGTCGCACTTGGAAGACAAGCAGATGCAGAATACTTGAAGTCAAAAAACCTCAAATACATGGCTCCTTCTGCTGTTTATGTCTCTGAAAATGACAGGTATCAAACAAAGATAAAATCTGAAAGATCCGGTAATCAATTAAGAGAATGTACTCTACAAGATCTTCAAAACATCAAAGATGATTTTGTTTTCTCTGCTAAGAAGGCTCTTGATGCAGGTTGTGATGCTGTAGAAATCCATGGTGCTAATGGTTACTTGTTAAATCAATTCTTAGATAAAAAGACTAATAAAAGATTAGATATTTACGGTACACAAAACAATGAAAACAGAGCTAGATATTTCTTAGAAGTCTTTGATGCAGTTGTTGCAGCTCATGGTGCAGACAAAGTGGCCATCAGATTATCGCCATTTGGTTTAATGGGTGATATGACTGCAGCATCCGATCCAGATGACACAGTACAATTTTATAAATACTTATACAGTGAATTGGAAAAAAGAAGAGTTGATGGTAAAGGTCCTTTATATTTGTCCTTGATTGAACCAAGAACAGATGAAATTGATTTGTCAAAAGATAACAAAAAAGTTAGTAATGAGTTTGTCTTTGAGAATTTTAAAGGTGTAGTTATCAGAGCTGGAAATTTCATTCTAGACAAGGAGTTCACTAAAAAAACTATAGATCAAAATGATAGAACATTACTTGCATTTGGTAGATACTTCATTTCAAATCCAGATTTAATTGAAAGATTAGAGCAAGGTTTGGAGATTAACGAGTATGACAGGAATACATTTTATACAGGTGGTATGCATGGATATATTGATTACAAGTACTATCAGTAGTTTTCTGAACATTTTTTTGCTTATTGCAAAAATTATATAATGTTTAGTGTTTGTTTTGAAATTTAATGATTATGAGTTTTTTTTTTTTTTTTTGAAGACAAAAACCCAGCTAAACTGTTAGTGCATTTACTTTTGAGAGAGTAATATATTATTACTGAGTTGGTTTTTCAGATTAAAAAGTTTGTTGAAATAAAACTTAAAGACTAATAAAGCTTGAAAAAAATAGTATACCTTCGTGTGATTATCAATGATCGTTTTAAAAATATGAAATAGTGCTAAAAAAAATACTGATTCTGAACTTTTAGCTTTTATTATCGGTAATTAAATATTTTGACTATTTTGAAAATTACAAAGTTGTTATTATGGTTTAAATTTATGTGTTGATTTTGAAGAAAGGGGTTTGCATTAAAACAATAACTTTCAAGAAATAAAGTTATCTAGTTACATTGGTTAAAAAAAATAATTATATATTTTTTGCTTTTGACTTAAGTAAATATATTTAATTAGTTTACAATACTTTTTCAATTTTTTTTTTTGTAAAGTAGTCTTATATTTGATATTTATATTGTTATACGAGATTTCATAGCCTTATATTTTAAAAATTGTAGCTTAAATTTATATGTTAAAGTTTTTTTTTTTTTGCATTTAAGATTGTTCAAATCAAATATAAAATTTAGCTTATTTAGCTAATATTAAATTAAATTAAATTTTGCTATAGTCTCTTTTTCTTGCCTTGTAATAGGTATTATCTAACAACCTTTTTTAAATCTTATCATGTTTTAGTTTTTTGAATCAAAATATAATAAAATGTCTCAATATCTTTTTTTTTATAAACTACTTCAAATTAGTAAAAGCTGGTATGAAAATAAATTTACTGTATACTAGAATTTAAACCAAAAAATAATTACATTTGATATCTTAATTTTGGTGATTGTAAAAATCATTCAACCATGAGGAAAGGGCAAGGGTCTTTAATTGTATAAATAAGACTAAAAGATTATTGTATTTTACAAACTGTGAAAACAACACTTAGCATATACATAGACAGTTTTAAAATTAAATTATTATAGTTTGTTTTATTTTTACATAACTTGTAACTAGCATGTATGCAAAATTTATTTTCATTAATTTTCTTGACTTAAACACGTATAATAAATATTCTCTATAGCTAAATCAGACTTTAGTGTATTTAATGAAAGAAGAAAATAATACTTTATTTTAGCTTAAAGCAAAAAGAAAGTTTAATATAAATAATGTTTATATTAATCTATGGCTATTATTTATTTTTTTATAAAAAATACAAAACACTTATACAATTGAAAAGTCAAAGTTAGGTTTTATTTTCTCATTTAAAAACAACATGGTTTTTGAAAATACCAATTGAAGACAAAACTTTCATTAAGAAACTAAATTTATCATAGTAAAATGTATTTATGTAGAAAAAAAATCTTTTAGTAATTGAGAGCAAGTAAATAGCTGTAAATTTACCATTTTTCCTATTATATGTAATTTGTTGAATAATATATTTAAGTTTCATGTTTATTATAAAAATGTGCTTATTTTTAATTGCATATAAGAATGACTAATATTGTCTTTATAGTTAAAGTCATTGTTTATTTAAGATATACATAAAATGTTTTATTAAAAAACACGAAGTTATACAACCCACTATATACTTTCTTTACTTAAAATACAATAGAAAAATAAATTACTATAAAGAATTTCTTAAAAAAACATTATTATAAAAAAATTTGGACAATTTGTCTTTTCATTTTAAGTAAATGTTCTTTTTAGTGAAAACAAAATCTGATTTTATTAAACAGACAAAACAATATGAAGGTATAAACCTATTAAGCTGAGTTAAAAAAATTTATTGTTGTTTATAGTTAACACCTAAGGAAGAACCAATAATTTATATTTAGACTGTTGATAAAACTTACAATGCTGAAACAATAGTTTATAATTAGAATAAATTATATGAATAAAAAATTGCATTTAATCATTATTACAAGTTTTACAATATTCTAGGTAGCTTGAAGCAAACAATCTTTATCAGTCTATTTGCTAAGTAAAAGTAAAAGCAAAGTAACTCTGTAAATATTCTGGTAATATATATTTAAAAAAATGATAATAATAAACCTTGGTTTTAAAACTTGGTAATAAACTAGTAATAAAAAAAATAGTTATCTAAAGATTTTTATTCAAAATAATAATTATTAAAATTTATAATTTCAGCTATAGTAAGTACAAAGATAAATTATTATAATGTAGTCAGTTAAATAAAATACATATTTTTTTTTCAACAATTATATATTTAATTTTTAGCTAGAAAATTGTATTTAAGTCTTTAGGTCATCTAAAATATTAGTAATGTTGATTATCTGTATTATTATATATATTTTTTGTTCTTTATCTTGATATACGAGATATTTTTTCTTTCCAAACAAAAAATTGAACAAATTGACATTTTAGAGGTTTTTTATCTATTGTTTTTTTCTCTTTTCGCTGTTTACAACAACAGCAAAAAAACAAAATTGAAGACTTTAATGTGTCCACCATATAATTCAAAATTTACTCTGAAATTATAAGAAATATTACAATACGTGAATAATTGTTGATAAAATAGTTAAAAAAATAAAGGTTTACTTTATATAGAGATTTCAAAATTTTTAACAGACTGTTTCAGAAAGTCTTGAATACATACAGGATAAATTTTTAGCATAAATTGTATCTAAATTTAACAGTTATCCACATTTCTTGCATATTAGATTAGTAATGCTTTATTTGATATATTTATTAATATCATATGTTTTAATTTGCTTTTTTTTTGTTTATGATATCATAGGTTTTTAAGATTATAGTTCAACTTTTAACTGTTATGTCTTTACGTTTAAAAAAATGGCTTCACTTTTTTTTCATATATCTGTTGCTTAGAATAACTATTTAACTGTAAAATAGGGATATAAACTTTAATTTATTATATTTCAAAAATATCAAAATTTATTAAAACAATCTAGACTTTTAAATAAATAAACAAAATACAAATTGTCATTTTAAAACTACAATAGAATTTTTTTCTTTTTTAAGATTTGGCAAAATATCTTGAATTGCTATAGGTGCATATACTTGCATCCAGACTTTTCAAAGAGATATTTAGATCTTTTACATTTAAATTTTAACTAGCTATTAAGAAAATAAAACTAACTTATAATCATTAGTGTTTCAGTATAGACTTATGCAATGCTGCAATTGCCCAAAAAAAAAGTCTTTCCTAACAAACTTCAAGTTAAATCTACAGCTTAATAGCTCCAGAACGGGTTTTTATAATTGATTTTTAAGAATAATAATATATCGATGTTAAAATAGTAATGAAAGGCATTAGTAAATTTTTTTTTATTTAGCAATTCTTTATTCCGCCCAGTTTAAAAATTAAAACAACGGTTAATTATTAAAAGCCATATATTTATAAAAACAAAAAAATATAATTTAAATAATAATATATTACACCAATTTTTTAGATTTTAGTGTAAACCTCTATGTATAGAGTTTATTGTTATCAGATTATGTAATAAACAGCTTGTTTTATTGTTTTTGTTTAAAACTATGCAATTTTAAATAGGAAAAATTTAAAATTTCTCTAATTTTTAAAGAATAATATGAGAAATTAAAAATTTAATATAAATATATAATCATTTCAAATTTTTTGAATGCATTTAACAAAAATGTATCATTCAAACCCAAACTCTGTTTCCTGAATTTTATGTTAACTATTCTCAAATCAAAACATTTTCAGAAAATAAAATGTTAGGGAATGCTATTAAAAGAAGAATCTTTACTTTGGAACTTGATATATTACTACTAACTTCAATTCTTGAGGAGCTTAATACATTTAGAGATTTTGAAAACTCCAAATATCAGCATTTTTTTTGGAAACATGTTGAAAACACTTTTAATAGTAAAAATATTAAATCTAAACACCTTCCTAAAACGAGACGTCAATTAAAAGCAAGATTAAAAATTTTATATAATTTTTATACCAAAAATATTAAGAAAATAAACTTAGTAGAGTTTGACAGCAGTCTACATGGCCAGTTCACATTAAGCATAAAAAAGGTTTTTGATAAAATTTCTTTCAGCTCAAATAATTTTTTAATCCAAGTAAAGAGCTCAAAAATAGATAGCTTAAAGAGTAAAGTCAATATTCCCAACAAAAGCTCTGATAATTATGAAAGATATGTTAATAGTGTATATGCTTCAAGTTTATTTCACCATAATACAATTAATGAAGAAGAGTATAGTTGGAGTTTGGTAAATTTTATGAATTCAGAAGGTCAAATTAATAATTTTCGAACAGCAGCAGAGACAGTACAATTGTTTAATTCACTTTTATATCAAAATGGAAAAAGATAGTTTTTTGCTGGAATAATATTTTTGTTAGTCACATATATTTATTTGTATATAGTATTCGTTTTGATGAATGCAAAAAATTGTTAATTAAATTATTTATAGTTAATATAAGAATGTTTATAGGTTATTAGTTTGTTTATACAATTTACTAGATATAAATATTTTACAAATTACATAAAAAACTGCTCACAAATGCAATTTTTTATTATTTTATTATTATTATTCATTTTGATACATATCCAAATAATAATTTAAAAACAGTTCTTCTGGCTTATTCAAGGCGTCTTTGACATAGTATACAATTTTTAAAAATTGTTAGATTGAACTCTTGCTATATAAAAAAGTTAAAGAGTTAATTATAATAATAATTACAGCTATGATACAACATAGTTTTTAGTAAAACATAATTTTTATTAATACATTATATATTTTAATAATTTATTCTTATTCAAAAGAAAAAAAAAAATACTTTTAACTGCAGTCGCACAACAAAAGGTCTTATGCATGGCTTTGAGGTAAAAAATATGTATAGTTTAAAACATTATTTTTTCTGCTAAATATAAAAATACAAGATATCAAGACTTTTTTTTCTATTGTTCAACATTACTAAGGCAAAAAATGTTAACTTCCAAATAGTTGCTGTAAATGCTATTATAAACAATAGAAAAAAGTTAAAATGTCTCTCAGTTAAATATTAAGAATTTTTAAATTGCAAAAAAGTCACTTAACTTTTAATTGGTTTTCTAGAAAAAATATTTTTTTCTTGAGGCGTTTAACATAAAACTATAAATAATATTTTAAAAATTTAAGTGGTTATAAAACACCTTTTGTTTTTTGTTTTTATTTTCTTTGATAAATATAGCTACAGATATTAAGCCAAACTAAAACTAATCAAGATAAAATTATTTAATAATAAATTATGTATTTTTATTCAAATTGATAAACTATAAAGTTTTAAAACAAAAAAATATGTTTTGTTTTAATGTACATTTTTATTTTTTTGCAAAATAAGTAATCAAAATATACAGAAGTCATTTTGTTGTTTCAAAAAAATCTATTGTCTTTAATTATTATTGAACAAATTGTCTTTTTTAATGATTAGTTAACTACCTGTAATGGGTAGTTAAAAAAACAATAGATGCTTAAGTATTTATCTTTTTGTTCAATTTTAGTTTCAAAAATATAGCATCCAATATATCATGAGTTGCTTTATATTTTAGATAGATAATTATTTATTTACTACAAAAACTACTTATATATTTCTTGGTTGTCTATAAAAAAGTTCATAAATTATATATAAGCAATTGAAATCTCCATTTAAAAGCCTTTTTAGATCTTTAAATTTCAAAAATTTTTATAAAGTAGTTATACAAGTGTTTTACTAAAGAAATTGGAAATAAACCAAAAAAATAAAACAAAAATAAATATGAATCTTTTTTTGATACTCTTTTATTTCTACTCTATTTTGAAAAAATTTGAAGCTGCCAGTATTGAAGGATGTCAATCATCGCTTATCAATACTAACGTTGATGGCTTGGTTGGTAATATTTACTATTATCCTTGGGCAAACAATAATAAAGATGAAAACAATGATCTTTTATATACATCCGAATAGCAACAAGGAGGCTATGCATCAGATTCAACTATTGTTACTGAAAATGATGATCATTCATTTACTGATCCCGCGGCTGTTGCTTTAAATGTAAGATCAACAAACTTTACATTTAATCTTGACGTTTCTAAAGGTCAGTATGAGGAGTGGATTAATAATCCTAACTTTTACACTCTTGATGGTCAACATCCAAATGTACCAATATCCAACTATGCCTTCTCAATTAATGGTTATGTTGTGCCTAAAACATCTGGTCAATATACATTTACTTTGGGATATTCAGACAATTTGACAATGTTTTTTATTGGTAACGGTAATACTCCAATTGGTTGCTGTGAAACCTCCGAAAATTCTGTTGGTGTTAATAAGGAAAATGCTCAAATTGCAAGAAATTACAGTGCCAATGACCCTATTTTTTACTCTGCCGAATTAACTAAAGGTTTTGCTTATCCTGTAAGTATATTTTATGTCAATATTAACAGTGCAAGTGACTATTCATTAACTTACACTGATCCAGAAGGTGTTACTCATGAGGATTGGACTGGTTTTGCATACGGTATTGATGGTGAATCTAATACAGATACATGCTATGTTCAAAATACTTACAGTACAACAACTTTATGGACAGAAACAGAAACTAGCCTTACCACTGTTACCCATAATGCAACAACTGTTACTACAATTCCGTCAGCTAATGGTGTTCCAGAAATAATTGAAACAATAATTAGTCAGTCTATTGATATTGAAGAGTTTGATCCTATGCCTCGCTCAACAACTACTATTTACACACCGTATACGGGTATAAGTACATTAACTTCAACTACCATCACTAGCAACTTTGGTAATTCAAGTTTAGGGCTCTATGTTATTGTTGAAACCCCAGAATCAACAGTTACTACTCCATGGACTGGTACTGATTCCACCACTGTTTACACACAAACTGTAACTACTGGTACTGATGGTAATCCAACTACATCATCTGTCGTCATTGTTGAAACTCCTGGTTCTACCATCACCACCCCATGGACAGGATCATTCACATCTACAACCACTTCATACTCTGTTGCTACTGGTACTGATGGTAAGCCTACTACATCATCTGTCGTCATTGTCGAAACTCCTGAATCTACCACTACTATCCCTTGGACTGGTACCGCTACCACAACTGTTACGTCCGGTGTTGTTACAACTAACTCCGATGGTAAACCAACTACTTCTCTCGTTGTTGTCGTTGAAACTCCTAGTTCTACTTTAAGATCAACCGTTCCATGGACAGGTGTCTTCACCAGCAGCTATACCACTAAAACTGTTGTTACAGAACCAAATGGCTCATTGTCTACCATTCCATTAATTATTGTTGAAACACCTACTTTTAATGGTTGGAACTCTACCTTCATTACCACCAATACTGCTACCGATATTGAAGCTGTTACTTGTACTGATTTAGTTTGTGAGCAACAATCCACCAATGGTCAACAACCAAAGCCTAC
Organism: Hanseniaspora guilliermondii; assembly: GCA_036287555.1. NCBI lineage: Eukaryota > Fungi > Ascomycota > Saccharomycetes > Saccharomycodales > Saccharomycodaceae > Hanseniaspora > Hanseniaspora guilliermondii. Next base: position 782 of record CP143013.1, on the reverse strand, counting down.
TCAATCTGCCTACGTCAGTGGATCAGGTAACAATGGTGCTCCAAGTATGTCTACTTCTCAGCAATCTATTGAAACATCTGCAAATCATGTACCAAGTGGTATGAAAACTACTTATGTTACCGGCTCAGGTGGAAATGTTGCTTCCAGTGTCACAACTATCGCCAGTGTTGTGCCTTCAATTGAAATATCATCAGCTTCTCAAACCCCAACATTGATTACTACCGCAGATGAAAACAAGGCTTCTTCCTTAAAAATTGGTGGTTTATTAATTTTGCTACTGCAATTTATTTAATATGTTTTCAGCATACTTATGTTCGTTAATTAGTTATAATTTATATATGTTTATTTAATATAGCTTTTCTTCTTTTTTGATATTATTTTTTTTGCTTGAAATTATCTGAGCTTTTTAAATTTAGAGACATTTTTTAAAGGATTATATATATAATATTTGAAGATCAAATACGTTTTTAAGGCCTTTGTATAGTGGTTTTGTTCTAGAAGCAGCAGATCGATTGTGTTTTCACGTGACTTAAATTTTTCAAAAGCCAAAAAATTGTTTACATATCCTCACGTGATATAAGACATGTAAAATATATAACTTAAAATGTGTTTACATTTAACAAAAATAAAAATTGTTTTATTTTAAAATATGCTTAATTTTCAAATGTAAATATATCATGTGCAAATTTATATGAGTTATATTCCACCGAAGGATTACATTTCAAAAAAAAAAAATTACATCTTAGTAAAACAGCATATATAATAATTATATCAAATTGTTG